>VXBT01006884.1:615683-778443 GCA_013400235.1 Oriolus oriolus
GTGCGTGATATTTTTTATGACAAGCAAAGCAATTCTTAGTCCTGATGTGATGGATTTTAAATTTGAAAACTAAATTTATTTTTTAAAATATTGTGGTGGAATACATGTCTTATTTGGACAGATTACTCAAAAATACTAACTTTTAATAATAGTTTAAAAAACTAGTTTCATTTTTTGGAATGTAAGGCCTGGAAAAGACCTTATAGCACAAATTTTATTTAATAAAAGAAGTAAGAGCTCCTGGAAGAGCTATGTAGCTATTTTTGGTGATGTTTAGTGAAAGGGTGACAGCACTGACCTTTAGAGTGTTTGTCGAGTACGAGCAAAGTGCTCAAACCGTTCACTCTGGTGATCTAAAGCTGCCAAGAATATAACCTCTGAGAATCAGTGCAAGTACAGTAATAATTCTTTATAGACCTGAGGTTTTGTTCTAGCATTTTTAATACTGTGTGTGTTCATCCTTTCTGTTCCTATCACATGTCCACTGACGGTAGAGTTCATGTGTGAGCTGCATTGTTGTGTGCCAAAATAGAAGCTGAACTGCATGACAGTACACTAATCTACATCATAGAGTTGGGCTCATGTAATTTAAATTATGGCCAGAGGTAATAAAAATTCCTATTTCTGGTTTATAAGGGAACAACATGAACCCTAACAGCTGTAGAACAGTTCACAAGAGACAATTTACCCACAGATGTGCTGAGGCTGGTTTATAATGTATGATGAGCTGTCACAGGCTGGACTTCTCATTTTTAGATTGCCCTATTTCTTTTATTGGTAAAGTTAATAATAGAATAGGACTCCCACTATTCCAGAAAGGACTAATAAATGTAGTAGGCAACAATCTAAATGTATATTGGTAAAAAGTATACATCTTGAGAAAAAAATTAACCTATCAACATTGTGGGTGAATGCAATTCCATAATTTCACCCTCTGCAGTAAGTACTGTTAGCACTGAAAGGTATTTTAGTGAAAGGGGAAACTTCTACAATATGACAAGCTTAAGAGAGATTGTGTTTATATTTGACTAAAAATCTAATTATGGTCCTTCTGAAGACAGTACCTAAAACTTCAGTTTCAAGTGACTAAACAGTTGTGATTCAACAGTGATTAAAACATTAGATTTAGAGAGAAGATGTTAACCATAAATCCATTTGTTTCAAGAAAATATGCACCTGCAGCAGATGTCTGAATGGTAAAAGAAATATTTTCAAGAGAGAATGAAGAAGCAAATGTTTTTATTACTGTAAGGAAATAGGTGACTCACGCTCAGTGTTCTTATTCATTATAAATTTAACAAAATGCAAAGTGCATTGGAAAGAAATTAAGAATTTAACAGGACATAAATGGGAAGCATGATACGGAATAATTAAATATATATTTGGGGCATGGAGGATCAAACTTTTAAAATTGAGCTTTATATTTGAGTAATTGAGGTGATTTTTTTCCTCTGGTTGGTCACATGTATATTTTGACCAGTTATCAAAATTCTTTAAAGATCCCCTCTTCCTCATCCCTCATCTAGGCCAGTGTAAAAATGAATAATAAATAATAAACAGCTGCAATTCTGTAAAGGAAAAAAAAAAGGAACAATAACTTCTTGCTTTCATGTAAGACCTTTCATCCTTCAGACTCTGCAAATCTTTTCATAGTAAAACAAACTGTTCTCTGATGCTGTGGTTCTGAGATGTCATTTGACTCACCGGCTCTCAGGTGGAAACCTACAGGATTAAAGTGCACAGTAACAACTGTGCAAAAGTCCAGGCCAAAAAGAGAAGCAGATCACCTTCCTTTTGCTTAACAGGGAATATTTTGGTAAGCAGGATGCAGTTAGCCAAGCTGGAATTTGGCCCTAATATTTGTGATGCTATCATATAATTTTTCACTTACTCTGGGATGCTGTTGCAAGCACTTGAAATCTTTGATAATGGTAGATGGTGAGGACTTGACTATAGGGACCTTTTTTCAGTCGAGGTAATTTGGCTAAGCTTTAGCATGTGGCACTAATCTTATCCACACTATTGTGCTTCAGAAGGTGTCCTAAAACTCCCAAGGGATGTTGTCCATGTGGGGACTCACAGCAGTAGAATATTTATCCAGGGTGGAAGTGCATCCTTTGGGCAGGAAGGCCCAAAACCCGGACTGACCGAGATCTTTGGTTACCAAGTGGGAAAGCTGGAAGCAGGAGCTCTGTTGGAGCAGTAGGGTCTTTGCCAACCACACTTGGCTTCTGGACAGGCAGATACCATCCTCTGAGTAGCTGGTATCTTTCCTTGTAGCTTATCTACTCACATAGGATCATGCCCAAACTTGGCCTGGTCTAACCATAACTTCCAACTGTGAGGAATGAGGCCATGACTGCAGCTAGGCGAGGACAAGAGTCTGCACGGATAAACACAAAAAGGAACTGTCCAAGTTGTCCTGCTGCAACTGCAGCAAATATCCTTACACAACATGAGGGCGTCACTGCCAAAAATTCAGCAATATTTTATGCAAGGTTTCTGGCAAGTGAGTACTGGCCTCTGAAATACCCTTCAAGAAAAGGTGTTGTCCCTTGTGAAGGAGAACTAACAAGTAGAAAAAGAATAAATCCATGAAGGTAGTAGTGACAGATCAGGGGGGTGAATGAATCTTAAACACTGTACGTATTTCCTTTCCACCAAGGGATTCTTATGGCGTAACAGTATTTTTCGTCTCTAATCACTGGTGCTGCGTGTCAGTATCTCTTATTCCTTTCCCGATTTGAGTGACACAGTGTGATATGTCTAATGACAACTAGAACAAATTTCAGTAATGAGGTCACCTTGGGCCTGTATTACTGTCTGACTGCTGTTTTCCATAGAAATTATTTGTGAAAGCAGACCACATGCTCTGCATAACTTCCTCTGTTTTACTCAGAGTGATGAAAAGGAGATATGCTAAAACTTGCAAGGTGCAGATGGTTTGCATTGATCTGTTCCTGATTTTGAGCTGTAAATTGATATGTAATGAGAAAGCTGCCACTTTGGTCCCTAGGAAAGAGAAAAAAAAAAAGTTTATGGGTTTGGTTGAATTGTTTAACTTTTCTTTATAAATGTAAAAACATGGAGATTCTAACTGACAATAGGCAAACATATGTCAGCAAGGAAATAATAAGTGTTTGAAAAATGAAGCCAAATCAAAATCTAAGGTTAAAACCTAACTTTGCCTCCAGCTCAAGTTGAACTAAGATTTAGGAAAACAGTGCAGGAAGTTTGACGTTCTCTAGTTATAGTGAATTCCACTGTTTGTTACAATATATGTGAAGTTTATTTTAAAAACAAAAGGGAAGTATTTCTGCTACTGGTGTGTCACAGAAAAATGGTTGTTTATAAATTTTGTTTGGTGTTCCCAAAAGAGGAAAGAACTAGTGTCAGATCTGCAGTCACTGTGGTGATCCCAGGACATCGTCTGGTTGTCCGCCATGCAGAAATAAATCAGGAACACTTGAACAGCAATATCATCTAATTTAAATTGAATTCATTTCAAAAACTGTGAGGGATTTGAATTACAGTGATGTAAGAGACCAGAATACATCCACAGGGTATTGATTAGTTTTCATCCTTTAAATATCAGTTGAATAACTTTGTTCATTCTAAGATCAGGATTTCTGTGGCACATCTTTTAAAGATACTGTCCTGTGCAGAAGACCAGGCTTTAAGATTTTGAACCAGATTCACAGGCGTGTAAGCAATCATGAGTGGGTCAGAATATGGAATCTGTCCTTCAAAACAACACTTTTTGGATGAAAAGTCCAGTGAAGAGAGAATATATATTTAAAAATAGAGTATTTTGTTAAGAACTTAGAATTTAGTACAAAAGAAGAAATTCAGCTCTCCTTTTGGCTTTGACAGGAATGCCCTGCTATCATATTTTCATCCAAAAGTAGTGGTAAATATCAAATTAATTTCCTTTACAATGCCACCATTCTCTCATTATTAAACAAGACAATGCTGAAGCAAGATTATACAATGTTTGTGTAAAACTAGACATTCATCTTAAAAATCTGCACCATTTCTCATGAATTGAGTGATCATTGTTTTATTAGTTAATGGATTTCATTACGCATTTGTGTGCATTTCGAATTCACAATACACTTACAAGGCTACATAAAGATGATCACCAGGCTAGGAATCAAATTAGAACTAAATCAATACATTGATCAGAGAGAACATTTCTAAATTAGCTCAGTTAGGGTGGGTTTTTTTCCTAGTACATGGTCTTATAAAAATCCATGCAAAGATTACGCTGACTGCTTGGTGACTTCCACTGAGACACATGAAATATTCCCTAGACTGAATGCTTTTCCCTTACAACTAGTCCTGAGAGTTTTCTGGCTCCTTGCAATACTCAATGTGTCCATTGAGAATAATTGGTCCTGATTCTAGCCTCTGATATATAGTTAGCCAGAAAGTTAAATTGATTGAAATCCATGGAGCTGTAACAGTATGAGATGTTCTGATCCCATATTAAATGCTATGAAGGTAAAGTCCAGTATTTTCTCATCTCTTATTCAATTAAATCAGAAAATCAGTGTTCTTCGAACTTTATTACTGGTTTTACTAGCAATAAGACATTGAAGAGAAAATAGTTGCTTACTTTTACATGCCATATATTGTCACTGGACTCTTTCATTTTCTATTTTCTGATTCTTGTATTTTAATGTCAATTGCTGCTTTGTTTTGGAAAGAACTATTAGATTTGCTAACACAGAGCCTTGCCTGGTGTAATCAGACTGTGTCCTGCTGACAACTGGTGTGGTCTCAGATTTCCCTTGAACTATTAAATACACTTTTCCCATGGAATAACTCCTCAGTAGTTGGTGGAAATCTTCTGGCTCACTCACTGTATTTAATTTATGCAGGTTGTACCCCAGAGTTGAGTTAAAAATTGAACAGCAAAATTAAAATGTATTGAACTTCTTCTCTTGGATGATGGCCTGTAACTTCCAGGGAGTTGATATAAGTAGGTAGCTAAGGCAAACTGCTGATGACAACATCTTCCCCATCGACTTGGGTGTCATTTTCCTTTCTTTTCCCTTGTTCTTGTTTTTCATCTAGAGGCTGTGCGTAAGTTTTGCTGACTCTCCAACATTTTCTCTTTGCATCTGCTCTCAGACATAATTCCAACATAACTCCATTTACCAAGTGTATCTGTTAGGTTTATTTTTGTAGCTTGTGATTTGACCATTTCATTCTTCTCTTTAAGTATCTCTACAGACTTTATTTGTTCCATTGCACAATTATAATTCTTGATCTTGTCTTTCCTATTTACCTGATTGTATTTTTTTCTCTCTCATGTCATGTCATATCCCTTTCAACTTTCCTGACAATGGTTCTTACTTTTTAAATTTAGTAATCTTCCAGGTAAGAATTCTAGTCTTCTTACTGTAAATCTAAATGTCTAAAATTAAGCTCCCACGTCCATATTTAGATTCACATCTAAAAAAATCTTTTTCTCCTGAGGAACTGTGTACTTATAATGCCCAAGGAAGTCAGTACTGCACAAGACAGGTGAACAACTTTCTCTTGCTTCTTGTGAATTAGAAGTAAAATATTTCACTGTGATAAAATTTACTTGCTTGAGAATTAATTTTGCAGCATAACCCTAGATTAAGAATGACTTGACAATATGTGCTGTAACCAGTGATTTGACTGCAGCATTCTCAGAATCCCAAACATCAGATGATGTATAATCTACGTTACGATGGTGTAATCAGTCTCTCCAGGGTGTAGTTAGTGTGAGAGAGAATTGATGCCAACTAAGATACTTCAGCTAAAGCTCTGGTGAGCTACAACACAGTCCTTTTTCCAGATGTCTCAAAACCCGCCCTAAAAATATTAAACAGTTATATCTTATGGTCACAGAGTAGGGCAATGGCCAAAAGGAGGCCCATGGCCAAGCGTGGAGGAGATTAAGTGGGGCCTCAAGTGTAGAGTTCAGTCATTTGCCATGTTTTATTTAGTGCTGTTGGAGTACCATAGTTACGAGAACGGAAGGATTAGGGTTCTTAGAATTTGCAAGAGTATTATTGTTTGAAAAGAGATTTGATGGACAAGAGGTAGTAAATTGTTTGAGTTACAAACAGAACATTGATGTTTAAATGCTAGGTGATACTAGGGTTGGGATTTAATGTAAAAATGTGATGAATTACACACAGCAGAACAAAATAAAACAGGCAAGGGAGATTTTATTAACTGTAGAACATTGGGATGGAAAGCTTTACTTTCTGAAGAAAAAGGTGGGAAGTTATCTACCGTTTTCCTGGTAAAATGAGGGAGATCAGAATAGTGGCAAATGTTGTCTCTTTTAACATTATAGTCATGATTGAAAGGAAAGAGTTGGGGCCCCAGGAGGTCCGTGTTAGTGCTGAATAGTCATGTTAAAAATCAGAACGCTCAAGAACATTGCTGATTCACTAAATCCCCAAAGTTGTCTTCCTTTAGTAAAGTTAGTGTTGGATAGCTGAAGTACTGAGGAGTGATTCTTGTATTTCCCTCTAATCAGTGAATACATACAACCAAGGAACATATGTGGGGCAATTATCTCTGGTTTTTCTTCTAAGGCTGTGAAAAAAAATCCTCTTTGTCCTATATATTAGTAAAGAAAGCAGGTAAACATAGATCCCTATTTTGGAACACAATTCCAATTTTGAAAAGCTAATGAAAATTCAGCTTCATTAGGTTATTCCTAGAAAGAAAATTATAAAATATGTTTGTTGAAAAATTTTCTCATAGATACCAAAGCCATGAATGATTAAAACCAAATCTGAACTAGCGGGAACAAACAAGAAAATCTCATTTTATCCCTTAGTGAGAAATAATGTTACAGACATTTTGAATGGCCATGCAGGTTAAGAAATGATTTGAGTATCAAAGGGAATTACAAACACTAACCTATAATACTATACTGTATTCTTAATAATCTTAAAACATATGTATCACTCTTAGGCTCAACAGAAATAGGGGGTTTACTTGCTGCTGTGTTCACAGGAGCTTATGTTCTTAAATGATTGAATAATCTTTACTTGAAATTCAGGAATGGTTGAACTCCTTTCATTTTTCAGTGTGGTTCAAAACATTTCTTGAGTGTCTGACTGTTCCTGAATGCAGGGAACAACTGAGGCTACAATATCTGAACCAACAGCACCCATAGTGTATTTTTTTGGTTGTTTTACAATTCGCTAATCAACAGTGAAAGTCTAAGCTCCTTAGCACACTGATCAGGAGCAGGGTCTGCATGACATGTCCACATCTCATATCCTTCAAACCTAGAAAGGAATGGTCAGGGAGATCTAATTATAAATGTGTCATTCTGTATTTACTTTAAAAGAAAAGCTCATTGAAGGACTCTTAATGTAGATGACAAGTGAACAAACTGAAATGTACCCCAAGCTGATTGCTACCAGAGAGATTACAGGATTAAGGGAGCTGTGTTGCTTTTCTCATTGTCTCGTAGAGAAATATTCTTTAAAAAATCTGCCATATATTTCTTTAGCCTTTCACAATGTATTTCTAATCACAGAAAGGTATTTACTATTTAAGAGGAGCATTATAGTTTAGGTTAATGAACATAGATAATGCAAATCTTCCTCCTTCCCTTATTTTGCTATTGTTATACTGTTAGCATTATTCTTTTCAAGGGAAGGAACACTAGACACAAATGCAGGGTACACATTCTCATATGTAGTGCATATCCTCTGAATAGTTCAGTCTGGTGGCAGAAACTAATTTTCATCCAGTTACTCTGCAATGCAGCTCTCTTTTTATTTTCTCAATGCAGATCCTGGCTTTCTCCCACTGGGAGAAGTCTGACTTTTTTTGTTTCCATCATTGTAAAAAGTCAAAAAAATTATTCCTCATTTTCCCCTTGCATTTAACCCTTACACAAATACTGTGTTTCATCAGAGACAGCATCTTCTTTTCAGCTTCAGGCACTGGCTTGGGTTCTTTCTGGATCCAGGATACACAATTTCTGAACAGGTTGAAAGATGCCCTGTGGAGGGAGGTGTGCCAATTGCCCCCTACTCCAGGGCTTTGCTACTGTTTGTGCATCACACCCCCTCTGGGGATTTAAACAGCCTGTAAAGGCCTGAGTTCCTTTGCCATGGTTTCCTTCTTTCCACACTGCCCCTCAGCTGCACACCTTCCCTGTGGGAATAGCAAGCCCTCTCTATTTGCATTTTCATGTCCTTGAATACCGGTCAGCAATGCCAGGTATTGCACATTGATTCTGGCTTTCATTTTTTCGAGTGTGGATATTATTTGTTATATTTCAGGTGCCAGAATGAGTGATTGTCATCCACAGACAGATGTGCTTTTGAAGTAGCAAAAAAAAAAGATTGACATGACTTTTGACATGATTTTTGTCAAGACTTTAGCATGCCATTTGCTGGCATACCTAGTCTAATGAATACCTTTTACTCCTCCGAGATGTGCAATCTAATGTTATGCTATCTTTTTTCCTCTTTGATATCTAAATGTCAATCATCAGTGGGAAAATTATGTTAGTGAATAGGTAGCATGCAATTTATCCCATAGAAATTAAATATCTCTCTGGGTTAGTGAAAAGAGTCTTTTCCGTACCCAAATGTAATTTCTGCATATAATTTTGTGCTTGCCAAAATCTCATTTGCACATATGGAACATTGTTTTTATATGTCGTCTTGGAGTGAGTGTTTAATACATGTGGTGTTATTTTAAAAATAATTTTGTACATGTGCCACTAACAAAGGGAAAGTTGCTGCCAGCAATAGAATTAAGGCTTTTTGTTTCCCCGGGGAGTGCTCTGACCATTGAGTTAAACTAGTAGCTATTGTAGCCTGAGGCAAGAAAAGCCTTGCTGTTTTACCATAGGCTTTCTTATAACCATGAAACACCTTTTTTTTTTTTTAATCCTTGTGTCTTAATGCAGATGTGAGATGTACTGTCTCTCAGCTGATGCTAAAACTTCTCATACTTTACAGTCACTTAATGCTGACGTACTGTGGAAATGATGGAAATACCATTAAGGTATTCACAAGGAACTCCTTGTTTGCTCTAAATGATTTCATCATAACTAATGCTAGCATAAGAAATACCAGATAGTAGAAATTATTTTCATAATTTCAAAGCACTTTTAAAAATATGAAAGGAAACTCATTATTTCTTACTATATATACTCAAAAATGTCAAGATTTTTTTTTCTGTATTCTACAGTATTTCATCTTTTGTGCAAAAGAAACAGTAAAGCTTTTCAAATTAAATTTCTACTCAGTTTGGAGACCGTGAATGGTCACCAGCTCTATCTAGAATGTGTTGAAAGATGACTTTTTAAATTCATGTCCAGAGACATATTTGGGCTGACCCATCCTTCTTTTTTTTTTTTTTTTTTCTAATTTTTATTTCTAAAGATAAGGAACATGAATTTTGGCATGATAAAGGCAGAAAAAAAATCGCTCCTCTGAAGAATGGGAAGGTTTGGCTTAATATGTGTAGAGCTTAACGTTTCAAAGGCAAAGTGAAGGAGGTAACAGAGCTGTCTCTGTTTACATTGTACCAGCTGGGGGACTGGGCCACAGCACAACCAGTGGGTGTCTGACACTTGGCAAAATCATGCATTAAATGCGTTGCTTTCTCCAGATGTTATCACCATTTTCTACCTAGGATAAAACAGGAGTCTGCTGAAGGATTTAGTATTTCCAGGCACATGGTGAGGTCTCATCCCTTCATCATCTTGCCTACTCGACAACTTTCACCTCTTCTGACCAGAGAATCAATCACGTTATAATTAGGCTATTTGACACTGTTATTGCAATATAAGCAGAGTCTAAGACTACCATAAAATGTGTATTAATGCAGAAATCACAAGAGACAAACTACCTACGTGATCCTGTAGGTGCAGCTGCTTTTGGCTCTAGCAGATCGATAACACTGGAAGAAATTTGGCTTCAACTTCTGAAATATCATTTAGAGAGTCAAAATGCAAGACTTTCTACATGAGATTTGCTTAAAGTTTTCCTAAGTCATCACAGTTCACAAGTCATTACATGATGTATAAAACTGTGAGGGAAATATTTACTAAAGTAAATAAATGTATAATGAAAACCCCTCCTAACTCTAAGGGTTTCGATGGGTGTGAATACATATACAGAGATGCACATACAAATGCAAATATATGTACTATCGCTTTAAACAATTAGCTACAACCAGTACGAATAGATTCACTTCAAAATTCTTCTTTAAGCAAGAAAACCAGTAATGTGTGTAGCCTTCAGGTAATTCATATCTGAACATGTGTATGTGAAAGTTTTCAACGTGTTGTATGTATTTCAGAAGACATTGAACTCCCTGTGCCAACAGGGAGAAAAAAAACACACTATGTATAAAACTGTCTGCATGCACTTACCTACTTACATAGTTATTAGACATTTGATCAAAAAATAAATTTCTTTTTCAGTGAAATATCAATATTTTAACACTGAATAAAACCACTGCAACTGAAGAAGCAAGAAGAAACTTTGAAGTAAACATATTTCTAGACATCTGTATAACTGTTACTAAAACTTTCATTTCAGCAGTGTCAAAACAGTTCAGCCTGGCAATCTCAGAACATTAGAATATAATATTGAATTATAGGAAACAATATTGCATTATTTAGAAATTAAGTTCTAAAACAAGTGCAAATTGAAATAGAACAAGACTGTACCATTACAACAAAATCAAGTAAGAAAGCTCAGTGTTCCGTTTTTATTTGAAGCATTAAAATTTTTCTATCAAATGCTATAAAAATCAACATGTTCACTTAAAACTTTCGATTTCAATGAAAAAATGTTTCCTGATGGAAGATGGTTCTTGGGAAAAATGTTGCCAGCTCGATCAGATAAATGCTTTGCGATAGGCACACTTCTCTGAAAAGGACCATTAATTTTGAAGGTGACAATTTCTGCAGTAAAGAAATAAGTTAGACAAGGATTGACATTACTTCATCAAGAGGCAACCCAGATAACTTGTTCCATTTAAAAGAGAAAGAGACCATGCATTTGTTTGCTTCAATAAGTTGGCTGCAGCTTCGTTTTGGGCTGGAGAGAAGAGAAAATTGGATGGAGTGAATGCATGTGAGAGACGGTGCGGGGGTGTGTGTCTGTGTGTGTCTCCCAGCAGCCGTGATATTGTTAGGGCAAGAGGGGGTGGTGTGTTTTTCCACTGTCCTCCTATTGTCTTAATATTGCAGCAAAACAGGGGAGAAGATTCTGAATGACTCATGCTCCATGACAGAGCTGCCTGGCAAAGCCAGACACCCAGTGACTGCCAACTCTGCCCCGCTCTGAATGAAACCAATTTCTTGCATATAAATTTCCCATTTTCTATTGATGTAATTTCCGTAGCTTTTCCCTGAGTCTATAAAGGAAAAACCTTGACATCAGTTGTTTCCCTCAGTTACAAGAGGCAAAAGCCCCTCTGTTCCTTCATTCATAAAACCCCCTACCCCTGTAGGTGGACAGAACTTCTCATTCATGCACACATGGAAGCAGGGAAAGTACTTTGAAGAGAAAAACGAATATGCATAAAAGTGGTCTCCAGAGTATATTTTCGAAGTGCTCAAATTCGCACACAACTTTGGTTAATGGAATTTCTGCACCTATCCCCCTGGAGGGCTTTCGAAATATATTCTGTTTATGAGCATCTAATTAAATGTGCTTTCTGATATGCAGGTAATTAGTTGTTTTTAACAATTATTCAGGTGCTGTAAGTAAAAGGTAATGATGAATTTTAATTTTAAAACATTAATTTTTTTTCTCACACTGAAATACATTTGCTGTATGCTAAGATGCAAGTGACAGCATCTTTCCAATCTCGCAATCAAATAACCAAAAAAAAAAAGGAAAACTCATTTTTATTTTTTCATAGTGCCAGCCTTAAGGGTCTAATCCATAATCCAGTGGTTTAAGCAGACTTGAGTTTAGATTAGAACTTGAGTTGTTATAATTGCAGACACTTAATTTAAAAAAATATGCATATATATGTATATGTGCACACACACACACACACACACTCTCAGCTTGAACTTAATCAAGAAAAATGTTCTTCGGCTTATGAGGCCAGATTAGATGCTCATAGTGGTCCCATCTGGTTTTACAATCCATGAGGTTAATTTCTTGATACAACTGAAAAATAATGTATAACTGTGCAAAATTAAATTTGATATATGAAGACTGATAGCTGCTAAATAGAAAAGGTAAATGAAATTTCATTAATAGTGACAGGAAGTCAGAGTTATTTGTTCCTTTAAATTTTCTTTTCCGTATCACCAGAAAGAGTGTATTCTCATGCTGATGGTTTGAGACCATTTCTTTTACCTTCCATTCAGTTGATTTTTGCAATACTGTAGCTCTTGTTACTTCAGCAAAGCAACTCTTCACAGTTTTCAGTCTTTACAAGGTCAGCACGTGATCCAATAATTGTAAAGAATTTTGAGAAATGTAGAATAAAAATTGCTTTGCTTAATTTGTCTTACTTTGTATGTCTCTAAAAAAAGAATACCATCTACACTGGCTAAATTAACATTTATGTAAATTAAACATTTGTGTTTCTGTCGGGGCTCCTGCACCATGTTATTCTGCAGAAGACAAAGATGTTTAAATGGTGGATGCTTTGCTTCACCCTTATAGTGCAAAACAATCAGCATTTCTTGGTGATTCTGTTCTATTCCTTCAGTTACTGCTTTTTTATCCCATAATTGCTCTATAGTTAAAATAATATCGTGTAAACTGATGTGTGGTTGAGTACCTTTCTAATTCTGAAAGAGCAGTGTCGTATGTTCATGCTCTCTTTCAGACCCAGTATATCAAAATAGCCAAGCCAAGAAGTGACTAACACAAATGGCTTGTATGTATGACTAATACCTTGTCTAGGATGAAGTGACAATCCTTGAAGGCTATAGGTGATTTATTAATATGTTTCATACAATCTAAAATCGCATTTTGGAGAGTGGTGAGGTAGCACCTAAAGTTTTGCACTGGCCAGGGAAAAGGAGGGTTTGCCTTAAGTGGAGAGTAGAGCCATTCACATTCATAGAATCATAGAATCATCGACATTTGAAGAGACCAAGATCATCCAGTCCAGCCATCAGAGTTCCCTAATATCAGTGTTCATGGAAGGAAAAATATAAATAGGATTTTGTGTTGCAGAATGAAATGTACTTTTTTGCCATAGCATCATACTGGTGACTTACATTAAAGTTTTGGATTGCTACATGGGTGCCATGAAGCAGAGCTTCCTGCTACAGTATCTCACTGGGGCTGAAATCTGAAGGTAAATCATTTGAAGATACCTATTATTTCTAAGTGTGTTCTCTTTATTGGTGATGCTGCACTTAAAAGTGAGAAATATTTTTGCACATACACAAATCCATTTATTTTATTGTAGAAGGCAGTGAGGTTGGTCAGGCATGCTTTAATTTTCATGAATTCCTCTTGACTGTTCCATGTCCTCCTTCTCCTTCATATGCACAAAAGCATGTTTCAAAAGGACTATTAAAGTTACAGAGTAATACTTTTCATACTGTCAAAGTAAATATTTGAAGTAATTTTAAATTCAAGATTGTGTAAACATTTTTACCTGCTACTTACCTGTGAGAAATAATGTCATTAACTGTAGAACATAACGCTGAAATGTTTCTTTCTTTCCTATTCTATACATCTTTTCCAAACTCATTCTCTTAGATCACAAATATATAGTTTTAATAGATCCGATTGCATAAAATTAAAAAAAAAAAACCAAAAAACAGTGCTTCCCCAGTTCGGGTTTGCATATTTGTTTTCTTCTACTTTTGCTTTGCTGGCTGTTGTTATAATGGTTTTGTGAAAGACTTTGCAGAGTGACTGAGTACTCTGATGATCGAATATGCTATAGACACTTGCAAATAGAAGTTCCTATTCACTCTTTGGTTAGCTAACCCTGAGATTTATGGGGTGGAGAGCATCCATGGGAAGGTTTTGCAAGTTATTGTAGAAATAACATATCATGTTTAATCTGTGAGGTCAGATGAGCCTTACACATTTTCAAATTGATCCTAAGCACTTGTAAGTAGATCAGTAAGCCTATTCCTCTGAAGTATATTGCCATGAAAAAGAGCTGTATTACTGTGACTTTGGGAGTGCCTTTACTCCCACTGCAGTGCAAAGGATATCCACATGAATACTTAAGTGGGAGGTTGAAATTGGAATTGTATGGTTCACAGCATTTCACTTTAGAGGGACTAAAAAGCGTCCCTCTCTCTGTACAGTTTTTTTTTTAATTTTCTTCTGCTGAGAATCACTTGGCCTTTAGTTAACTGAAAGCTTTTTAGGCTGCTGGAATTAAAATATCAAATTAGGTTCAAATAGCTGCCTTTTTATCCTGGCAGCCGCAGCTGGCTTCCTCTCACCTGGAACCTCTTTTAACCTGGCACTAGTGGAAAAAACTCTTCTCCCAAACCTCATACAGTAACTTTTTCACATTTATCTGCCTTTGTGTTCTCTGGGGGATGTCATCCCTGGGATATGAGGTAGGGGGATGAAGCATAAAATTGTATAACCCATTGGAGAGTGCAGAAAGTGCTGTTCCTCAGCTCCACTAGTGCAAGTCCCTGAAAAACAGGTACATGGCAGTCAGGTGTTGGTGATGGAAGTGTCTCATGGGCCACCAACAGCCAGCAGAGCACAGCCATCACTGCTGCTTCTGGGCCCTGTAAGTGATTCCCACACCATCACTGGTCACGGCTCTTCCAGGTTCCTGTCTTTGCCAGGCACCCACCAAAGCTACTCTATCACTCCGCTCTGTAGCTGTACAGGGGAGAGAAAATATAACAAAGGGTCCATGGGTCGAGATAAGGACTGGGAGAGGTCCCTCACCAAGTACCATCACAGGCAAAACAGACTCAACTTGGGGATATTACTTGCATTTATTGCTAACAAAATCAGAGGAGGATAATGAGAAGTAAAATAAATCTTAAAAACATGTTCCTCCCACCCGTCCCTTGTTCCCAGGCTCTCTGTTCCCCCTGTGAATGCTCAGGAGATGGGGAATGGGGTTACAGTCCATTCATCACACGTTGTTTCTGCTGCTGCTCCAGTGTGGGGACCCTCTCACAGGAGACAGTTCTCCATGAACTGCTCCAACGTGGGTCACTCTTCCATGGGGTGCAGTTTTTCAGGCATTGCCTGCTCTGGCATGGGTCCTCCACAGGGTCACAAGTCCTACCACTAAACCAGCATGGGCTCCTCTCTCCACAGGTCTGCAGGTCCCTGCCAGGACCCTGCTCCAGCACAGGTCTCCCACAGGGTTGCAGCCTCCTCTCCATGGTCTCCTCCATGGGCTGCAGGTGGATCTCTGCACCCGCATGGACCTCCATGGGCTGCAGGGCCATAGCTGCCTCACCATGGTCTTCACCAAGGGCTGCAGAGGAACCTCAGCTCTGGTGCCTGGAGCACCTCCTGCTCCTCCTTCTCCACTGACCTTGATGTTTGAAGAGTTGTTCCTCTCACATATTCTCACTCCGCTCTTCTCTGGCTGCAAATACATCTGTGCAAAAATTAACATTTTTTTCCTCTTAAATATGTTATCAGAGAGGTATTACCACAATTTCTGATTGGCCCAGTGTTTGTCAGTGGCGTGTCTGTCCTGGAGGCAGCTGAGATTGACTCTGCTGGACATGGAGGAAGCTTTCAGCAGGTTTGCAAGTAGCCACCGCTGTAGCCCCCCTCTACCAAAACCTGGCCATACAAACCTGATACACTCCTTCTCCAGGAAATGGTGAAGGACCTTTTTATTGTTGTCTCCGCTTTTCATTAACATCTTTGTGTTCTAAAACAAATGAATTTATCCTCTTCTTTTCAGTTTACACTGGGAGCCAAAACTCCCACAAACCAGTAACATCCCCTTTAAAGCAGGTTCAGAGAGTTTTTTCTGAATATCACTATTTTTGATTTTGTGCTCCAATTTTTCTTACATATTAGATTTCTTAACAAAGTCCCAGCTGTTTTCTCTTATCCTTTCCCTATGGTTTTACAATAAAGAAGCCGATGATGAAGCACGATTCTATCAGACATGTGGCAATCAGCACACAAGGGTTGAAGTGCTGGTTCTCCTGTGTGCTTTACTGGCAAAGCCATTTCTTTCACTTTAATCAGTATTTTTATTGGCTTTTTCATCTTCACTGAAGCTTATTGGACTCTGCAGTTCTAACAAATGCAGGTTGTTACAAGGGCATGCAGAAGTGCATTTTTTTCACGTGTCCCATAGGAAGGAATACAGAAGGGATTGCTCTGTTGATTGCAGAGATAGGGAAGTGGTGCATGACTATTCAGAGTGGATGTTATGATTTGTCTGGTTAACTCCGATTCCAGCTGAGATTGCCATGATGACTGGAGGTGCAACTCCCAGAAGGTCAACCTTCGCTTGAGCCGTTTCTGTAATGGACTAACAATATATTTTTGTGTTAAGACTTGGCTTGGTTTGAACTCTGCACTGATTGAATACTTGATGAGGACCAGAAAATGCAATGATTCCTCTTAGGAGTTTGTGTTTGATAGCACCCCAATCTCTAATTTAATGTGTGCATGTGGTAGAATGCAAATCATTCTCACAAGGTTGTATAATCAGTGTTTATCCTTACCTGTTATTTTGTAATGGCTCCAATTTTATAATTTTCTATTTTTTATAAAAATAATAACTCTTTTCCTTAGCTAACCTGAGACTTGGGTCTTGTAGAATTGACCTGCTACCCAGTATTTTCTTCTGCAAATGATGTTTCTGCCATCATATATCTTTGTGCAGTAATATTCCTATAGTTCTGATCCTTAGGGAGGTGAGAGGAGGAAGGATTCTAATGATGAAAATACTTTTCTTGGGCCTGCTCTTACAGCTGCAAAAACCCCAACTATATGATCTATTGAATTAAAGCTGTTGCCTTCTTTTACAAATCTTGTCTCATAATATGTGTCAACATAAATCACTTACCAGTGGGCAGGTTGGGGACAGATGAATATAGATGGTGTTTACAATTCTTCTCATATAGTAATAAAAAATAATGATGCATATATTTGATTGTACTCTGCTCCATTCTTCTAAGTCACTTTTTTCTTTCACAGTATGGAGCGCATTTATCTGCCTTAATCTACACATCAAAAGTTAGACATGTAAGTTTGAGTTAGTCCCTTTATATACCCTTGTAGTCTGTACTCTGTTTGTTTTATTTTTTGATAGGTATCCAGTATACTTCAGAGCTTTTCCTTCCAGATCTACATATGTCTTTATATGGATGATAATGTGTGGGCTTGAACACCCATCTTTTGAACTGTGCTTTATTGTGACTCCATTATGCAGCTTTTATAGTTAGAGATTTTTTATTATTTTTTTGTCTTTGGATAACTTGGCACAGAAGGATGTTGGATCTGAATGCAATAGAAATAGACGGTGGTGGCAATATGTCTTCTCTAAGAAAGGAATGAAACAGTAGAAAACACCTAAGTTTAAAATGTCAGCCATAATGATTAGTTAGGGCCAGTGTTCACATGTGGTCTCTTTATGTCCCACTCCTTGGCAGGAAACTTGCAATCAGGACATAAATGTGCTTGCCTTGATCACTGCGAGGTTTCTCCTTCTGCCGTTCCACACTTCCTCTGTTCGGGGCCAGGGTAGTGCCAAACATAACTCAGGCAGAAGCTTGAGCAATGGAAAGCCCTGATCTCTGATGTGCCAAAGATTTCTTGGCATTTGCATCTTCTTCTGAGTTTGGAAAGCACAACACATTGGTACTCATAAGTGCATGCAGGCTAGTGCTAGTTAGAAAAAGTACGAGACCTTATTGTTTGAGATGTAAAGCCTTGTCTTTGGGGGAGCCTTTAGAGATCCATAGCATTTATCTTCTGATACAAGAACATTCTTTGAAGCGAAGATTTAAAGACTGTGAACAGATTAAATACTGTTCCAAGCAATTTGTTGCATTTTGAGTTGAAGTAGCAGCAGTAAAACCACGAAAGCATTTAGGAAGTGTTGGACGATCTGTGCAAGACATGTTTCATCCAACAATTAAAAAACATGGACAAATTAGCAGAGTTGTTGAGTTTTTAAAATAATGAACAGATATTAAAATAACCAATAAGAAATAATAATTTTGTCATGCAGAGAGTCACCTTGTTCTTACAAATTGCTGAGCAACCCAGCATTCTAAGCTGATATTTTCTATGACTATGAATCAACAAAGAATCTTACAAGGTCCAGCATTTTTTTTAAGGAATAACTAACTATTATGGCAAATGCAGAAGGAAAGCAAAGAATTGCTGGGATAAACTAACTTAAGATCAGAGCAGGACAACTTTACCATTTACACCTATCTCCAGTTCCGTGTTTCTCTCCCAGCAGTATCACATAGGATGCTTGCATTTTATAAAGCTAGGTTTATGTCCTAGAAGTACACTTTTAGTGCCTCTTCCCTTCTATGATTTTAAAACTAGAGTTAGTATTTACATTACTGTGTTTTTTAACTTTAAAGTGAGATTTTCTATGTTCTATATTCATCATTTACTTCACTGTGATTTCAAAATCATTTATGTTCAGGCTATTTTCTTATAATACAATTGAATTCCATTGGTAGAAAGTGAATTAGATAAAAGAGATTTCTGATTTTTATTCAATTTCTACAATATTTTTCTCCATTTGCTGGCCAGCTTTCTGTGTGAATTTGGAAAATGCAGCATTATAAGCCAAGAAAAGCTAGCAGTGGTGCTAAGGCAATAGTCATGTACCTGAAAATATATGACCTATGGATATTTTTGAAATAGCTCTAGTGATTTTCTGGGATAAATAATTTACATGACTATGTTATGTATTCATAGAACTTCTTGCACTACTTTGCCTTCATATAACCCTAAGATCTGAAAATAGGATTGTCCTCTCAAGAGATATCTACTTAAACAGAATTATATTTTTGAGAAGCTAAACACAATAGAAAATTAGTTTTTTACTACTTTTTGTGCATTCCCATTGGCTTGTTTCATTTGCCCCCTCATCTGTGGGCTGATGACTTTGGATGCATCACTAGGTAATATCCCACGATTGCTACACCCTGAACAGAAGCCTGAGGTGGCATTTCATGAGCCAGCTCAGGTTCAAGAAGCAGCTTGGTTACATTATGGTGTTATGAACTGAGTTGCCCATCTTCTCTGCAGGACTAATTACCACAGGCAAAGTGCCAGGTTAAGTGGTTCAGCTACAAAATGTAGCCTGTTAAAAGATACCTCACATATCTCTGCTGCCAAATTTGCTATGAGAAATCATTTGGGCCACCAGATAACACCAAAGTCCTGCTGGGGCCCTTGAGCAGCCACAGGAGCCAGGCTGGCAGAGGGAGCTGAGCTATGCTGGGTTTTTTTGTCTCTGGAACACTTCTGGTCCACCAAAGGCCTTTCAGCTGCTCAGGGGCTGCATACTGGGAATGATACATCCCTGTTCAAACAGGTACATGCTTTGAAGGGCCTGTTGGTTTTCAGTCCAATTTTATATGAAGTATCTTTTTGTAAATGCATATAGGCATTTTTTCCCTTAGGAATTATGCTGCTAAAGCCTAGGCACTGGTATGCAACAATTTTAAATATCTGTGTTTCCAAATGTGTATGTTTTTAGTGAGTAAAAATTGTGTTTATGAAATGTCCTGTGATTAGTAAAAGATACAGAGTGTTTGAAATACCAATGTAGTAAAATGGCCATGTCAGGGCAAGAACCACCATCAGTTTCCTATGGCAGATGTGTAATTTCTGTTGTCATTAGTGTCCTTCCGTCTGCCAGAAGAGGAGAATAGGTCCCTGAGAAATATATTCCTGGCAATGTAACAGTGCATATTCTGCACCAAATTACACCTCAGCACTTCAGGTGTTCTTCCATTCAGGAAAAATAAAACATTCAAATTGCTGAAGACAATTTCATTCTGATCTTTACTCTCTGAAGGATGAAAAACCACCTCCAAAACTCCACATTATAAACATTCTGCATTTTCCCATTCTTCTCTTTGCCACCTGCACAAAAACAAAACAAAACAAATAAACAAACAAAAAGCAATAAAACTGTTCCCAGTAGTAAGAAAATAAGAACAAGAAACATAGGAAAGTTGAAAACTGAATATTGTCTCTTGCTTTTCTAAACGCAGAGTACTTGACATGCATATATAGCAGCAATTTTTTTAATGGAAATGCTTTCTTTTGACAGTGTAAATAGGATACCATATGAAGCATTTGAATGATATAACTCAAACCATTCTACTCTTACTACTTTTAGCAGGAGACTGTTCCACAAACTGATAGATCTCCCCTTTAGAATTCTTTTTCTTTAACTTAATGCTTCTTATCTGAATTCCACCCCAAGACTGTATAGAAATCTCTACAGATTTCTTTGTATAATTTCTCTTCATACTTATTTGTATCATTCAGGTCACTAGCAAAGGTTCTCCTTTCCCAAACCAACCCCATGGCCCTTCATTTGCAGCTTGAAATTGTGCCTTTTGCTTCTTCCCCCTCTGGCTCATCCAGTCAGGAACAGATCCATCAGTCAGGAGCACTGTGGGATGGAAGCAAGCTCTGAGGGAGATTGGTGTTTATACAGTAAAGGCAAAGCAGAAGATCAGCATGGAACAAATTCCTGCTTGATCCATAGGGAGGGGTCCATATATTTTCCGTCCTCAATGCTTTACATTCTGAGGATTGGAATTCCTAACTGTTTATTTTACAGGTTTTAATTCTTTAATTAAAAAAATAAAGATTAGCTTGTCTTAAAGGTCATTTACCTGTCTTTTTTGAGCAGCTCCTTTTATAGCTGTTCTCAAAATATTTATTCCTGTCTGATGAAAAGACTACGGGAGCTGCTAGAGCATCACGGGTCACATGCTGATAACTGTAATGATACACTTATTTATTTGAAATGCTTTAATGACCTCTTGGCAAGCTTCAAGTAATGAAAGACCAAAGGAGGAACACTTTTGCAGTTCCTTGATGTCCTCAGAACCAGAAAAAAATTAGTCGTTGTAATAAATAAATAAGCAGATAAAGTTATTCAAAATGAGAAAAAGTCAACTCAGATTCTGACCCTGCATGTTCTAGTAATAAGGTCCATCAAAAGAGAAAGAGTCACCAAATCTAAAGCCTTTAAGATTAAGGATTTATAGAGTTGAGATGAAAGACCCTGGAGCTTTGGTTCCTAAAAACTAAGTGATTTTTCAGTTGGACTGAATACTTGTTTGAAGACTTTGAAAAGCTGTGAGATGATATAATGCTGTAAGACCACAAGAGCTCTGAGGCCTCAGACATTGTTGCCTTTGCTTTCTATGGGTCATTTGGCTTAATTTATAGGATGCTGAACTTAAAAATCTTAAAATCCTCACGAGGGATAACTTTAAGTTAGGGAGAATAAAGTCCATGATTCCCCAACTATGGTGAACTACAGAAATTTACTTAAAGCTCTTTAGAAAGGCAAGAAGGAAAATCGCTATGAAGCAGTGAAACAGTGAGCAGTTCTGGATGGATTCAGCCACACCAGGAAAAAAAAGACTTTCTGAAATGTAGACACCACCAGTCATGATAGCATTGTGTTTGATCCTCTCCTGCCTCACATCTTATTAATTTATACCTGTGCAGCTGATATGATTTAAAGGGAAATACCTTGCAGAAACAGTAAATGACACCATGTGGTGTGGACTACTGCAATGAATGAGCCAGAACATTGAACCAAAGAGGGAGTGCAGTCAGAGTTAAGGAATATGTTCATGAGCAGGGTGCTTTTAAGGCAACAGGAGGCTACCCCAGACCAGTACCCTTGTACAATGTAGATAAGTTACACAGGAAATGTGATGCCTAAGCCTCATGGTCCTTCCTAGGCACAGGATTCCCTGAATCCAGTTGAAACACAATTTGAATCTAGAAGGAAAAATGGAAACCCATATAAAACTAGTAAAACAGTGTTTCTGCACTCATCTCAACATATATAATTGTATTAAACTTATGGTAATAGTGACTTTGAAATAAGGGAGTTCAAGATATTGAGGGGAATGAGGAAAACATGTACCAGGCCCTAGAATTCAGGAGATCAGGCTTTGGCTTTTCCGGAAACTGGTAGGCAAGATCCTGTGAGGGGCAACTCTAAAGGAAAAAACTGCTCAGGAGAGCTGGCAGGTATCTAAGGACAGAAAGAACAAGAACGCTCTTTCCTAGTACTCTGGAAAATGAGATGTACCAGGAAACTGGCTTGGGAAGTAAGGACTGAGTTCCAATGCAAAAAGGGTGTATACAGGTAGGACAGGATAACAAGAAGATCTTCTACCACTACATTAGAAGTAACAGGAGAAAAAAAAGAGGAAAACAAGGGCTCACTTCTGAATGGGACAGGTGGCACAAGTAGGCAAATGAAGAACAGGCAGAACTGCTCAGTATTGTCTTTGTGACCTGCAGCAAAAAAAAAGGTTTCCCAAGCCAATATATGCAGACAGAGTTTTTAAGGAGAGGAACTGCAATCTGCAATAGTAGAAGACAGTTGAGTCAAAGATCTCTTAAGAAATCTTGACACAAGAAAGTCCATGGGTCAAGACAGATGCACACAATGAAGCTCAAAAAGGTAGCTGATGTCACAGAAAGGCCACTCTGTCTTTGAAAATTGTGAAAACTGGGGTTTAAGGCTGCAGAAAAGCCTGTGTTGCACACATCTTCAGAAAAAGCAAGAAGGAACACTCCAGGAAAACAGAGGCTGGTCAGCTTCACTATGATCCGTGAGAAAATTATGGAGTGTGTTCTCCTGGAAGCTATTACTTGGCACTTGAAGGACAGGATGATGACTGGGACTAGATAGCATGACTTAATCACAGGCTAACCATGTCTGACCAACATCATTGCCTTCTGCAAGCAAACGACAAGCTCTGTGGATAACCAGAGAAGAGTGGCTGTTATCTACTTTGACCTAAACAAGACTTTTGACGTGATCTCCTGTAGCTTCCATGAATTTAAATTCAGACGTTTCAGTCTCAATAAGTGTATTAGTACAAAGGTGAAAAACTGCCTGAATTGTTGGAATTAAAGGGAACTAATTAATGTTTGTAATTTGCCTGGAGGCCTGTTATGAGCGGAATAACATTTGTGCAAGTGGCAATATTTGCCAGAAAAGCAAAAAATGTGACAGCCAGGAGATGGCATTGGAATCCATGGCTGAGATGTATCACTGTGTCAGTGCACTGCCTGGTTGTCTAGATGCTTGCTCATGTTTGAGATAACAGATCTGCTTCCTTTAGGAAAGAAATAGAAAATGGAGGTGGGAGACATGCTGCAGTGTTGAGTTCTTTGCTACATGCAGAGAGAGAAGTTTAGAGGTCTTAAATATGCAGATGTACCTAGAGATTCTTGACATGGCCACTCTGATGGGAGACTTTCAAGCCTGGCCAGTGAATGTTCCTCGGGGACCATATTAGGGTGAGGGTGATGGGACAGACACGTCAAGGATAGGAGCAAAGGATGATGTGGTGTGGGTACTCCTGGTAGTGCTCACAGACAGAACCATCCTGAAGGAGGCTCTGAGGCATAGGGAAGCCCTTAGACCATGGCAGTATTTCCTAATATTTCATGATTCCTTGAGGAACTTGAAAGGAAAAGACACAAAACAAATACAGCGTTGTCCTTTTTTTCCTTACAGCAATGTACTAAGGCTCACTTCAGGATGAATCTTTTGAATATGTATCCATTTCCCTCAGAAATCTAAAAATTTTCTCTCCTGCCACTCAACTCCATCATAATGACCTGTGGTGTTGTCCTGGTTCTGGTCAGGACAGGGTTAATTTTTGCACATATACACACATACCCTCGTCTCTCGTGACTTTTGTTATTACTATTGTTGCTGTTACTGGGGTTTTTTCCTTATGTCATTGCTGTTTCCAGTAAATTGTTCTTATCTCAACCCATGATCTTTACGTTTTGTGCCTCCAATTCTCCTCTCCATCCCACTGCAGGGGGCAGAGGGAAGGGAAGGAAGGGAGCGAGCAAGTAGCAGCACAGTTTCAGTGGGGGACTAAACTGAGGAGTCCCAAAACCATGACAGGTACACAGGCTTTTAACACATCGTTGTCATCTTTCCTTGCTCATCAGAGCACAATTTCGAGTTTGGTGTAATAAAACTCATCATACTGTTTCAGGTGATGAGTAGTTCACAGCATTAATCCAAACACTGCCACTACTAACAGGAAAGATGTTTCTGAAGACATCATTCCTACTGTCCAAGGGCCAAGAGTCATAGTTGTAAGTCACATTCTCAGTCCTTAGCATATCTTCCTCAACTGTAAAAAACAAGAAAAAAACAAACAAAACAAAACAAAAACCCCCACACCATTAGGTTTTGTAGTTTTGATTTCAGTGAAGTCCATGGCAAAATTTTGGCTTTGCAGTATGGTGTGAGGATTTTCCCTTCAGCTCTAGAAAGAAAGGATCCTGAGGATGTCACTGTTTCAAAGGGTTTGCACTACTGGGGGGCATGCTCACAGTTTAGCTGTGGCACCTTGGGGCCGTGCCTCTCATTGGCCTCCCCGCTCTGGCAGAGCTGCCGAACTCCCTGGGTTAAAACCTCCATGTTTTCACACTGTCTCTGAAATAAGTGTGCCCATGTAGGAATATAAATAAATAATACTGCATAGTTAATAAAGTCTTACTTTCTCAAAAAAAGTGTTAATGACAATCTGTAAAGAAAATAAGTAGAAATAAGAAAAGAGACAGAAAGGAGACAGGTGAAGAATGGTATGAAGCTATTTCCCTTGCTACACGAGTCTCCTGCCTTGTGCTATGGCAGGGCAAGTTGAAAACCTGTAATTGTGCTTGCTGACAGGCTGTCTCGAGAAACAAGCGTTTGATTGTGATCATCCTTGACAAAGATATAGGGCACAGGCACCCATGGACGCCTAATTTATGGATTTTTATCTTGTTTTATAAACTGTCTGTAGGGTTAAATTGCTGAATAGGAAATGCAAAGTGAGCTGGAGACAAGGTATTTGAAAAGCAGAACTCAAGGAAGACTAATAATAACGACAGACTGAGGAGATCAGAGAGCTAAAAGACTACTTCAGCTAAATAAACACAGAAGCCTCTGACCTCTCTGAAATCCAATAAACTGGTTATCAGTCTAAGAAATAATGTTGCTTTATCAGCTCATTTTTAAATGGGCCCAAAGTTTCAAGTACAATGAGTTGTTAGATGTATTTATAATAAAGGATCTTTCGGTTAATCTGTTATTTTATTGTGCACTGATTGCTGCTGTTTTCCCAAAGATGGTTTCTCTTTGTCCCGGACAAAGTTTCCTTACCTTTCTTTGGAAAAAGGCTGAGGGCAAAAAAAGAGAAAAAGTGTTTAGCCTAGCTGATTTCTTTAGCTAGATAATTTTATTTTACTTCCACTTATTTATTTTTATCCTGCACCCCTGGAAGTGTTTGATTACAGGTTCTGTGCTGGAGTGGACACATTAAACTATGACTATTTTTAGAAATATTTTATTTTTTCACAGGACACTGAGGGGTTCTGGTTTTGGCAGTGGGCTGCTTGGTGACTTACACAAATCACTTTTATCTCACTCTTTCACAACTTTCCTGTCTTATATGGAAGACAAAGACTTTTACTGACGCAGGTGTTACTGTATAAAGGGGATGTTTCTATATTATGCAATCTTTTTCCAATCACAAAGCAGAAGCAGCTTGATATGACTTTTATGTCTAACTGAAATTGATGCACAGCAGTTATATTTTGAAGGATTCGAACCGACTGCCCATGAAAATGTGACCCTATAAAATCAACAGGGTATGGTTCCCCCTTGACAGCACCTATATGGAGCACGGCAGTGAAATCAGTGAGGCGGTTACGAGCTCACTCCAAGTTTCAGCCCTGGGTGAACGTCTGAATTATGACTTAAGAGTTACGCGCAGAAAACTGTTCTTAAAATTAAGACTGACAAAGCCATAAGATCGAGCTGTTGGAGGCAACCTGCAGACACATAAAAGAATTTTGTATGAATTTTTATTTATATTTTATACTGTGACTGTTTTATACTATGACTATAACCAAAAAATTGTTCAGACACCTTTGCTATCCTCAGCCAAGTAACCAGCACTGTGCCTAGCTCATGAGTGCTCAAACAAAACTGCAAAACAGGAAGAAAATGCAAGCTCAGTAGGGAAAATATGCTTTTTTCAGAGTGGAGCTCTTAATAAAGTGAGATTAATTGGGCTGTATTGAGATGCAGGGATGCACAGGGATGGCTTCAGCTATGGGACTGAGGCAGACATGCTCTGATAGCTTTAGCTGCAAAATGGGAAATGTTATGTATGGCTCCTACTCGTTCATTTTGCCACGGGCTATCATTGCCATGGCAGCTCAACAGACTGGGGCATGCGTCCAGATGTCCCTTGTCACTGCCAGGCCCGGGGAGGGCAGAGCATGCCAAGATGCAGCGTTCCACCTTGGCAGCCCAGACACAAACACAGATTCTGCTCTAGAGCAGTAATTTCTGTGAGAGGAGTACCAGCTGCAACTTCTATTAGCAACATCTTAGGCTCCCTCAAGTATGTGCTCTAGACTGTGCCAGGCAGCCTGACTGTGGGTCAGATGCTGATTACATGGACAGTGGCAAGAATTGTGTTCATTAGAAACAGGTATTTTAAAACAAATTTGAAATGAAACCTAATAATGCAAGTAAAAGATAGTTATCTACTTATTTTGTTTTCACTTTTCATAAAACCACTTTTTCTGGTTCTCCAAAAATTTTGTTTAACATATGTGCGATGTTCCCTCCCATACTGAGAGCATCTTCACATGTGGTATTATCTGGCACCCAGGTTTAAAATGGGATAAGCATCTTGAATATGACAAGAATCTCTTGATTCTGCTACAAATAAAAAAATTTATCGTAGTCCTTTTGAAAGTCAATATTAATCAATACTTAGACTAAACAGAATATAAAATTAAAAGCTGCAAAAGTGAAAAAGACCTAATGCAAAGTTAAACCCAAAAGTCAATTTAATTGCTCTGTGACTTGTTGAAGGCTGAAAACATGTTGTACAATATTAACAATATTAAAAAATAACAATATTAAAAAAGTAACCTTTGCCTACCTCATGAAAGATATTTTGAAGTAGTTTCTTCTTCACAGTCTACTGACAATTGTAAATACAAGTAATATTTGTAGTTTTTGTAATCTCTCTGGTCCAAAAGACCAGTCTGTCTTATATTTGTCTCTGAATTACAACCGTGCTCACTGATAACAAGCCTAATAATAGAATAACTTGAATGTCCTTCTCAAATATTACATTTTAGTTAGAGCAGGATTTAAAATTGTTGAGGTCAGTTCTGACTTTCATTGGATCTGCTAAGTATTCAAGGTAAAGGAACCCTTTTCAAAATATGAAATCAATACAAGCATTCTGTGGCATCAGATGGTGGGGCCTCCTTTGATGCTGCTCTGCTCTTCTCTCCCAAGTACTTCATGTTCCACACCAAAGGCAACACTTCACTTTGAACAACTGGAGTTCAAACTGTGCATAGAAAACATATTTAGTTACTCTGAGTGCTTTCCCCTTCAGATGTATTAGGCTTTATAAAATTGCTGTTTTCCTTTAGCACTACTGCTGTTGAAATAATTTTAAAGTGTGGCACAGTGTATTTTAAGCACAGAGTAAAATTGCACAAGTAATAGTGTGGCAGCTTAAAAGAATGAGGCAGATGCTGTACTATGATCTATATAATAATGGATTTATATTTATATGTTGCAATTACCAAATAGATGGTATATTCTTATTTCTTTTAATGAATTGTCAGCAGCGCCTGTAATTCGATTTAGATAGGCTTATGTCCTTAAAGTATTCTAACTACTAATATAATTCCCACCAAGTAATACAGTGCTATATTTAAAAGTTAATTTTATATTAATTATTATTTAAGTATTAATACATTTGGATTTCATTTAAAGATTGTAATTGATTCAAGACTATAATGCATTATTAATGTCTATTATTTAATGTAATTTATAATACCAAACATCTTGTTGATATTTTTAAATAAGAAAATAGATGGGTAGATTATTATACACTGTGAAATTAGGGAAATGAAAGAGATGCATCTTCTCCCTGTTATCTCTGTTTCTCTTTCTTCCTTTATTGCATTTTGTTTCACAAGATATTGAAGATCTAATGAATATTCAAATATATGCAAGTCCTATTGCAGCACCATACATCATACACGCAAAACACACACCTTACATATAATTCCATCCTACATTTATCTGTATTTACAGGACCTTGGTGTTTTTATCCATTAAAGATGAGTTTTTGCAAGGTTTGCGTTTCTAACTTGACCCAAGGAATTATCCAGATACAAAATTAAAAAACATCTAATTAAGTTAGCCATCAAAAACAAGAGATGGAGCAACCTGTTAATTATCTTGCCTTCATCTCCTCACCCATCCTACATCCTCCTTTCTCCTTCCTAACCCCACTTGTAAGGCAACAGGACATTCAGATTCTCATTCAACCTTTGGTGCAACTAATTGCTTGAAATTGCTCATTTTTTATATTTGGCACAATGTTACCTGAAGGAGCATCCAGACTTCCTGCTATGTGACAATGTAATATAGAAAACTGCTCTATTGCTGGGACCTCCATTTATATGAATTCCCACGACAACCAAATCCTTTCAGGATAACCCTGGAGGAACTTGTTCCTCCTGATAATTTGTCAACTATGTCTGTTCAGCAAATTCTATGGGGTAGGAAGTTTTTTGTACAACTTATCAATCAAAATTGATTCTTGTAATACACATGATTCTGTTGGGTTTTTTTGATTTTTTTAACCCCCAGTGAAAATACAAAAAACTTTAACAATTCAATTAGTTTGAAAACAGGCTGCAAGTACAAAATGAAACAATTCATATATTAAAGTATTTTGTAGCATAATTGCAGTACAAAAAAGCAGTTTGATCATTCCAAAACCAAAAATGAGATGCTGTAGTCTGTACTTAGTAAAAACCATTCTTGATATTTTAAAATTAATGAAATATTTTACAACTGTCATTTTGTCTTCTACTCTCTCATTTTGAATTTTTCTAGGTCAATTTTATCACTTTATGCTAGTATTACTCACTACCATGTTATATTCTAGACCATATAAAATTTAAAAATAAAATGAATGGAGAGAAAATACTGATGATTTTTTTTAGGAGAAAATCCAAAATTATTTTTGCCTTTGAAACTGCACTTTCAGAATCATAGGAAAACACCACTCTAAAATGTTACCACTTTTGTTATCGTCTGGGTGACTAAGCCTGTGGTTAGGAGAGACTTCCTCTTCTTTCCATGTTGATTTTCTACCCATTAATTTGGGATGCCCCTTCCTCAAAAGATCACCTACCCATTTCTGTATCATGCAAATCAATTCCTGGAGTCTTTGCCTCAGCCACCAACAGCTTTTGGGGTGTCGTGGCTGCAGATCAGATGGATGGTGACATTATATTTTTATGTGAATTATGACTTTCTCAGAGAGGATTAAGTGCTCTCTGGAAGTGCCTCTCTCTATCAGCCATAAGGGAAGTAGCAAAGAAACTTTAACTAAATGCCTAATTTTCAGATATTTAAAACTGCATTAGGAAACCACCTATGAATTACAAGAGTGTAAAATGCAGGGAGTAGCCAAACCTAATCTGAGGTCCTGAGTTGGTTTTTCTTTTCCCCCATCCTGCTGTGTTTCCATGGGTCCATCTCTCTCTCCTCTCCTGTGGTCTCTGTCTGCCTTGTGCTTTGGCAGACACTCACTGATGTCCTTTAACCACCTGCCATGTATGCAGTGACATTACACTGCTTCAAGAAGAGACCTTCCTTCTCTCTAAAACAGCTTTCCTTTTATTTTTTTCACTTTTCACATAAGGTTCCAGTTTCTAATCCTTTCAATATCTCCAGTTGTGCTGTCATAACCTAGTTCAGGTCTGTGGTGATGATCATGAAGATTTGCACACCCCAAATGTTAGTTGGTTTTGAATTTTTCCAAATTTTTCACTTTCTTTGCTTCACTCCCGTGCTTTTGGGTTGTGATTCATCAGCTGAACATGTCTTAAGTGCTTGGCTGCATAGGAACAAACTGATCCAGAAATAAAAATGCTTTGCTGATCCCAGGTTTGACAGATGATGGTACTTTTGAGGACAGCAGACTTTCCTCATAAAAACATGTAGTACCAATTTCAAGGAAGGGTTTGTCAGTACTTCAGAAATGTTGGATGAAACCATATAGTTTCTTGTGAAGAATCTTTGTCTTTAATGGTGTTGTATTTATAATCACAGAAAAATTGAAGTCAGAAGGGACCTCTGGAGGTCATTGAGTCCAACAGTCTAAAGCAATGCCAAGTCTGAATTTTGTCTTCTTGAGGCGCTGCTCCACTTGAATTGTGAAAATATCAATGAATTCTACAGCCCCTCGTGGCAGCCTGTCCCAGTGCTTAGTCATCACTTACTAAGAAAATAGTTTTTTCCTTCTGTCCAACCAGAATTTCCATTTTAGCAATTTGCCTCAAGTCCTTTTGGTGTGAGTCTCTGCAAAATTCTGGCTCCATCTTTTTTATAATACTGCCCAAGCAGCAGCCAGCAGCAGTTAAATTACCATTTAGACTTCTCTTCCCCTGGCTGAACAAACCCATCAGTCTCAGCTACTCCTTGAATTCATGTTCCAGTCCCATTAGTGGCCCTTCTCTGGGCCATCTCTGGTTTGCTGATGTCTTTATTTTGTTGGAGACCCAGAACTGGCCATAATGAATCTGAAACTGTTACATGAGTCATTCACCAGGTAAAAAGGCAGTAGCTGCAAAACTCTGCATCTGGCTAAATGAAGTAAAATGCTGGTAAAGTTCTGCAGAGATGAAGAACAAGACAGAAATGCCCTTCATCCCCAGTGTTCAGCAAAGCAACGGAAGGACACCAGGGAAATTCAAATTATGAAACATTCTTGATGAAATATTAATAAAACCATACTATGGTCTTAATTGCTATAATTTAACACCCTGTATGGTATAAATATTTTAGAAACATGGTAAAATGGAACATTAAGAAGGGGTCAAGGGATAATAATATACATTAATCTTGATTGGCGGAGATGTATACCTCATACTTAATTTATGTTTATACTACTGTTCTGTATTCCTTTTTGAAGAGTAGAGTGTGGAATAAGCTATATGTAGGCATCTTATATTGAGACATGCATGTTATGTGTGTATGTGTAGATTATTGTAGGTATTTATAAAGGCTCTGGTGTGTAATATAGATATAGATATAGATGATATAGATATGCAAAGGACTCTTAAAATACCTTCACAACTGCATTCTCTCCTTTAGAAATCAGTCACAGATCCAGCAGTCTACAAAAGCAAGAGGGTCAGGAAATACGCAAACAACTTTCTCACAAAGTTATGTCCTGAGGAAGTCATTATCTATACTGCCCTTGCAATAGTCACCTTGCTTTTTCAGTAGCAAATATTTCTTTTAAGGCTAGTTTCCATATATTTCCATGAAGGAGAAACCCTGGAAACAAACCTGTGCTAACAAACCACAGTGTCAGGGAGGGAAGAGAGTGGCTTTATTCACAGTCTTAGGAGTACTTTACAGCCTGTCTTGGTAGCAGAGTGTCTGCCTGACAAACACAGCAGTCAAACAGAAGTCAGAAAATGTTTCACTGAGCTTTTAACTCTCCAACAGATTTGCACCCCATAAGGACTCTATTGTGCTAATTTTTTCCAAAAATAGCACGCAGAAATTGCTTGAAATTGCTGGCACTCTTAATAGTGACCTGTGCCCATGTATGCATAAAGCAGATAGGCATTTCATTTACATTTCTCGAAAATTGTATGCAGTAATGATTCCTATGTGTTAAATTGCATAATCCATACAAGTCTGACAGCCTTATAAAGCCTGTGGGCCAATGTCCTCTTTTGAATGTATCAGTGCCAATGAAAGAGGTTATCATACCCTTGAAAGAGGTTACTGCTGTCGTGTATCTGCTGGTGAAACAGCTCCTGTGGTCACTCTCTAAACCATGTCAGTCAAAATTTACCAAGTAGGCTCAACTAGTTTAAATAGCAGATTTTTTGCTAATGATGCACATTTTGAAAATACAAAAGATAAGGGGCTACTCACAAGAGGGTGTAGCTGGCATTTTGATGGACAGTGAACACTTTTACCGGTGGGGTAGACTCCTGATTCACAGCATTAGTCCACAGCCTCTCACTGTCAATTCATCTGTCTTCTTTAGTTTGAATATTTCTGCAGTTGTTTATGATTTCTTTTTAAAAATGCAGCATGAAAAAATGCTTTTTTGGGGGGATGTAGGATTCTCATGCAAAGTGCACAGAGATCTGGGACACAGAAGAGCATTTTGCCCTATGAGAGGTTTATAATCAGATTTATAACCCGCTCAGATGGAACTGGCACCACAGGGAGTGGCACAGCCTAGGTAGCCCTTTCAACAGTTTGAAGGGATGTCCTAAAAAATGTTTCCATAGCATTGTTAGAGGAGGGATGGTGCCAGCAGAAACTCATGCCAATGGGCACTCGGTTAAACCTACCACAAAGGAGAGACGTCTCCATCACACCATTTACAGAAAGGGAAAGCTTTGCCTTTGCTTCCAGCACTTCTGGAAGAGCTGATCAGAGTGTCTTTTCCTGCCATTTCTCCTTATTTTAAACTCGTGCCAATAAGTCTCTTCTGCCCCTAACAGTGAAACGCTGAAGGTGCTGCAGCTTTTAAAGGATTTATAAGGCTTAGCTGAACGCATCACTTCCCATGCCAAAAAATAAGAGAAAGAATGTTGTGTGGATGGATGCAGCTTTGGCATTCTGCTGTTTTGCCTAATATCCATTCCTTGTTATCTCTACCCCTCTGTAGCCAGTTACTGTCTCCACTCATTTGGTAGATATAAGCTCTTTTGCACAGGAACCACCTTTTTGGTATGTTTGCACAGTGCCTTTGGCCCAGTGATTCTGGCCATGAAAAGCATTTGTGATTATTTGTGTAATAATCATAATAGTTTGAGAACTGCAAAGTAGCCATCCTTCACACACTCAGATCTTTCCTGTTATATCCTTCTCCTCATTCCCATCAAATGTGCATACCTGCGGACACAGGCACATTCAAATCCTGTAAATGCATTTAGGACACAGTTATCTCTGTAGGCAAGCATTTATCTTCCTCATTTTGCACTCCACCCATCCGAGGATAAACATAACGCTTTTTCATTATATTATTAAAGTTTATAGTCTTCAAAAAATATTTGGCCTGTATTTCTGGAATATAAGGGTTCTTCCATTATTGCTGGTTTTCAAGAAATTATTTTAAAGGTAGTCAAGTAGCCTTCAGAATTTTCATTGAAGCAGAATTATGAAAAATTGTCATGAGAAATGATAGGCAAGTTAACATTGTCCCTATTCACTCTCACCTGAAAGCTTTATTGTGACTCTTGTTACTAGTGGCATCCTTGGTAATAAATATTTTCATTTTATTCTCAGGCACAGCAAATAGATTTTGTTAGTGAATGACCTTGTGCATTAGCTGTGCTATTCATGATTTAGTGAGCCAGTCAGTTGAAATATTGCTAATGTTTTTGCGACTCAGTCTTGTTACATTTGTGCCACGAGGATGACATTAAGTGTAGTCGTAGATGAATAACAAATAACATGTCTCGAAGTTGTGTTTTGGATCATTAAAGAAATGAACCTACAGGGTGCTGTTTTATTAACTGAGGAAATGACTGGGAAAAAAAATGACAGTTCTTGAATGTGTATTTATTAAAAATAAAATTTGGCATGCTGAGAATTAGTGGTAGTGTCCGTTAAATTTTTCATAAACCAGTGCAAATACACTACAGTGTCCATCCAAAGATTTTGACAGATTTTAAATAAGTGGAAGAATCATTCATACATTTCATACTCTTTCAGGCTGAGACCTCAAAATGGGGCAAGGAGGAGAATGCTAAAAAAGTAGAGCATAACAAAGGTGATGATTAATAACTAGATGCTAATATGGGTATTTTAAAATATTATGTATTATAATATGAAAGAAGGTCAGTGTACTTTCCAGGGATACCCTAGGGAGGAGTGGATTCCTTCTTTTAAAGTGCAACAACTACTCTTGGATTTCTTTTCCTGAGTCCTTCCATTTCTTTGTGTTAAAAAATAATGGAAGCTCAAAAAAAAATGTCTTGTAGACTTCTGGAGAGATGGTTTATTCCTTTCCCTTGCCCCAGTAACACATCATCTATTCTAAAGAAACCACAGAGGGTCAATTAAGTTCAAGATAACAGAGTTTCCTGAATTTCTACAAAGCTACAACCATAAGTAACAACTTCTGCATGTTTTGGTGTGTCTTTCTGCTTATTTAAAAATAATTAAACACAATAAGAAGATGCAATGGATATCCTGAGAGATCAAAATGAGTTATATGGAGGGAGAGGCTATTCAAATAGAAGGAAAAATCAGATACAAAACTAGAATATTAGCTATTCTTGAAAAGCTGAGTTACTGCTATTCTCTGTTTGATTTTTTTTTTTTTTTGGTAGTATTTTCAGCCCAAGAAAATTAAAGCAATCTGTTGAATTCTCGACTATAAATAAAACAAGGCAGAAAACCTGTTCTTTTATACTGTTATTCCAAAAACTTGTTTGTTTAAAAGGAAGGAAGCTGTGGCCTTAAGCTTGTCTTATGGACTGTTGCTTTTCACAGTGTGGTGAAGGTGAGGAGGCCAAAAGTGATCTGCATGGGAAGGGCTGAGAAAGGTCCAGGTGGTCCTTCTTGCCCACCCATCCCGTGGGACCACGAATCTTGCTTTCTGATTTTTAAACATTAAGGTGGGACATAGGATGGTGAAGTCTGATGTTAAGCTAAGGGGGAGTTTAAATAAGGACAATTAACAGTTGATCTAGACATTAGCAGTCATCCCAGAAATAACTCTGCAGAGAAGCACTGCGCTGGTAGTCACAGCACCTTGGTCTACCTGACTGTGCTCTGTTCCAGTTCCAGCTCAGCATCCTGCAGGTTGTTTCGTCTGAATTTTCTGTTCAGAGCTGAAACTTGTCAAGGAATATTTATGTGAACAAATTTTGATGTGAAAAGTGAAATGACACTTCTTTTTTTTCATTTTCTGCTAACACTGGCTGAATTGGTACAACTTTTGCTATAAATAATGGATAAGTGTTTTAAGTATGCAAGCAGATTGTTACACATACATGCACTGCACTGTGTCAAGTGATGTGCAGCATTGAATTGTCACTGTTAAAATGGTCAGTAGTGTTAAAAATTGTCTCTGTTAAGCATTCATTGAAATGTATTTTGTGTTTCTAAGGCTTATACATCATATAACAACATATATATACATCTATACATATATATACACACACATGTATACATATATACAACTTAAAACAAAATATTACATATCCAGAGCATGGTTATTTTTGTTATTCCTCAAAACTCTTCTTTTGATGGACACCAATCTGCTTGTATTGTTTAAGAGAATATTTTTGATAATGGGTTCCTGAAGCTCTGCCAAAAAGAAGTGTTTAGGATAGATAAAGGTTTTTAATTTCTACAGTTCTAATTCATGTAAACTGGGTTTGTTCATACTTCAGAAACAGAATCATCCTTACACCACCACTCAAAAATCCCTCTCTGTAGCCATAGCATTGTCTATTGAAATGTTTTACTGCTGAAGTATTTTGGAGGTTGTGTACATGCGTTTCTTACAAGGGAATGCCTGTGGAAAAAAATAGGATTGGTTTTTGCAGCCAGTCTTTCCAGGCCTATATTCATATATATATCACAAATAAATGATACCGATCTCAGGATGGGATAAAGAAATCTCTGGTGATATCTATTTACTTCTCTTGACAAGGCAGGGAATTTGACTGATTTCTTAGTTGAGACAGCAAAGTTTGTAGAGATGGATCCCACCATGAAGCAAAAAAGCTCCAGAGAAATAAAAAAATGTCATTTCATATATCCCAAACTCCTTTACTACAATTTAAATAGCTGATCTTAGAACAGCAGTGTGCTCATTTTAAAGGAAAGTTAAAGGAAGATATGCAATTGAGCAGTTATTTATTGAATAAGTGGAAATAAGTCAATGCAAGCAGTCATGCAGACAGAATGTGTTTAAAATATGTCCCTAATCTATGCAAAGACAGAGGTACCTGAGGTCCTGCTGTATCAAGTCATTGCTGCTCTATCCTTGAATATTACCTGGGCATGGGTGTAAGAGGTAGATGGTTTAGAGTGGAAAAAGTTACATTGTTTCACTAAGTTCAAAAAATATACAGCTCTTGACAGCTATTCAAGAATGGCCCAGTTTCCTTCTTACGGAAACATGCAGTGTTGCTATTTCCCTGAAAGAGGGATTTTGTGTGTATTTTTTGCACAGAATTAAAGACAAACAGAGATGGGAAATTCCTTGATTGTGAGCATGGAGATTTAGCTGCCTCGTACCAAAATCTGTGAGAACACAAAGGTGCACAGGGAGTCGTGACCATGGTCTGAATTTCCATCTGCTGGTTTTATTGAGTTGAGCAGGTTGTAAAGGATGTGTGCTTTCAAAATTGCTGGAGATGCAAACAATATTTTAAATTACTCCAGGCATCAAGGTACTGCATCTGAACAGATTGAAAGCTGAAATGTTGATATCAGAAATTAAATTAATGCACAGGAGAGGGAAACAATATCTAATTAAAATCATTTGAAAAATGACTTGAAAATTGAATATGACATAGTATTTAGCAGGCTGTTGCTAGCACAGCGATGTGGCTTTGACTTTTCTGCAACCATTTCCATTCCAGGCCTGGCTGCCAGTTAAATAGAAATTACACATGAAGCAGCTATATCGTGCCATCACCCTGTAAAGATTGGAGGACAAAATACCTTCTGCCTGCAGCTTGTGAACTTGTTCCTCACTAATTGCATTGTAAAATTTAGTACAGGCACCCTTCTTCTCACTTTATCTGGCCACTTGAGTTGGTAATTTTTGTTCTGACCTGATGCATTTTGAATGCTCCATGTTGTGCATTTGACTTGCTGTATATATGCATGGCCCTGACAAAGAGAAAGGCACTCTTTCTGAACCGTGCTATGAAGAAGCTTTCCAAATATTGAGGAGGCCCTTTGCAGGGGAGGAGAAAGAAAAATCTAAGTTGATGTAAATAAATGTAACATCTGCTTGTCTTAGAGATAATTGTTAAAAAGCTAAAAACTGTAATAAACACCATCTCTGTGGAATTCCCTTCCTCCTTTTCTCTTTCCTTTCCTCAGAGAGGAAAATAAATGAACTTCTTCTGAATTTGAAAAGGAGCTTTGCAACAAACTGATGGGAAGAAAACAGTGGTTGTAGAATTCATCTGACAGTAAATCTGAATTAGTTGCCCTCAATTTATTGACTAGAGGTCCAGTCAATATAGTTAGCAAGTCTGGAGCATGAATTGGCTCGTTCTAAAATGGGCAAGTAATAGAGGTCAGGGGAATCATATACCTGTAAGTATTTTTTTTCCTGCATTTAATTAAATATAACACACTCTAAGTCAGATACACAGCAGAAACCAAGGTTTCCTTGTGAGTGATGCCATCTTCCCACAAACACTTTTCATATTTGAGGGTGGTTTCTTCTTTGGGGCAGGTAAATCCTGCAGCAGCATGCGAGACAAACTGGGGAGGCCTCCAGCTGAAACCCTGGTTCCCTTTCCCTTGCTCGTGCCGGTGAGTGCTCCGGCCATGAGGCAGCCGGAGGGTGCAGCTGTGCTTGACAGAAAACCTTCTTCAGAAGTGCTGTAATGAGACTGGAGGTCTGCTCAGAGCCCTCCATAACTTGCTTCTTCTAATAACTGATGGACTCTGAGGTTAAACCTGCCAAACCTACACACTCTAATTCCTGACTGGGCCACTGACAGATGACTTTGCTAAAGGAAATAAACGTTTGCCCTCAGAAAACACATCAGACCTCCCTCAGGTTAGTGAAGATGGAGCGGTGACAATCCCTACCCTTAAACACTCAGTAACACTCTCATCATGATCTCTAATAGAGCAAAGCCATTAAGTTGTCCCCATTGTAATTTGGATCACAGAAGAGACTTCCACAGATTCTTTCAGGTTAAAATAACTGGTATACAGAGAGTAGGCAAAATTATTCCACTGTAGCTACGTGCTTAATTATATGGAATAGTGCATAAATTGTCAAGTGCAAAGAATTATTCTGATAAATTAAAATACTAATTAAATAGGCTATTGCAGAATTTTGAGAACATTATAGGGCTCCGCTTCTTCAGGTAATTTGCATATCCTTCATCTAGTGAATTTAATTTAAAGGCCTCCCTTTTTGTGTGTTTGGAAGCCGTTTTTGTTTCAATGGAAGATTAAAAAATGGATTTATATGTTGCTAACTGGTTTGAGGGGGATTTTGCTGGGGTATTTTTTCTTTCTTTTTTTAATAGCTGTTTTTATTATGTATTTTTGCTGATGAATTTGTCAACAAACATTAGTATTAGAGGACTTTAGACCATAAAAAAATAACTTTGATGAAATGTGAAATATACCATGTTACCCAGAATTGCAATTTCCACTTTCATAAAATTTGCAAAAGAAACATTGGGTGCTGTGTACTTGTATTTGAATAAAAGCTAGCAGGTAGTACACTAAAAGACTTTCAAAAATTTGGGCCAATTTTCAGAGAATTAATGTTCTTAATATCTGAATATATTTTCCCACCACTTCTTCCATCTGTCTGTATTGACTGTGTCTTATTGTTTTAGATACTCCATTATAGTTCTGCACAGAAAAGGTTAAGTGGTTGTATTCACCATTCCACAGCTTGAAGCAGCTGCTTGATATGTAGTTGCAGCTTCAGCTTCAGCACCATTTTTGACAGAATTTCTTGACCTTCCTGAGCAGCTTGTGGAGTTCAAGGTTAGCTAAAAAACTCTCCTGTACATGCCTGGAGTGAGCATGCTGGAGACTGTCGGCTGTGTCTCTCTCCGCGTCTGACAGTGCCTGGGCTTGACCATTTTCCGGTTATGATTTAATCAATAACACCTCGTGCCTTCATGCCTCCTAATTTTGGCAGGGTTTGTGTTAGCATGGCTGTCAGACCTGTCCTTTGTGTTTTAGCCAATATCAAGGGGGAAAGCAGGGGTATTAAGTAAACCTTTTTTGTTGTTGTTTTTTAATATCAAAGCTTCAGTAGTTAATGTCTGCAGGAAACCTATGAAAAGGAGGTCAAATATGTAATAGTAATTATAAAATTCAGCGATTCAGCAGACTCAATATTTTCTATTAACTGTTCATATGGTAAGAAATTACACAGTGGGATTTGAGCTTTGTTGTTTACTTATAGGCATTTATTTTGCAGCTACTCTGCTGTGCAGTTTTCTTTATCCTAAGCTGCCAAAGAATCATTTGTTGGACCATTCCGTTTCTTTGAAGGAGGCTGTGGAACTTTCTCATTTTATAAATCCCCTACATTTTTGCACTTGGTAGAAATCTATCTTTAATGTGTTTGCGGGGTGGGAGGTGGTCAGTGTGGTAGCATGGTATATCCTTGCACAGGTTTACTGGTTTTTTTGGATATTCATACTGCACAAGATATACAACACTGCAAAACGTGGTCTCAAACCTCACAGTTCAGTCAACTCTCCTTCACGTGGTCCCTTTGGCTCTGGGTGGAATAAATATATTTGTGAATGTGTCAAGCATGGCACAGGTGTTAATTGAGTGAGTATTGCATGCAGCTTTTAGGTTGTCATCCAGCAAAACATGCATTTCAGCTTTCTTAGCTGAGGAATCCATGTTCCTCTCTGCTTCATCAGTGGTATATTAAAAAGATGTAAAAATAAAGGTGTGTGGGTCTAAAAGCAGTACAGAGCTTTCTTCTTCGTTGAAATTGGGGGCAATATTCACTTCTTGCTGAAGGCAGTCAGAAAAGTTTTTCTGTATTAGAATTGCTAGAGGTGTAACTTCTTGAGTCTTTGCTCAGAAAGTAAAAACTATTACCAAAATCTTTCCATAAGAGGTGAGATGGAGCCTAATGATCCAACTTACCTCTGGAATAAACGTAAGTCATTTGTGTTGCACATTGGACAAAATCCATAAAGTATCAGTTCACAATAATCTTACTTCCAAGAAGTGTCTGCTGCAATTTGAGCTCTTTTGAATGTTTCAAATGGCAACAATTAAAGAATATTTTTCACAAATGAAAACAAAATGTTAATTCTTTTAAGTATTTTCATGTAAATTTACAGTGTGCAGTATGTTTTAGCACTTCTTGAACTTTCTGGTTAGAAAGTTTGCTTTAGGCAACCAAAGTTGAGAAGCTGCATCTATCAAATTTTGCCCATAATCAAAGAAAAGAGGTAGATGCCTGCAGATATGTGTAAGGTGTGTGGGATGACTCACCATATTAAATGTCCATCCCTTTCCAAGGACAGCAGAGAGAGCCCAGATGACTCACTTGGATTACACAATCAACAGGCAGCTAAAGGAAGGAGAGGTTAACAAGGCTGCAAGGCTTCCTTTCTCCTCATAAATAAATCAAGCCAGGTGCCTGGGTTTTGGCCACGAGTCCAACTGACACGGTTTGCATCTAGAAGGTTAAAGTTTTCCCATCCAAAATGGGATGGCATTACCCATACACCCAGCTAGGAATAATCTCATCCCTGTGCTGTTCCCAGAACTACGGTTGAGCATTGTTTTATTGAGGCTTCTAACAGTCACAGGCCAAAACCATGTCAGACCATAGGTTTAAGAGTATGGGCAACTGTACAGCAATGCTCAGGCTCATGCCCTGGGCATGTTTGGGTTGTAAGTATAATTGTAGTCTTACTGATTATTACCTTAATTTAACTGTTTTGTTCTGGGTTGCTTTTATTTTGTTTTTTAATGCTTTTAGTGATACAGATGCTGATAAATAAGACAAAACTAAATAGGAAAAAATTTAAAATTGTGCACTGCATCCTGGTGGTGTGAAATAAACTATTTTACCTATGAGGTAAGAGTCTGTATCTGTCATGAAAAGTCCTGCACAGTGGCAGTGCTGTTCTAATGCTAAAGTACTGCTCTGCTCTTCAGTGCAAGGAAGTATCCACAGAAAAGAACTTTCCAAACACATTGTGTATCTGTGTTAAATGTGTGTAATACTGTGTAAAATAGAATTAGCTTGGATTTCTTTTTCACGTAATAATGAGCAATTAATAGCATAAATATGCATTCGAAAAACTGAGTAGCAGAATTGCTCTCAGGGAAAGATATTCCATGGATGGAATAGGTAGGAACTGTCATGAATATATTGATGAAGGAAAGAAGGTTGGTTGCAAATGCTGTAAAATCATACATATTCCAACTTTCCTTTAACTCTCTCAATCTTAATTTTTCCTTACAGCTGTAAACAAAGAGAAGCTTGAAAAAACAACTGGACTGAAAATTCTGCAGACTGGTGTGGGGGAGGTAAGTGGCTTTCAGGCATTTTAGATTCTCAAAACCATTTTAATTATTGAAATTTTTTTTAAGAAATTCTGGAGCTCATGAACGTTTGTGAGCTACCAGTCTGATAGTGCTAAGGGCCTTTTTATGATACAGTTGCATCTGTCAAAATACAATCTGCTGCACAAATAGCACTGTATCCCACAGAGCAAAAAAAAATACCATCCTTATGAGAAAAGTGCAGCCAGCTTTGAGAAATGCAGTTTTTTGCTTTGTTGTATCACAGGAAAAAAATCCCCAAAGATGACCACAGTGACTGAAGTCATCATATTATTCCCCTTGGTTTTGATGGAGTGCTATCTCATCTAGATCAGTGGAAGTTTAAATTTGGGGTAAAGAGTCTTCAGATATTAGAGAGAATCTGACAGTGAATGTCTCGCTTATTTTGGATGTAACTTGAAACATAAATAAAACATGTGTCTGTTATTATAGTGATATCACTAAGCAAAAACTGCACTAAGCAGTTCATCATTTATTAATAAACATGATGCTATCTGCTAAGAACCTTGTATGAACTACAGTTGATTGCTAATTCTCGTGCTAATTTTGTGTACACAGTTATCTCTTTTTTCCCTTTTCATTTAAGTAATTTTGCTAGTGGTGAATGCTCACAGGGCTAGGCAAATGCCTTTTTCTCATGATTGCATTATTCTCAGTATTAAAAATAATGAATTACTAATTTCTAATATATTGAAGAAATAGGTTGTTTTCTTTCTTTACCTATTTTTGGAGTTTATATTTCTGATTTTTATCAGTTCATGCCTAAGACCTTGACAAGATTTGCGAGGTTCACTGTGCAACTTTATTCCCATTATTGGAAGACTTGGTTCTGAAGACGTAATAACACTGAGACCTGCTGTGATGCTCAGGGCCAAAGCTGAAAGAACTAGAACTTGGAAACAAAGATAGGTGAAATCATCAGAAAATGAAAGCCATCATCTCTCCATGACTGATTTATCTAGGAATGTTTCTTACGGGTGCATAACCTCAGAAGCTGGGAAGTGTATCCTGGGGCATGGCTGTGCACCTTAGGCTGTGTCCTGACTTCAGGCCAGGCTGAAGTTTGTGGTTGTGCTGTTCAGTTTGTGGTTCAGCTGTTCTGGTTTCTGTTCAGTAACAGCAGAACCAGGATTGGGGTACAGGCTATGGAAGCCAGACTCTGTATAATTTTACCCAATGGGATTCATCCATGCCAGTGAAATACCTCCATGTATTTTGTCCAGCTCCAGTCATTGAGTGGATTCCAGTCTGCTTCAAAGTCAGCTGGAAAATGAAAGCCCACTTCAGATGCTTCCTGTTAAATCAGTTTTTGTATTATATGTGGTCAGTGGAGAAAGAATTCACTTTTGGATAGCTAGAATGCAGGAAGTTTTCACCTGCTAAATGTATCATTAATCCACATTGTAGCAATAGGGTTGCTGTAACCATGGTAGTCTTAAAGATCTGCTGGAGCTATAATCTCAAGGATTTCCTAGATTCTAAGACCAGCTAACAGAGCTGGAAAAATTGAAGAGTTCTTAGGATAGAGACCTCACCAGTCTGATTCTTGTGCTTGGTTTAGGAAAAGTCACTGCAGAACTCACCTTCCATATATTAGGCTATCATAACTTTTTATAAAAAAATGCTGATACTACTTGGGTTAATGAAGACTTTGACAGAAGTTTGTGCTTTACACTGTACCAGATATGTATTATTGGAAGGCAGAAAGTGAAAACTGGTTAACCCAAGAGAAGCAGACATTTTGGCCTAAATATATTCCAGGTTATATCCGAGAGAGGGTGATCAGCAGAGAAAGAACCAAGTAGTTTGGACCTGTAAGGTGATGGAAGAACATTTATTCAGCTGCTTATGTATTTTGTTGCATGTGGATTTTCCCAGCTGTGTACATTCCCCTTTCTAAGTCTTATCAGATATGATTGTGTACATAATGAATACATTTCTGTGGTCTCACATACACAAAAAATAAAGGAGTGCTGTAACCAAGCTGTTGCTCTGTTGTTACAGTATCAGATTCAGGCTATTTCAGGTTAAATTTAACTATGGTAATCTAGTTTTTTAAAATAGTTTTTTTCTATTATTGAAATAATAGAAAGTACATATTTAAAGAAAATGAAGGAGCTCCTTGTTGAATAAGGATTCCTTTTATTTCACACTGGAATTAGGAATGGAATTATATGTAATGGTAACAGTAAATCAAAGTCAAGAGGCTCAAATCAAAAGTACTTAGAAAAACTTTAGCAGAGAATGAGAAATGGCCTTTTTGTTTGGACAGTAGGTGAGATACATTACAAAGTTAATGGATATATAATCTTCACTTTCAGGCCTGTAAATAAAAAGGACTGATTTTGCAAGGCAATTTTCATATCTGAAGTACTTCAAGAGAAGTATAGCCTAGATGCTAGTGGTGAGTGGAGCCACTGTCTAAACAAATGCAGGAACTCTCCTAAGCTCAGCAATAATTCATGTGTGGCTCTGGACAGTGGAATCTCTTTTAGGTGTCGATCTATGATAACATGATTTGTGCCTCAGGAAGGAATGTGTGGACACTAGTAACTAGTAACTTCCCAGGCCTTGGGTGTGCTCGAAGGAAACTGTCTCTTCCTCTGTAGAGATGAGAAATGCTTCTCAGAGCTCTTCAATCTCTCGCTTTCTTTCCTCTATCTCAAGAAAAAACATTTCAAAAGCAACAACAGATTATAAAATTCACACCAAGCTTACTGAGCCATTCAGTCAAGTCCAGGGAGGGCTGATGAATTGCTTTTATGTCACTGCATAAAAATGTGCCATGTAGTCATTAACAACATGGGTCTGGAGTCTACCACAGCTGCAATGCAGTTCATCATCTTTATGTCATGTAAAAGATTTCCACAGCTTGTGATTCTTTCAGCTAGGCCTGAGGTTAGCTGCATTGTGTCAGCATAGGGTGGGCTCTGCTTTAGCAGGATTAAAAATGAGTTCCTAAGCTGCAACTTCAGAAGCTGCTCATGTTTCAGGATGTTGGCTTAAAAGTTCTGTACATTTCATGGGAAGGTTTTGATGATAAAGTGCAAAGCCCTGTCTGGACTGTGGGCAAGCAGAGTTTCTTTCAGGCCACTATAGAACAGACCCTTCCTTCCACAGTACATCCACCTCCACATCCAACATTTGCAACAGAATATTCAACAGTACAAGGATCCAGAGAGTTAGATAAGAGTTTGATGTGATGTGTATCACTCTTTAAATGAGAATTATTTTGACACTTATCTTGTTTGCAAGAAGGCTTTTATACCAGAAAACCAGAATAACTCTGCTGTAGAGAGAACCAGTGCTGAGGCTGTAATCTTGAGGATCTGTGCACTGCTGTAGTGCTGACTATCTCTGAAATTATATTTGCCAAGATCTTTCTTTTTTATTTGCAGTTTTCCAGCACCTACAACAGGAGCTGGAAAAAACTAAAACTAAAAAACCTGTAGAACTCCTCTACAGTATCCATGTGAGATTTGTTGGTCTCATTGTCACGCATGTTTGTGCCACACAAATCTATCATGTGCGTTTCACATCTTCTTGTTTATTCAGATACAATGAAGCTTTGAGATATTTTCTTTTCATCTATTTTTTCATCATTTTACACATGAAATAAATCTCTCAAGTCCTGAGGTCATCTTCAGCTGTTCAAGGACTTCCCACAGCTGAGTATCTATGAGGGTAAGAATGCATGTGTTGTGTTATTTCGGTGTCTATTTGCATAATACCGTGAAAGACACAATACTGGTAAAAAAAATGAAGAGCTCAATTGCATTTGAGGACCTGTAACTCTGTTCTCCTCTGTCCCAACTTGATGTTAACCACTACTTGAGTTGAGCTTGTTGCTCTGCGTGGCTGAGCACTCCTGCAAGATCTTGGGGACAGCATTTTGTCTCACATGGAGGGAAGACCTCCTTAGCAGCTGCACGGCTCCACCTGACTCCTCCTGAGTCCAGGATTCAGCAAGGGTGGAAGCCCCAGTCCCACACAAACATTATTCCAACTGGACTCATACCCAGGAGCTTCTCTCCAGCCCAGGGGAGCTCAGCAGACACCATGAGCCACAGCCCTGCACAGGGGTCACCACATCAGGGATCCTTTCAGCATCCTTTAGGAACTTAACTAGTTCTCTCTCTTCACATAAGCATTTTTGAATTAATATAGGAGCACAGCATTTTTAATTTCAATTCCATGCTGAGGTTGGCTGTGACCAGAATTACTGTGACAAAGGTAGTTTTTCATTCAGCTTTTGGCTGAAATTTGTTTTCAACCACAGTTTCAGAATAACAAGTCAGGCTCTCCAGTGGCTAAAGAAAGTGTAATCAGGTTTTGTGGTATAAGAGTCTGTGATTTAAATAACCAGTGAATAAGGCCTGAAACAAACGGAGGGAATGGCACTGTTCCTGTCTTGAACTGAAAATACAGCACCCACTTCAGAATAAGTTATATTAAATTAACTCTTTCAATTTCCCAGTATTAATGCACAGAAGAAACTCATCATTGGAATCATAACTTCATTTGTAGGATTTCAATCATAGCTCTCATATGGCAGACATAAAAATTAGAACAGTTTTCTAAAGCAAATGGAAATAACCCAAAATATATGCAAAATGAACACTTCATCATACCTCTAGATGTTCTAAAATAGAGCAGCGATATTTTGACATGTTTCAGGATATTCTCATTTATAGATATTTTGATAGGTGTAGAATTATGTTGATGCTGCATAAAGTGATGTTACTACAATAAAGAAATCTGCATTTAAAAATTCTGGTGAAGCTAGAGGACAGACTTTCCAGTGATGTGCAGGCTTCTGAGGCAGGAGTCAGGTTTCTAGCTTCTTACCTTCCTTACTATTGCCAAATTTTATCACTTAGGTCTATATATCCAGATTTTACCTAGAATGATATTGAATTGGAAATCCATAAAAAATTGGAGTGGAGAACTTAACAAATCATTTTCAGTTGTGGAAGAATAAGGTGTAAACCTTTTTTCTGATCTTTGACTACTAGGTAAAACGCTAAGTGCTGGCTTTTGGCTTGTAAAGACCAAATTTGCCTGGGATCTACTCTAGCTGTCTCTGCTACAGTGACATTTCAGCAATCCAAATGCTCCTGATCTGCAGCAGGTATTGCCCAGGGGTACTCAGGATTGGAAGGGATTCTGTACCCAAGAACATATAGACAAGGTAGGTCTGAGACTGACCACAGTGTGGGAACAGCAGCTGTGCTTGTACAAATACTCAAGTTTTAGCCCAAGACACAGCTACATTTTTCAACTTCCACTGAAACCCACCCATCTTTTACCAGAATTAATTAGGCTGAAGCCAGGCACAGGCACACGTGAGCGCAGACAACTCTGCAGTACAGGGTAAGCGTTCTTAGACCAGGGGACACCAGGGAGGGCTTTTTCCCAGTGCCTGCCTTCAGCATTTTTCTTAAAAACCCTATGGCTTAGAGATCAACAAGTTTATTTTTTCCTCTTATGTGAGATCTGGGATTGGAGTTCCCACAGACTGCTCTTGCTGTTGGCTTTTGCTGATCACTGTGGCTCTGTTGATGAGCAGCCAAACAGATTTCCAGGAGGGGAAGTGTTTGGAGACATAGGTGTTGTTGTGTGTTGTTGTGGGGATCAGGTCACAGAGGGATTCTTTGCTTTAAGGCATGTAACTTTAAGTCTGTATATATAAATTAGAGCAATAACATTAAATAAAAAACTTTTAGGAGTACAGTCCTAGAAATACCCTTGGTGAAGGCATAATAAGAAAGACTTACCTTATCCCACACACACAAATTACAGATTCTAAAGCTGTGTAACCCTTAAAAATAAATAGATTATATTCTACATAGGATTCTACTAGTAATATACTACTTATGTGAAATTTTACTAGCAGTGAGTAATATCTCACTATTACAGTTTGTAAGTATACATGAATAGTAAAGTTATGCTAATCAGAAGTTAGTCACACAGTAGCATTTAGAAGTAACACTTTAAGAAATTTGAGGAATAATGCTAAACAGAACATTAAATTTCTCCAAAGAGAATGATGAAGATCTATGGCTCATTTATTTAAGACCTTGTACGCTTTTGAAAAATGCATTTAAGCTAATATTTAGAGATAATGTTAATGCTATTTATTAACTATTCATTACAGTACATAGCCCACTAGAGGGCTGCTTTTCAAATAAATTGCATCCAGAGTGTTAATAAAAATGTTAAATGTTTAAAAACAAACAATATGCAGCAGAAATACGTGTATCATTTTAACACACTATTTTGTCAGCTATCTTCTGTTACTGCATGTTATATACAGAGCATACTAAAACAATATAAGTCATGTCCCCAAATCTACAAACATTTAGAATATGCTCAGCTTTAAGTATATAGTTAGACACTCCTTTTCAGCTGCTGCTAAGTTTAGAGTTAAAGAGATGCCTGGATGCTCCTGAGACTGTCTTCTGTCACATATCACACCATCTCTGGTTGTGGAGGGGCAAAGTTCCAATGTTTATCCCCTATATTTGATTTGAATATTGCATAGCAGAGGTATTTTGACATCTGAATGACAGGTCACAGCTTCAGTTTGGAAATCATGTGTCAGTAGTAATTTCTTTTCTTGTGCTCTGATTGTGACAACGCCCTCCATCTTCTTTACAAATTTTTAAAGAACACGACAAAGAAATGAGGAGATTATAATGTAAAGAAAAATACAGCAAACCTGATTTTCAGAGACAACTATCAGTCTATACTGATTTATGTTTTCCTCCTGAAACAGTATATAAAGCACAAGTATTCAAGTGTCAGATTGGTTCATGAATTCCTTTACAGTAGCACTGTGTGATTTAAAGGAGCAGAAGTGCCAAGTGATGTGGCAGTTGCCATGGCAACTACAGCAATTCAATTTTTATTCAGTATCATGTAAAATGAAACAAGATACGGTTTGCCTTGTGCCTTCAGGAACTTATTCATCCTACTAGTGTTGTTCCTTTTTGTCTTTTTTAACATTTGTGCTGGTTAAAAAGTAGCATGTGTTTGTTTTAAGGATTTATCTTGGGTTTAGGGCGTGTCATGCCATTGTTTTTAAAGCAGACTTTCCCTTACAAACCACTATAAATCTGCAGGGAAAAGAGATTTAGATACTAGTGCTGGCTACACAGACCAAACTGCAGGGCAATTCTGTTTAAGAATCAATGTTATTATCCACCCTAACTATGATTTGGCAGCCTGCACTCAATATATTCAAAAAGAATCTTTAAATAGGACAACATGATTTTTTGTACTAGGTATCTTACTGATTCATGAAATTCAGCAACCTCCTTCTACCAGCAGCCAGGTTACTATGACTCAAAGGAAAACGAAATCTTGAGTGGTGTAATGGGTCAGCTGGGAAAGCTGCAGATTAAGATTAAATTCTCTTAAACTGTCTGAGGTTTGAGGGATAGAGATGGTTGGAAATTGTGAGGAGAGAGATTCTTCCATCCCCACAAATAGGAGCTTGATCCTGGAAGGAATACGTGGATTTCAAGCAGTCTCAAACACAGATTTAACTATTTAAGGGGAGGAAGAAGTGGCAGATCCCAGTCTCTCAGCCCTCTCTCTCGCAGACCCTGGGCAGCAAACGTTCCCATGCAAGTCAACATGGAAAGACACCTGCCAGAACCTCTGCTCTGGGCCTGTAAGGGTAGGAAAGTCAGGGTCTGGTTCTAAGATTCAAACTGTGAGACACCCAAGCTTCCTGTAGGAATCCTTGACATCAGGGGCCCTATAGCTGCATCAGAGCTGGTAAAACAAACAGGAACAGGGCCCAGAGTCTGTTGTAGTCATACATTTTTCTGTACTGTTAAGTTGTTGCCAGTCACTCACATTGTGTCCTGTGCCAGTTAGGACTCTTCAGGCTGTTTGCTTCTCCATCTAAGCAAGATCCAGGCCAGGGACCGTTCATAGCAGGCAGTTTCAGTGTGGTCACCTTTGGAGCATGGGTGTAAAGGCATGTTAAAATTAAAGAATAATAAAATTAAAACTTCAGCTGCTGGTTAAAAGAATTGTTGTGTCATTTATTATAGATGTTTTAGTACTAAGCTTTAAGTACTTAAGTAAACCTTAAGATTTTTGCTTTCTGGGAAGGCCTGATAGTACATTTAGTCCTTCTCAAAGGCAACATGGCTGTTGTATCCATCACTTCAACTTCCTTCAGAGTGCAAGGTTTTATCTGTTATACATATTAAGGCATATTTTTTTCAAAAAATTTTTAACAAGTTTCTAATTTAAACACGAGGATTCCTAATAAATTAGTCTGTTGGAGCTCAGTTTTGTTTCTTTTTTGCATTAATCAGATTTATCCTGATGAGATAGTTTTTAAGATCTAGTTAAGGCAGATGTTTGAGTTGCTTTGACTTAAACATAGTTTTAGTTCTGTGTGCACTTTGACTGGTATCAAAGGGAAAAGTTGGGGGATTTTTAATAAGAATGCAAACATACTTCACTGAATTACTGACTCAAATTTCTTGTAGAAACAAGAATTTCTATTGAAGTGGCTTCTGAACTGCAGAATGTCCCCAGCAGGTCTCTGTGTTCACTTTGGAACATGTAGATATCTCTGATTTGCATTGCTGGGCATTAGGCACAAGGATTGAGGAGATAACTGATAGATGAGGAGGGAACTGGTAGATACAGTGCAGCTCCAGCAAAACACCCATTTCAGTGAAGAATTGTATGTGTCTGTGTACTGCACACCGAGACCTGGGGAGGGCATGAGCACAGCACGTGCCTGGAAACATCTCCTGGGCCAGTGTGACAGCTTTTGGTGCTGTGGGGAGATCTGGCAGAGAGGGATTATTCAATGTGAGCTGACCACATCGAGTGTGTGAGTATCAGAACCTGTGATAAGGAAAAGGGACGTGATTCTGTGGCACAGAAAAGTGACCTAGTCCATTAATGCCCAGGGACCACTGCGGCTGACAACAGTTCACTGTGCACCCTGCTCTCGCAAAGGGATGTCATTTTGCAAACTGTTTGTCTCGCTGGTTCTTTACCTTTAGCAGGTAGAGTAATGGCTTCATTTTACAAATGTCAATGCTGGTTTTATGATATGGATTTCACTTGATTGTTAGACTGTTAATTTACAAATCTTTACTGAGTGAATGCAAACAAATTCTGGTCCTCAAAGCTCTGCTAATGCACAATGTTTGAATTTTAATTTCCAGTCCATCTTAGATTATGGTGATGAAAAACAATATTTAATCCCTCGTTAACACATGAATAAGCGGAAACTGTCATTTCCCACCAAACAATAACGGGATTATCTCAAGAACTGTCAGTTTATGTGAAAACATTATGTTGCCCAAATTTTCATAAAAATTAGCAGTGGGTAATATTCAAGATCAGAGCAATGGAAAGAGGGAAATCTGCATTCATGGTAATAAATATTCATATTTGTCTGCTCAGGAGATGAAAATCTAATCAAGGGGCTATTGATGCGCTGGCTTTTTTTTTTTTTTTTTTTTAACCAAGATTATTCATCTAAATTGGGTTTGATATGGAAATTAGTCTTACTCCAAGTCCTCCAGGCCATGAGCATGCTGGGATAACACTGGAGGTGTCCGGTACATCAGATGTTGCTGCTGGCATCTGCTTCTACAGACAACAAACACAATAAAATAAAATAAAAAATTGACAACATCTCAAGGGTCAAGATCCCTGTGGCTTTGGGTGTTGTGGGGGTTTTTTCCCCCACTAAACATTTTAATTTTATCCCATTTAAATCCACAGTACTGCAGGGTTAAAATTGTCGGCATTTTTTGCTTTTGTTGACAATTACCATAAATCAGAAGACACTCTGCATGAAGCTTAATGAAATATGTATGATATAAAAATGGGAAGAAGATAAGTGCAGTTTGCTGCTTTAGGATTTTGTGTGTGTATCTCTGTATCTGTGCGTGCACATGCACAGCCTGAAGAGCTAACTTGTATTTTGTGTGCTGTGAACTCAGCTGAAGAGTCAGGCAGTTACTGACTGCACAACACATAAAAAACCATATAATGTGAATGAAATGTATCATAATTTATCCAAAAGTGAGAGTAGTATGTTTTCTGTATCAGTTAATTTGTTCATCTAATATACTTGCATGTTACAATCCTCAGTTTAAAATATTTCTTCATACTTTTTAGAATTAGTTTTATTAGTATGAAAATCTGGTTTGTCCTGAAAGAAATGTTTGCCTTGACATACTTTACTACTACTACTATTATTATTATTATCATTATTATTATTATTGTTGTTGTCGTTGTTGTTGTTGTTATATTAATATTATTGCTGATGTTATTGTTATTATTGTTATTACTATTATTATTATTATTACTATTACTATTACTATTACTACTGATACTACTATTATTATTATTAAACTCAGTAGTTGAACATAATATCATGTTCTTCATCGTACTTCTCGGGGGTTTTATGACCCTTTAAAAAAAATTAGACACATCATTAAGATCCTGATCCTGCAAATAACCCCATATATACATATATACACATACACACGTATATGTGTGTGTATGTATAAAGAAGGACATCCTTTTGTGGAAGGGGTCTTGTGTTTTCTGAGATCTACCTGACAGACCTGTGAGTGCTGCTGGACACTGGACAGTTCCATCCAGCACCTGATTATTGTGCACACGCAATATGTGACTCAGTCCTCTTAAAACTCAAAATGCTTCACTGAATTTGTTTAATTCCTGGACAAATTGCCATACAAAAAGCATATTTTTTTAGATTTGGAACTGGGCAAAAAATATATCAGCAACATTCAGCTATATTGCCTGTAGCAGGAGAGCAGAAAGATAGGCAGAGCCTGCTCTGAAAGAGAGGATATTCCTACTGACCAAGAAAAGAGAATAGTTAGAATACAAATATTGCTTGTTGAGGGAATAGCATCCTTTCCTTTTGAATTCTGTACTAAATAGGAATATAGAGATATGGCTTGTTTTACAATTCAAGTAATTTGTGCAATAAATTGTTGTGAGGCAAGTATAAGCAGCCCGCAGAGTGTGGTGTGCATGTATTGGCAGACGTGTTATCTTTAACTGTACAATCTGTGCTGGCATCTTTGTCCAAAATGTTTTTCAGAGACTTTATCTTCCTAATCAGCTCCTTTGCCAAGCTTAAAAAAAATGAAAGGAAATGCATGTAGCATATATAGCAGATGGGTGTTCAGCTGTACAGGTGTCTGGTGTGCAGGTGCCAGATAATGTAATGTTCTATTAATGTTAGGTATTTTCTGAGAAATTCCATTACTTGTTCCTAAAAGAAAGAGTTGTCCATTCTTCTAGTGCTACCTGCACCAGCAAGATGTACACCTGGGAGTATTAAAGGCTCCTCTTAACTCTTTCCCATTTGATGAGGGTGGTTCTTAGAGAGCCACCTTTTTTCCCTTTGCCTTTTCCCAAGACACTAAATTGACTCTGAATTCATCATTTCTGCAGCAGAGCAGCAGCAGCCTGCATTGAGGTTTGGCAGCATCATTTGAACCAAGTTCTTTATTCACTTCACCTTCTTTCATGTTTTACTACTAATTTTAGCACAATTCATTATTGTTTCTTCGTGGAGAAAACTGGTGATCCTTCATATATAATAAGCAACTTCGGCTAAAATAGATGGATGTGTAGGAAAAATGACCAAATCAGTTTTAGTAGCTTCTACTGAAATGCTGATTTGAGTTTGTCTTAAGTAGAGAGATAATGATTAGAAAAGCATCAATCATAGAATCACAGAATCATAGAACGGTTTGGGTTGGAAGGAACGATTGGAGCATTGCTGCTTTCCCATTTGGATGAAATCAAGTCTCTCCCTATATTTTCATGACAGAAGCACAACAGAGACCCAGAGTTGAGGGGAGGTGGAGGTCCTCGTGCAGAAGGAGGGACAGCCTGATTTTCTGCATGGCTCTTCTATGTGGGCTAAACCTCATTAGCTACACTGAGCATTAGCCTCCTGGAATTGTTTCTCTTTTTTTAGCTATTTTAATATTCCAGATAGCTTATGAGAGCCTGGGACAGGTAGGTGTTCACCATTACTCCTGATTTATACCAAGATTCTTGTTCTTAGTCAGATGGGTGAAGGCTTGGACAGTGGTTTCCCATAGGAGTGCTCTAACACTAAACTGTAGATGGTGGTAAAGCTTTCTGTCAACTGAATATTAACAAAAAATCATGCTTTTAACATGAAAAGAAATTCCCTATTCAAAGTTTCCCTAAAACTTATGTGGATCTATTAAAAAAATCATTCTGCAGCAAACTGATATTTCTTTGCATAAATCATTTAATTGAAAAAAGGCTGAGTTTTTTTGATTAACAGGAGCATTACAGTAATGCTTTCTAGACAGGACTGGGATCTCACTGGGTACCTGCCCACACATAAAGTGACAGGAAAGCTGTGTCTTTGAATGATTAAGATAATCACTGAAAAAGACAAGATTAGGAAAGAAAGGGAATAAAAATTATCACCTTTCTCATTTCAAAATTAAGTGTACAAGCTATAAAGATATTAAATGAAATTATCCAGATTCAAAAACAAGCCCATGAGAAATTTTTGTCGGGACCCGAAGTCCTGTCCAGTATCAGAACCAGCCACTCACCTTTCCTGCCCATTAGAGTGCAATTCCAGAAGCATCAGAATGGAAGCTTATCTTCAGACTTGACTTAACAAAATGTTTTAATAATCCTAGCTATTAAATGCTAGGAGCTGATCTTGGATTTTACAATAAGAGGCAAAGTGGTTGTGATACTCTATGTTATGTAAATTATATGCAAAGCATATTGGCATGCAAATTTGAATGCTAAAAGGAAAATCATTCTTTTCTAAACCAGAGAAGAGAATTTTTCACCCAGATAAGCCAGAATCTACAGATAATTTTTTTTAACAAACTGACGGTATTTCATTACATTTTAAAAGATATAATAAATATATAAAATAAAAATAATTGTGTCTCCTTTCTAAACAAGTTCAATTACTTTACTTTGCTGGTACCAAGTAGGCAAAAATGCTAAAATTCTGTCAGATAGATAAGATCATATCAGGATGCCATAATATTATAAAACATAATTATTAATGTGTGAAATTTTAAATTGCCATTTTAATGCTTCACTATTTTGGATTCAACAGTCAAAGCTTGGAGTAGATCCAGGTGTTGTGTGTGACCCTGTTGGTCAGTAACATCCACAGTGGCTAATACCATGTTTTTATTGATGGTTTTTATCCATTAGACAGTGAAATGTTCCTCCATCTATTGACAGGGTGAACTTTGGAAACACTAATGGGCAGATACATAATATTTCAGGAATAGGTAATGTTCACAGGGCATGACAAGACACACCTGGTTATCCCCCTGGCTCACCAATAACACAGTGGTGCTGTTAACTGTATTTTGTTAGGTGTGACAAGACAAAACAGAGCAATAGTGGCTGTGTCTGCTGTCTTTTCTCTGTTTTATCTTTTTCATTTTGAGCTTGAGTTTTGTGCCAGACTAATAGCTGGTGGCAATGGGCTGGGGAAATGGAACTTTTGCTAAGATTAGGGAATGTGCAGAAAACAATGTGTGAAATCCTGATTTGACAAGGATGAACAGACTGGTGAGGGCACTGAGACATTTTGTGAAGTGAAACCATATTTGTACCCAACGTGTCTAGGAAAAAACAGTAACAACAGAGGTGCCAAAAGATCCCACCCAGGAGACAATAGAATGACATCCTCATTATACCAGTCAGGAAATAAAGGAGGTGCGGACTTTATTCTGCCCTTTCTAATTACTGGTAGCTTTTATTAATTGATGGTAGTGGAGCAATGTGTGTGTCGTTGTGCTCTGGGGTGATTATCCTTGTGAGACTGTAAGTTCAACAGTTGTCATGCAATTTGGAGTTGCAGACTGGCAATTTTAGTAATTGAATCTCAGGAAATAAACAAAATATGGCAACTTGATACATTTTGAGCAATTAAATTTCTGCTGCATTTTCTGCTTCCTCCTGGGGACTCCCAAATTCTCAGCCAAATTCTGTCTCTGATTAAGAATGCAAATAACCCCAAAGAAACAGAAGAAGGAAGCCATCTTTATTATATATATATGTATGTCACAACAATATATTGTATTGGCACCTGCCTTTAATTTAAAACATAGTCTAAAAAATCTACCATCAGACCACAAGTCAGGAGAGCAGACAGAAAAATTGTGTCAACTGTGGCTTTTCTGGCTCAGGAGAAAGGGAACCACAGAATTCCTCTGTTGTAAAATGACTTATTTGCGGGTTTGAATTCAGTACTCCTTCCCAGCCCATTCAGGATGTACAGTTTTCTCTTCCTTGCTTCATGCCAGGTCTCTAATATGCTTATTATTAATTACTGTGATGCAGCAGGTACAGGGAACCACCAGGCTGCATTCCTTCATGCTAAATACCTGACAGATTAGCAGATGCTCAGGGGTTTGCTGGATCATTTCCTGAGAAGATAAATGATACATGCAAGTTATTTCATGGGTGCAACCCTGTTCATTTACAGAAACTTTACCCCAGCTCTTTTTTCATGGGACACTGGAGGAGTGGACAGTGGCAGATCAATGGTTTCCAGGATCTCAGTCCATAAGACTGGCTCTGGCTTTTCCCAGGGCTTTGAAAGATTGGCTCACAATTTCCAAGACTTTCTGCACCCTTACCCTCCAGTGAGATACTAGCCCACTGATTAGAAAAGTCTATTCATAGCTGACATTATCCACCCCAAACTTAGTTGTATAGACACTTAACTGAATCATCTGTAATAGGAGTGTAGTCAGCTGAGCTCTATAATCAGCAGAGTCCAGCTATGATTGGAATTGCCTTTTATTTCCCACTGCTGATTAGAGGGAAAGCCAAAAGCTGGGGCTGCATAGTTAAATGGAATTCAGTTGAAAAGCTAGGACCGAATAGGTTGGATCTCCATTACATCTGAGGTGTCAAGATGATTCTGTCATATAAATAACCAGGTAAACTAGGATATTACAGTTTTTAGTGTTAGGTGAAGATGCAAATGGTGCAGATAATGTTCATGGAACTCCATATCAGTCTGATAAGCCTGTCCTGGGATTTCCTGATTGATCTTCAACCATTTGTGGCTATCTCTGACAGAGCACTAAGGCTGTGCCCATGGAGTGTGTGAGCACATTGAGCTTGAGCAGTCGGATACTCAGAGTCCAGCAGGTCTCCCAACCCTTGTGCACTTCTAAGAGTCCATACAAGAGCTTTTTTCTGTCCTTTACTTCATGTAGCCCATGCATTGATGGCCCAGTGTGTGATTTACCTTCCTGGGCAACCCTCTGACAACTGCTGGCCTAAGCAGTGAATAGTCTGTAGTCTCCATTAGTTTCATAGCTGATCAAGAGTCTTTTCCAGTAGCCTTAAACCCTCTCTTTACAGATGAGTTCCCTAATATTAACTTTTGAACACAAAGAGAATAAAGAGTTCATTCTTTTTTAGCTGATGCTGAGAAGTGGTGTGGGGTTGGCCATGCTGACAGAGCACTTTGCAAGGGAAGAGGAAGGCCTTTGGTGTATCTAAAGGATATTTCCTTCTTTTCTATTCCTTTTTACTTTGAGTTAAAGATGTATGACTTCCCAGCCAGCGCAGCTTGCAGTGCGTCTTTGTTTTCCAAATTAGAAAAACAAAACAAGCTGTTTCTCAATATAGTTGTCGGGCAGTTTGTAGCATCAAGCTGTGAGCAATGTATGCCATGGAAAGAGCCCTGACTGATGCCAGCACAGGAGATGTGTGAGGGGGATGCAAAAACAGTAATGCCACTCAAAGTGTATGCAAACAACTGTGTTTCTCTTCTAGTAGTGTAGAAACCCCTGGTGTGCCCCCAAACCTCAAAGCTAACTCAGAAGAAAAAGATAATAATGTTGTCATCTTTTATTTTTGTTCTTTCTTTCCACTGCTCACCCCTTCCTAGGGGATGATAAGGAGATCTCACCATGAAGAAAATGTCCATATGAGCTCATATACATGAGAGCAGCTGCCTCTTGATTGTGCCCATGCCAAACCTGGGGCTTTCCTGTGTTTGAGCAGCTGCAGTTCCCTCTGGTTGTCTGGATCATCCAGAAGAGGGAGACAACTCTCACACACTGTAAAATTCAGACATTTAGAAGAGTGAAATACCTTTGATTGCTTTTAAATAATTGAGAGTGTATGATTTTCCCAGGCAAGGAAAACATTGCAAGTCATTGTTAGAGATCAGCAAGTCTTTTTGCTAAAATAGTTTGCAGATTATGGATACTATATTGAATGCTGTGCAGTTGGGTAAAAATTAAACCTATTCCTTTCTGACAGTAGTTTCCATGTAGTTCTTGATATTGAGGATGTCTTCTCTGTTTTGGTTTTAGACTTGTTTTGGTTTTCATTCTATTCAGAATAAGTCAATATAATATTTCCTCAAAAGCTGTTTACTGAATTGACTTAGTATTCATTTTTATTTAATATTAACTTGGTGAATGAAAATACAGAAAAAAAATGCTCAAATGGAATTGAATTTCAGGTTTCTATCAAACACATAAATGTGATAGTGTGAAATAGAGAGTAAAAAGTATTTAAAAATTGTAGAAGGGAAGCACTACTCATATATGCCAGTAGGTATCTGTTCCTCATTGATTTTCAGAGTCAGCTTCTAGTCATCTGACTCTTTACATCTTATGAAATATAATGCAATATATAAAAATAAATCAGCTGGAGAACTCAGGATTGCAGTGTGCAGCATTATGATGTCAAGGGTAAATGAACCCATTGAAAAAGCAACAAATGCACTTCATTGATTGCATTTTTTTAGATTTTATCAACCAGTGTGCCGATTTTGTCTGTCTAAACACAATGTAGTCACCATTTATCTCCTATAAAATCAGTCAAAACAGAAACTCCTTTGTAATCAGTTTGACTCAGTGATGGTTTGGGTGATGGTGGTGCTGGCAGAGGGAATCACTTTTCCCCAGCAATTCTCAGCCAGCCAATGCACACATCTTATCAGGGGTTACCTAGCAACTGTATGCTGCCGTTAGTTGAAGTATAGTGATTAGTTAATAGCCCATGACTTCACAGGTTACTTTCTTTACAATTACATAGAAGTATTTAGCATTTGATTTCTTCTGAAAACCCATTCTCACACAGAAATTAATATCAGGTCAGATTATGGCTGGCGCTTATCTCGCCAGTATAGAGTTAGCAGTAAGTGCTTCCTTTCCTCCACCTTCCCCATCATATTTTATGTCTTTCAGATGATTGTTACAACTTAAGCACATTACCAAGGGAAAATTATGAAGTGTCAAAAAGACATCTGTGCAATTTTCTGGGACTTTTTATGATTTAAATTTTACCTGCGAATTGCATGACGAACTGACTGTTTGCATCTCCCATGTCATACTAGGACTGGGAAAGAGGAAAGATCTTTCAGATGCAGCAGTATCGTAGGGGCACATTCATGACCCACTATTTCAAGTTTTACAACATGGTGTGAGTGGGCGTTGACTGTCACACACTTAGCTCAAACCTTCAGCAGTGCTTGAGTGTTTTGATACAACCCTTCCCATGGTGTTTTTCCTTTGAGTACTTTTTTACCTTATAATTTTCTACTAAAACCATGCCATTTTCTTTTATTTTTTTTCCTTTTTTTTGACAGTAAATATTTTTTTTTTTTGCAAAGATCAGTTACCTCTGAGCATGTTTTTCTTCAAATATCTAAAAATCCTCTAAATCCTCCCTCTCTTCTGTATGATGTATTTACAAAATTGGGAAGAGTGCATTCTCTAGGTCAGCAGGAAAAGCACGATTGTACTGCCCAGGTGAGCCAGCCATCCTTCAGGCATGCAGCATTCAGTTCTGTATGAAGTCTGTAGCTCCCAAGAGGGACAGAGGTGAACTGTCAGCTGCGCTTTATTCTTCCTGCGGCCCAAATGACCATGACTGCAATGCCCATCCATGCTGACTATAAGGTTGTTTCGGTTTTTATGGTCAAGTTTCCTCATATTGCTGTCATATTTCAAAGCCTGTTTGCTTCTAGAAGCATCTTGAGAAGTAACAACAAAGTCATGAAAACACTGTCTGAAGGGACCCTGGATCCATCTTGTCTCATCTCCTGCTCGAAACGGGGTGCTTGCCAACACTGTACCAGATTTCCTTTCTGTACTGGCACTTGGAGCTCCAGCATTAGAAAATGAGGACAAATTTTTGAAGGCGGAAGGAAAAGGCTGGAATTACTACCTTAGCTGTAAGGAAATATCATCCTTTGGATGCTACTAACTTGTTTGTACAATCTGGTCTCATGCTTTTTCCAAGGGTTTGTTTTCTATGCTCTTAGTCTTTTGCTGACTGATGGCGATCTTGGTGTGTCCCTGGGAGAACCAGCCTGATCATGGCATTCCTGCCATCTGGCACATGATAAATAATGATGAGCTGTCTTTGTCTTTCTTCACATGCTCAAAGCCATGCATCAAATGTTCTGCATGTAATAAATGTATCTGCCACAGGTGTCTTTGGGGTGATGATCACCCATAATCACATAGAACCTTCTTTCCCAGTCCTGCCAGGCCTGTGCAGGGTGAGGAATGCCATCATTTTCATGGCTTTCTCTATACCTTGTGGACTGGCTGGTGTGAACTAGCTTGACAAACTTAAAGTTCCCTGCAGCTATTTTCCCTCTGTGTATCACCAGGGGGTTTGGATGAGTGTGCAGTCATGTTTGGTCCTAGAGAAACTTTTAGAATTGACTGGAAATGTTCTGGACACAGTCAGTGACAGAGCTTATTCCTCTGTACCTGCTTCCAGCTCTGAAGGAGCTTGGGACTATGTGCCTACAACAGTTCTGACTGAAAATGCTGAGAAAAAATTCTAAGAATTGCTTTGATTTAGGTCTCAAACAAATACATTAGAATCATTAGGAGAGAAGTTGAAGCACAGATAGTAGAAATTCTGCTACACCCACCTGTTCCTGCATACAAGGAAAAGACAAGGAAAATTAGGGAGCTTTTCTATAGTGGCTCGCTCCCTTGGGTTCACTTTCTTGGTCTTATTCCATGTCATAAACACCACTTGGCAAATATCCCAAAAGGAAGAGCACAACCTTGTTTGCCAATGCCCTGCTAAGAAGAGCTGTCCCCTTTGAAGGCAGCGGTGTAGCTGCCCACTGCATTGCCGTGGTCTCTTCAGCGATCCCCCACGGGTTTTGTTGGCATGGACTCCTTGAGTACAACCTTAGTCTGAGTTTCAAACATCCACCACATAGCCTTTGCTAGTCTTAAAAGCACAGACCATGTTTCATATAACTCAGTTCAGGTTCAGGACTCTCTTAAAGCTACAACAAGTTGCAGTTGTTATCTCACAGATCTGTGCAAGTTACTCTCACAAGCACAGGGAAGAGCAGGTAGAGCTTTGTTCTGTTTGTCTCTTTTAGTGGGACTTAAATCTGCTGCTAATGGTTATAAGGACTATGAGAATTCACAAAGAGATAAATGTACAAAATAAATTTATTGTTACTGTGACCAAAAGACAAAAATATATTACAAGTTTTATATAAATTCTATGCTCCTACTCTAAATCCTATTCCATGGACTACATATATCTGCATTACATAAGCCCAATTCCTATTGACATCTTAGTGTTAGCTAAAACCCAATCCTTTTATAGCTTAATAAAATTTGAAGTGTTTTATGGGTGCAAGGGTTGAATTTTGTTAATTGTAAGAGATCAATAATTGCCATCATCTAGTTATCTAGTAATTTTAAGCTTTGATCTCGTTAATAGGGTCAGATTTTGTTACTGTTGGGAAGGACCATTTTAAAGACAGCTGCTGTGATTTCTGAATAGAGATCATAGAGGTTGGGTTAGAATATCACAATGATTTATGTGACTTTGGAGATATTTTATCCTACAGTACTAAATATAAACTGCAGGTACAACAGATGGCTTTTACCATACAATCCATTTATGCTTCATTCTCTAATGTGTGGTTATCGGTGCATGTATACAGGATGTTTTGTCTTGCAGAAGTTTTCCTAAAGGATTGCAGCAGGATTTGTGCTGTCATTTATTAAACAGCAACCCCAGACCACAAAGTGGTTACCACACCATGGCGGCTGCCGTTCTCCACAAAAACAGCATTTATCATCTGGCTCTTTCTCTCAGTCAGCTCCAGCAACTTTAAATCATTCATCTCGTTCTTTGTGTTTTGAGGGGCAAATGTAGCTGGAGATTGACTGAAGGACCATTTCAGCATGTTTGGGTCTCTTAAAGAAGCACCATGTTCATTTGTAAAGTGGTTGGTCAGTCTAGTGAAAGGAGCTGTTGCTACATCCCTGCTTCATTAGCTTTTTAACTGACTGCGTTGGATGTGAGCCCTGCTTGAAAATACAGGGAGGTGTGTTGCTTCTGGTTTGATCAAAAGCAGCTTTCAAGCAGCAGCATGAAGATACGGGAAATTATTTGTTAAATTAAGCTAGTAAGACCAAAACTGGGACCAAAGGCTCCTGTCTCTCATTCCCATGTTCAGATATCCTTGTTTATTCTTTTGAAATAAGTGGTGTTCAAATCCTAGCAGGCAGATTTGGAGTTTCTAATGACATTTCAAATGGAGCCTCCCTATCATCCTCAGGAGAGTGCACACAACCCCAGGCCATGTTCTGGAGGAGCACTCTCTTGTTAGTTAAGTGACAATGTCACATGCGTAGCTCTTCTGGCACTGGTCACATTGTTTTTCAGTTTGATGTGAGCATATTATTTAACAGTGACTGCACTAAGGGTTTTTTAGCTCCCAGAAGAGTATTTTACTGCATGTTTGATCGTCTTTTATTGCCACATTTCACACTCAATGAAAGCTTTGAACGGAGAGCTTCTGCATCCATCGGTATTGGGTAACAGCGGGTTTCATTCCCTTCTTTTACGCACCTGCTTTACAGCACCTAAGTGAATAATTTTAAGAATAGAGACTATATATCCAAATCCCTCCGAAACCCAAACCACCCTAGATACAAATGTCAGCTAAATAGGAAATGGTTTATCTGAAGTCTGTGTTCTGTGCTCTGACACAAATGCTTGTCTGGCAGGTGTGGGCAGCACTTGCCTCTGACACCTACACTTCACATGCACTCATGAACTCTTTGTGGTCTCCTTTTGAAAGCCGTATTCCCTGTGAAAGGACTTGTCACAAGTTAAATTATCTGTGAGATCACTAACTCTGCCTCCATCCTAGTGTTAAATTCATAACAATTTCTGTCAACCCCCAGTATCAACAATGACGTTTAATGAAACTCTTGCAGGGGTGAAACTACATCATCTTGGCACAGGTGATGATGAGTCAGAGGGCAGCTCGGGACCATACCATTAACTTATCAACTAGAGCATTCCTACTGGGCACATCCCTGCTTGTAGAGCTTTTTATTTTTTCTTTCTTCTTATTTTTAATCTAAAAGAGTAAACTTTGGCCTGAACTGGTATTTCTGTTGACATAAACGATGACTGAGTTTGCATCCAGATCTGGAGTTTATTTCTTACAGGGTCCTTGTAGATCTTATAGTAAGGCATTTTAAACTACACTTATCTAAATGAATAATCTTGTTTTGCAGGTCACAGTGTAAAGATTTTTCCTCCTGTGGCATTTATTTTCCCTGATATTTTCATTCTGTTCTTGTGTAACTAAATCCATCATTTAAATGTGCCCAATGTGAAAAAGAGATCTAGATGCAAATACTACCAGTATTTTAACAAAGGTTTTGTTTGACTAGGGAGAAGATGAATGAATACCCAAAGGTTCAAAATATACAAGGGGTAATCAGGAAACTTCTGTGAGTAAGTGGCCATTGTGACAAATTTACCTTCATAATTTATGAAGGTGTGACAGTGGATTCTATGTACCACCATTTAGGCATCTGCTTTCAGCCTTGCTCTGCAGTATGTATATTTAAATGCTACATCTTCACCATCAAAGTGCAAAAAACCACTGCAAAATTGGCACATAGTGCAGCAGGAGACAGTGTGTCCCTGTTTTCAGCTGCTTGAATATATCAGAGTAGAAGCTACTGGCTCTCAGTGTAGGCTGTACGATGTTACTCTGTAGAAACTAAGGGTGAATTCTGGTCTGGGAAGCAGACAGGAGACAAACTTCTCTGTTTGTGCCTGGAAAGGATGCTGATCAGCTGTAAACTGTGCACAGGAGCTTTATGGTGCAGGTCTATGAGCATAAAAAAAACCAAAATAAAGACTTTAAATGGCCATTGCAAAACAGAGCTAAACAAAACTGCCTGCAGTCCCAGCAGTGACCCTTCCTGAACTTCTAATGCTGGGGCACTCAGTGTACACTGACTCCAGCTCAGCCTCTGTTTTCGCCCATCCTGGTAATGGAAAGAGCATGTTTGATTACTGATTATCAGGGAGATACCTGCCCTGCTTCCTGCGGTTTGGTAGTTAATGTTTAAAAACATGCTATATTAATAATAAAATAAAAAAATAAATAGTATCCACCGGGAATAAACATTATCCCTTAATTTCTAAAAATAATTATAATATGCATGTTAAAATTCAGAAGAGTCTTTCTCATGAATATGAATATAATTTCATGATTTAAATGCTGATGGTACAGCTAGAAAGCAACTGAAGTACATAATACACCAACCTAAGATTCTCATATTTTTCAGTAATATCAATTCAGCATTAGCAACGCTAAGCCACCTGCTCTTTCCTTAATAGTGCATGAGTTATTAAGACCAATGTTTTAAATTATGTTTATGCTCTAATAGAAAGGATCTGGTTTCTTAATAAGAGGTGATTTAGTTTACCTGCTTTTCTTGGCATATTAATTATTAAGTCACTGTCTGAGTGTCATGTATGATTAAATAATGCTGAATTGCTTTGTAAAAAAAACAATCAGGAAAGATGGGTTTAAGGAACAGCTTGGGTGAAAGAAATTAGCATATACTAAAGCAGATCACAACTAGGGGGGTAAGAGCAGTCTTGTGGACATGATTGAATATTTCTAGTTAGAAGACTCAGAAATTCTTTTGCACTGTGCTGAAAACTTTATTTCCCTTCTTATCAAGGCTCTAACTAGAGTTTCCAAAGTACTTTTAAATTTTGAATTATTTAGATTCAGGGCTCAGTGTTTAGTATGTGTCACTGTCATTTGATTTTCAAAGCTAGTGAATACACAAAGCTACAGTTTGCATCAGATGAGATCCAAAATGCCAAGCAATTTTGAAAATGAGGCTTTATTTTCGGAACTTTACAGCATAAATTTTTATACTGTAAACTGTGGGTTTAGGGTAGAAATTCCAGTAATCTATTTTTCTAACTCGTGCATTACCTAGTCATATTAATCAAAACATGTGTTTTCATGTTCAGCTTTTAAAAATTACTTCACTTAAATTGATCTGATATTTTTTAAGTCACATCAAGACAAAGTGCTAACATTTCTGCTTATAAAATATACAATTAGAAATTTTGCAACTTTAATAACTTTTATGAAAAGGAAAATTAATCCATCTGACTATTTCTGAGTGTTTTCAGTGGCTTTGATGCCTAGAAAAGACTTGTACTGAGAAATTTTCTTTTAGTGCTATAAGTAGAATTTTCTTGATGTTGGATATTTGTTAAGGGAAGTCCATCAAGATAAGGGAGTTCATTTTTGTTGACCTTATGGACTGTCAGAGGAAAGCAGAACTCTGTCAAAGTTCTTGGGTACCTTTGTGTCATATTGCAGGATATGGATAAGGAGACAGACTGCAGAACTTCAGGAGGCATTGCTTCATTGGTTCAGCCTTTCCTTACCCTGCTTTCCTATCTCAGGGAAATGCACAATTATGCTTGGGGGTTAAATATTGAATTCAAGCTCCCCTTGATAAAGCATAGCAACCAAATCTCCATCAGTAAAAAATCCAGATCTTCCTGGCCATTTTATGAGGCAAGATAAAGGCAGATGCATTAGAACTTGCTTTAAATCTTAACATCTTAAGCTTGGAAAGAGTTAGGGTGGTTCTGACTAGCCAAGAGATTCCAAAACTTCAATATATGAGGACAATTTAAATGGGATGCCTCCACAGTGTGAGATTCAGGAATACCCTTCCTCTCCTCTCTGCTTAGAGGCAGGAATAGAGGCACTCAGGATGTCAGACCATCTTTCAGATCAGGTGGTATCCACAGAAGAGCTCAAGATCCTTAAATCTCCAAATTAAATCCCACCACGTTACAGAGTGGAGACTGGGAAAGAATCATCCCATGGTCAGTGTTGGGTGCAAGTGTCCTGACTTGCTTCTCCAACTGTTCTTACTCGTCTCCAAACACCCACCAGTGGTTGCTGCCACAAGAAGAATGTTGAATATGTGCATTTTTTGTCTAACTTGGTTGGATCACTCCTATGTTTTTAAAGACCGAGAAATCCACATCTCAAGTTTTCTCTGGCTATTAAGAAAAGAATAGTTTCCGTTGCTGATCAGATCCTATTATTGTAGAACAGTGTTTATATTATTTGTGCAAAAATAGAAAAGACAAGGCTTATCTTGCAGAATGAAAAATAGAAAACTGATGGTGATTTGTATGATTTAGACTGTCTTTTTTTGTCTCCAAATATCTCCTCTGTCTGTGTCCAGCAGAAAGAGCAACAATAAATCTTATTTACACAACACAAACTGTGATTTCAAAGGACAGCAGAAATCTAGCTCTATGCAAAATCAGACAAGGTGTATGTTTGCCCTCAGTAGTGAGGTTTAGTGAAGTCATTGCTCTGCCAAGTCAAAATACAATCCTGTCCAGCCCTCCCAGCAGCCTTGTGCCACTAACTTCACTGGCATGACAGGGCAGTGTCTCACACAGCAGGTCACAGAGATCCAGCAACAGCAAAATAGAAAATTAGTGATCTAGAAATACCAAAACCACTGTAAGACCCTCTAGCTTCCACCAAAACCAGTCCCAAACTGCTTGAAGGAAGAAAATGCACTAAAAAAGAAAAAAATCTCACTTCTTTTGAAAAAAAAATTGGATTCTCTCTGGGGCAGCGGAGAGCCCTGTGGCCGCGCCACCTAGAAGTGATGATCCTATTCCCTCAGATGCCTCCCTGTAGGCACATGAGAATGAGTCTGCATCAACCAGTGGCTGGATCAGTCTGGATTTGGGGACTTCAGAGATCATTAGATGTAAGTGGCTGTTCGATATGAAGGGGCTATTGTTGCCCAGCCTCAGCCCAGTCCTTCTCATACGAACACCGTATGTGCAGACACCATTTTCACCTGTGATATTTATTCTGCATGCCTCAAAGCCACTGTCACTGCCACAGAATGACTGCTCCAGCCATTAAAGGAGGGTTGATGGAACCCCTCTGAGGTGCAGCCAAGTATTATAACCACTGCTACAGCTGGAAGCTGAAGCATAGAAATGAACTGTGAGTGTCCAAAACCCACATGGAAAGACAGCAACAGACTTGAGAACTGGCTTGATACCTTCTCAGTCTCTTTTCTGTATCTTCTTTGCTTTGTTCTGTCTTGTTATTTTTCCTTCCTTTGCTCCTTTCCCCAGCTGAGAGCATTATCTGGAGGGGAAGAGAGGAGTTGTGCTGAGACCTGAACTACCCATGAGCAGCTCAAGTCCTGGAGCACCGCAGACCTTGTGGGAACCCAGTCTCTGCCAAACTTCTCATAGAAAGGGCTTACACTTCTAACAGTGGCACATTTTACAAGGATTTGCCCATTTTTTGGTTTACAAATTTCTACCCTGTTAGCTATACAATTTTTAAAGCTTCTACCTTGCGCTATTCACCTTTCTGCTCTTACTACAGCAGAGTTCCATCTACCTGGCAGCCTTGAAAGCATTTACTTTTCTAAAAGTCCATGAAGTTAGGGAAGTAATATGTATCCTCCAGTAACAAATGGGGAGTCAAGTCAGGGATGGGCTATTGGCCCTGGGGATGCATTTGGTATCCTCTGTCCTAAGCCAGCATCCTATTCTCTGGACCACCCTCTCAGCCCTTGCTTGAAAGTTTTTGAATTCTGGGACTCTGTTGTCATAAAAAAAGCAATCCTTTCATCACCCTCCATCCGTCATGCATTGCTATCATGTCTAGCAGCAGATGCACACATTTGAACCACGTGACAGGAAAAAAAAAGGAACAAAGACCAATGTTTATGTACCATGGTTTGAAATCTTTGTAGTTGGCAACTAAATCAAAGGACTGCTTATGTTTTGATGTACAGCAGTCTTAAATCATTTGTAATTTTCTATCACCTCATTTTATCAACAAATTAACATCTTGATATATAAGATCATCAGTAAATTAGCAATCAGCATCAGAACACAAATTTATTTTTAATGTGTGTACAAAACAAAGGACAATTGATAATACGTGGTGTAGCACTTTACATTTAAAGAGAAAATTAAAATATTAATATATGTCAGGATATTTTTTAATTTATTCTGGCACCTGCAATTGGTGAATTTCTCTAGGCTTTGTGTCATTTTGATGTGTATGCTGCCCAAAACTCTTCTCCTTGCCAAGAGTCCTCAATTTTCATGAACAAGAGGGGATGATGGGGAGCTATATCAAGGAAAAGGAAACACATCTGCGTCTTTCTCAAGGAAAATGTTTCCAACAGAATATTTAAAAAATACTAATTTCAGTGATAAATTCTATGTGTAAGGTGAGGGCATTTCCTGTAAACAAAGTAAAGTAATAGTTTAAGCATGGATTTAAAGCTAACATCTAAAATTGCAGATCAAATCCTCCTCCCTCCAACAATCATTAATTCATTAATCCTTGAAACCATCACTACATTGTTTTCTGGTAATTATACACACCTCATATGCCGGCTTTTTAAGACATTAATTGCATGATTAGTTTTGTGATTTCTTCTGATTACCAATTAAGTTACCTTTTTCTCTCTTTTTTGTATTTCATACATACCATTAGACTTTATAGTGCTTCTTTTTTAATTTCTCACCTAGCAGGGGTTCTCACACATTCGAAGACAGCATTATCCACTCAATAAACAGAGAGAGAGTTTAATTTTCTGTGTAAAGTATTGCTATGGACTTGGAAGGATGATGTTTCAGATATTATGCTATCAAGAGTGACATTTAATTTTACAGGGAAAAAAATCTTGTTTTTCCCTGTCATAACAATGTTCACAGAGCATGATTTTAAAGATGTGCAGAGACCAAATCAAGTGATTCTGTCTGTTGGTTTAGCTGAAGTTGTCACATCTTCCTTTTTTGCCCAACATGTATTGCCAGCTGGTCTTCGATTATATTAGTCTAATTTCTTGTATAGAGTTCTCTGGGTCTGTGTATACATTTTTAAAAGTAGCCTCCCATACATCATAAATCAGGTACACAGGCACAAGGCTCTCAAAGACTCAGAGGAAAAAAATTGATCAGTGGGAGTACAAGTTTGAATAGAGCTGAATTTCCAAATCTGAGTTTAACTGCATCCTAATTATCTTGTATCTTGCATCCTTCAGATGCTGAGAAGTCTCAAGATTTTCGAAACACATTTGACTTTCAGCAAATAGGACTCCTGTCAGCTGCAGTGGCAATATGCTAATGCCTGTACACATTAGGTGAAGATCCTGGAGGTGTTTTGGGGGATTTATGGATGAGAATATTGCACAAACCACAGAAATACAAAACCGGACGCTAAAAATGGGGTTAACTTTCTATATGGCACATACATGGACAAATGTTTATCTTGGTATGTGTTTCTTTCTGTGTATGCATTTGTGTGCTTGGTTTATCAAATATTTGAGTGGGATTCGTACACATATTCTGCATCACCTTTGTAGTGTAAAAGCAACTACATTTAATAATCAACACCAGACAAGATGCCTAAATGGAATTTAATTGAGAAAGGCCCTTATGTAGAGGAAACAGGGAACTGACTCATGGACCTTCTTGAAGAGAATAATACAGTCTAGAGCATATTGTGTGAGTGGTTTTCAGGCAATCTGGTATTGATATAAATGAGTACGCACGTCCAAATTCCTGACAGCTATGGCAGGTGAGAGAATAGAAAGACACTGGGAGTTGCAGGGTAACTCTAATTGGACCAACACAGAAAATAAACTCCCAACTTTTCTGTTGATCCTTAAAATGCTTGCTTGCCAAAGCTGTACTGTGGTTCTCTAGTAGAGGGAAAAATTGTCCAGAGTGCACCATATGCTGTTCTACACGCACCCTGTGGACAGGAAGTCAGCACTGCAAAATTGAAGGTGCTCCTTTAATAACAAGTAAGGGCACTTCCAGCTGTACGAAAACTGCAAATTTTTAATAAATTATGGGGAAAAGAATCAGGTTCTCTGATTAACCTTTATTTTCCTGTCATGGTTTTCATTTTTGAGAGATCTTTTAAATCTGTTTCATTTGGTCCCACTTTGTACTGAATAATACAGGCAGCAGCCAACTCTGCCAGGCCAGAAAACAGAAGACTCCAGGGCACTGATTGTTGCCTGACAAGGTCAGGAACAGAGTTGAAGTGTGCAGAGGTTGCAATCACCTCAGTTACAACTGATAGTACCTTCAATACTTCACTAACCAGGTGCAGTTGTCTTTGATTTCTTTAGAAGTATTTTTAAGCATAAATCTGTCTATTACGCTCATCTTTTATATTTAATAACCAATATAAATGGTTTGAAATATTTTCCATTAGCCAAAAAGATGAATGTGTATTTATGCCACATCTGTCTGCTTTCTAGGCTGTGTCAAACTCAATAATCAAAGCATAAATATTTCCTTCTAATCGCTGGTTTGTTTTTTTTGAATTGCACACTTCTGCTTTCAGCCATTCATAAAAAGTGATTCATACAGGAGGCAGTGAGGTAGAACCAAATGTTGTACCTAACTTGAAAACCAAGAATTAGCAGTATAGAGATTTCTGGTTCTTTCTCTTTGACAAAAGTTACTTGGTTGCTGTTTCTGAAGCAAAAAAAAAAAAAAAAAAATTGGACGAGAGGCAAAGGGGAAAAAAGCCATAATTTAGGCTTGCTCTTGTATGAAGTTTTTATTGGTGACAAGGCAAAAAAGATTCTCTTAAAAACACACTCAACATTTTTCCCAAAACATGTTTGAAAATACTTTTTTTTTTGATTCTGTTTCTTCTTTCCACAAGTGTCCCAATTGTCATTTGTCTTTCTGAAGAGCCCATGACAAAAACATGCTTTCTCTGTGTGAAGACAGTGCCTACAGGCTAGCCTTCCTTCTCTTCTGGCACTCTGAGAAGAACTCTTGCCTCCGTTCCTAGATTAAGGTGTTTGGAAGTCAATAGGTCTACTTTATTTGTAGCATGTCAATGTTAAAATCAAGTACTATAGGATCAAATGCTGATCCCTCTTAAAAATTTACAGCACTGCATGGAGGTATGTTCCTGGGTATCATGGACCATCTCCAAATAAAAATTGAAGAAACACCAAAACACAATAAACAAATCAGTCAATAAATAGAATGTATTTATATATTAAATATTGTATATTTGTATAGTCCTATATTATTTGTAATTTTATATGTAATTTTATCATTATGTATATTTGCAGGTACAACTCCTTGTGAGGGGAAGAGAAGGGACAGGCACTGATCTCTTCTCTGTGGTAACCTGTGACAGGACCTGAGGGAATGGCCTGAAGTTTTGTCAGGGGAGGTTTAGGTTGGATATTAGAAAAAAGTTCTTCCCCCAGAGGGTGGTCGGGCACTGGAACAGCTCCCCAGGGAGGTGGTCACAGCACCAGCCTGACAGAGTTCAAGAAGTGTTTGGACAATGCTCTCAGGCACATGGTGTGACTCTTGGGGTGTCCTGTGCAGGCCTAAGGGTTGGACTCAATGATCCTGGTGGGTCCCTTCCAATTCAGAATATTCTATGATTCTGTTATACTAGTGCTGCGCTAAAAGCGTTTAGTGCTGGGAAAATGAGAGCATGCTGTGAGTTTCAGAAGTTTTGTTGGTATATCAGAGAAGGTGCTTCCAGAGCAATATAGTACAACCTTGAAACTAGAAAGTACAGCCAAGCAGCATGAAAATACTGTCAACACACTTTCTAGTAGCCTCCAGCCTTCACACTTTAATAGAACTATGAAAAAATGAACCAGTAACAATTCCAATTTGGGCAGACTGGTGTAGCCCAAAACTTTAACGAAACTTTAACAAAATAGTCATTTGAACTGTGAGTTTTCATCCTCTTGCACTTCCTGCATCTGTGGGTTTAGTTTTTACTGAATACATGAAATGCTGAAAGTGTCATGAGAGGCTTTTCCTTCCCGAGGTCATTAGCAGTTGCACATTGTGTAAACCCAGGAAGTTAGGATAAACAAATATGTCAGTCCTTTTCGAACTGAACTGCAGCTCCAGAATTTCAGTTTGTCCATCACTAATGTCCATTCAAATCCATGTTTAAATTGGGAACAAAACTATCTCCAGTTTACAGAAATGTAGCCATCCATAGCAGCCCAAATGGATTAGGATTGCTGCATCAGAGAAGTCCATTAGTGTAGTGTAAAGTACAGATACAGCATAAGCCATTTGAAAAAGTACAGCTGCCTCTGATCAACCTAAAAAAATCCTCTTATTTCTGAAAACACAACATAAAAATGCACAGCAGGCTACAGGCCAGATATATCAAGTATGTATTTTTTAAAAGTTGAGTTTAACCCATATGAGTCATCTTTCATTCACTCTTAAATTTCTATTATTCTGTTATTCTTGATATCATCCCAATTTAAATGGATGCTGAAGGCAACAATGGATGTCTCACCCATTTCTCTTCCTTGAAGCATCCAAGGAACTTGTTTTATTTTTGCTGGCTGGCCCTGTGTATCACGTACTGACCTCCTGTCCATGAATTGCATACAAGCATGGCATGCAGGGGCCAAGTCCAGGCATTAGTGATAGGGCACAGAGAGCAGGCAGTCCGGGAGTATATTATAAAGTTGTTGTGATGGGGATGTCGGAATAGAATGCCAATATGACATTTCTCATTTCTCAGTCATGAGAAGGGGCACACTAGACACCCTCCTTGCTCTTGCAACATTCTCCCTTCTCTCTTTGCTGCAATGTTGGTTTGTTGCAAGGAACGGACCACTGACGAAGTCATCCCAGCCTAGGCTGCATGGATTTGCTGAAAAGGACTGTTTTTCCTCAGTGGATTTCCTCCATTTTTCACACTCATGAGAGGATGAAATCCTAACCAGTGCTGAGGAGCAGGGGGGTGGATGGGCAGGACCTAAGGCAGAGGTACAGCAACACCTGATTTCTGTCTGCGTTAACATCCAAACCTAAACCTTCTGATTGCTCAAGTGTCAGTAAAGAGAGTTTATTGGTGGCATCAGTCAGAATGGAAGGACATCATTGCGTGGCATAAAGCACTGTATTCCACATCCTCTGTGGAAGTGGTGAACATGCGAAACACAGCTGTCATCATGTACTCTGGAGAGGAAAGCAGAGGAATTCAGATTTGGAAAACACAGGGGCAGCTTTCAAAGGGGCAGGACTGAGATGCCACACTAAGCTGCTCTAGCCGGGCATCTCATTTGAGATCCTTTGTCCCCTACCTCCATTTCCAATAAAATAATCCTGAAAACTTGTCCCTGAAGATAGGGTCTCTATTTATAGGGAAAGTTGTTTTTTATATTTTGCAGCAATCTTTGATATCAAAATTTGTTTGATATGGAAATACCGTATACTTGCTATTTTTTAGCCCACCTACATGCACACCAAGATTCTGAATTACCAGTAAAAATCTTTGTTTGAGCTTTTGTGCACAAACAAGCTCAGCTTTTTAGTATGCACCTGCTTAAGCAATTTCTTTGAAACCAGCATACTTGGGTTTTTGGTTTTTTGCCTATAAATAGCCTTGCTTTGTAGAATGTAGTTTATTGCTGGCTCTTTTAAATACATTTCTAAGGGGAAATATGTGGGAAAATTTTAATAAGTTGTCCTTATTAAAAATGAATTATATACATCAAAATTGTAGTTGTTTGCAATAACACAACATTCTTCTTTATCTTGCGCTATCAGCACAATCAGAGGAAAACGTAAAAAAAGATATCCCATACACATTTGAAATTACAATTACAATATCAGAGGAGGGGCTCTTTTAAGTCAAAGCTTTTCTTCTGAGAACAAGGCTAATTTTCTTAAGGACTTGCTTTTCCAACAGACTCCTGGCTCCAGCACATACCTCTGAATCAGCTTTGGAGCAGAAGGCTGCAGGAGGAGGAAGTCCTGCCTCGCACACTGGGAGATACCAAATGCTAAAATTAAAAGATATAGTAGAAATTCAAAAGAAAACAAAAAAGCCCTGTTAAATAATAATTACATGATCATCTTTGCATCACTTTTGAGATACAAAATACATTTTCCTACTGCCATTAGCTTTTTTAGTTTTATTTTAAAGTGCTATGCAGATAAAACTGACTCCTGGGATTATTAAAATAGGTCTTTGTGAAGGTAGTTCATGTTTTGCTCCAGTCAATCAGGAATACATGTTCTAGGACACTTCAGTAGATCCATTCAACTTTGAATTTCTCACAAAAAATTATTTAAAGTTATAGATTGTTGCTCGGATAAGATCTGAAAATGCAAGTGATGTGACAGTTGGGTTGTACCTTCATAATCGACTAATTCTGTAGTGATCTGGTAATATTGTAGCAAAGATCAGATTTTTTGACTATTAGTCATTCAGTTCACATTGTTTTCATGATACAAATGATAGTCAATAGCTGACAGGCTATGTAGCAACACTAAAGTTTAAAGTTCATCTCAGTCTTTGAATGCATGTTTGAGTTGTACATAGACATCTCAGAAGTAGGCTTTTATGTAATGTTACCTTCTTGGAGCCTTAGTAATTTTTTTTTTCTTTAATGTTTTTTCTCATTTCTAGATTGTCATTAAAATATTTCAGCTTCCCAGCAGTACTGGATAAGTAAGCCTATGATCTAGTGTTGATAGACACATCAAAGTTTATCACAGACTTAATTTAAAAGACATAACCCAGAAAGCATAACCAATAAATAGAAAGCAAGGTATACACCCATTTTGAATCAAAATCCTAAATACATTACCATATTTATACTAAAGACCGGGCTGATATGAGGGTTCCACAAAATTCATGAAGTTGTCTTTTTAATTTTGGGGCTGACAGACGTACAGGTTGGTGTTTAGGCATGCTCCTTTAAGATGGCTGTCCCCACCAGTCCTGAGAGCTTAACAGAAAATTAGGACAACTGCACTTGCTAAATTAATTCACTTAAATCCAAAGCAGTGCAGCACATGAGCTCAAAACTGTAGCCTGTGCAATTCTATTGAGTATTTGCTCATTTTTTGTTTTTAAGCTGTTTTTTAAGTTTTTCTGCTTTTGGAAGCAGAACAGAGGATGCATTTGTATGCTGTGTGTTTTGTCTGGAAGATAAAAAGCACTTTTGATGGAGGTACAGACTGTCTCCATTCATGGCAACTTTGAGGATATGGTGAAAAGATGCCACATACAAGCATATTGAAATTTCTTTCTTAGTTATTTTGCTTATGGCTTATACCTAGAAGCAGGTTGGACAACATTACCAACCATTAAAGTTTCTTGGCACTTCTTGTTCGAAATTTCAGCTGCAAACTTTATTAATTTGAAAATATCTAATGTACTCTCTGCCTCTGGCTGAATTTTCTTATGAAAATTACAACAAAACCAACTCATTCATTTCTGAAATTGCACTGCTCAAAACTGAACCTAAGCCAGTTTGGAAAGGTTATGGTTTCTGTTTTCTTTCACCTTTCCCCATGATTCACCCCTTTTACCTTTGTTTGATGCTGATGGGAAGGGGAAGCCATGTGACAAGGACTTATCTTTTGCCCTTTTTTAATGGAAATCCAGGAAATCTTTTCCAAAGTAGTTATAAATCTGTGTACATCTGTGGTTTGCACATGCCCTGAAGATATTTGTGGCATTTTAGCATCTGAATTCGCCAAGGAATCCCATCACTGGTCAGGGGGGACAAAAATCTTGAGAGCTTGTGGACCATGATCTGGAGAGTTTGTTAGAAACTGCATGATCAGGGTGAGAAATAGAAGAAATCTTTTCTAAATTAATCAGGGAAGTTTCTGTAACACAGACCTGGTTAATAAAGGGGACCTTAACCTCCCTGCTGCATCAGCAATTCCTCAGGACACAGCAGTCAAAAAGATTTTGGAAAGATGCCAGGGATGACTTCTTGGAACAAGTAACGTACTGAGGCCAACCAGGGGTAATACACACCTTGGTCTGCAGAAGCATTGGGCAGGAAATATACAACCAAGGCAACCATGGGGAAAACTTTCATACTGGGACTGGGTAGGCAAAGAACCAAGGGTCTGGGAAAAAGATGGGTTCAAATTTGGAAGACATTACATAGAGTGCTTGCATTCACAATGTGTTCTGAAGTCACTGGTGTTTGTTTGAGAGACTCCCTGCATCAGCAGAGAGATGTGGAACCAGTGATAACGCACTGACTCTCAGGGAAGTGCTGGGGTCGCCATCTCCGGAGGTATTTAAAAGATGTGTAGAAGTGGAACTCACGGACACATTTTAGTACTGGATTTGGCAGTGCTGGACTCAATGATCTTAGAAGTATTTTCCAACCTAAAGGATTCTATGATTCTTTGATTCTATAATTTATTCCAGTAGCCTAAATGACAAAGGATTTCTGGATATTGGATATTAAGTCATGTGACAAACTATATTGGTGTCGGTATGAAGGCAAACATTCAAACTACAAAGGGGAGACTACTTTTTTCTCAGAATCAAAATCTTGTGGATATAATTTTTTATTCTAAAAAGAATATTTTCTTCGAAAAAAAAAAATGCGAAGTTAAGCCCTCAAAATTTAATGCCTGACTTACTTTTTTTGTACATCCTTAATTTGTCTCATTTTTCCATGTATATTAAGCTACCACATTTAATTACAGAATCATGCTTCATTCATATACAGGAAGAGTCAGGCCTGGCAGTGAACTAGGACTTTGCAGTAAAGCAAATGATTAAGAGTCCCCCACCTCATTTGTTAATAAGTCAGAAAGTATAGAGTGAATGAAACAGGATAGTCTCTTGGTTAAAACAGCAAAATTCCTTTTGTTTTTACCAGAGAGTCTTTTATGACAGTAGGCAATTTTCTTACACCAGTTTTGCCAATTCTTTCTCATTTTCTAGATGTACAAGACCTTCCATGTAGGGCTTGACCCATGAGTTTGGTGAGCACTCACACAAGAAATGTATGAACTGAAGAGTGTATGTGAATATATGAAATAATTAAAAATATAGAGGCAGCTCAAACTGTACCCAAAATTAATGACTACCTTTTGACATAAATCTCTCTGTGCTTCAAATCCACTTTCGACAGAGGGAATAATACCCACTTATGTCCTAGGCAGGATATGAAATTCATTAAAATTTTGTAGTGTTTGTATACTGGGAAAATGAAGAAGGAAATGAAAATGTTGAAAATTATTAATCTATCTTAGAGCGGACATCTGTCATCACAGAGGGCTTTGTGTAACCTGAGTTAAATAAGGCCAATGGCCAAATGCAAACATAGGCACTAAAAATACTGGCCACTGTACCCTGAAAGAAGAGGAGTCCTTATAAAACACTATTTCAAAATACAGGTAGAGGGCAAGATAGAGTTGATTAGGCAGCCATAATCCTGAATTTTCCTGACACTGAGTGATTTATTTTCCAAACTTGGTTCAGTAATTAAAGAAAAGCTTCCCAGGATTCTTTGGTCCGAGTAAGAGCAGCAGGTAAATAAAAAAAACCCCTTCATTCCTTGGGCATACAAATTGATTCAACCTGAACCCCAGATCCAGAATTCAAAGCCCAGATTCCCATCCCCATCACAGCACATGACCCACACGCTTGGCCCCCCTGGGTGTGCATTGACCTGAACATGTCTTTGTTTTGGGAAATCCTTCATAGAAAATACTTCAACATCCACATGAGCAGAGGTGGGACTCTCTCCCTGGGGGCTGACACAACTATTAAGCTGCAGGGGGATGCTCACTATTCTCTGGCCCAATGAATATTTAACTGGGCCTTGCAAATTGGAAGAGTTCCATCAGAATGGACCGAGAGGAGCCTCAGTGGGACTCTCCAGCTCCGGTGGCTTCGGCCGTCTGGCAGGAGGGATGAGTCCTGATCCCTGACATGAGGGAGATGTTTGATCAAGGCAGGGGCCCACATCGTATGGACAGATGCTTTAAATACTGGATGAAAAGGGGCCCTTAGAGAAGACCAGACCTCCTTAGCTTATCTGAAGAATGGCTTTAGCTGCCTGAGCCCTGAATGCAGTTAAGCTCCTCTGTGCAAGTGAGGCCCTGAATGAGGCAGGCTGAAGCCATATCCATCTTCTACTGGCCAGGCTGGGCAGATCCAGTGAGGTGGTAGCAGTGAATCCTTCAGTCTGGCCTTTTTCTTATCCCAAAACACCTAATTGGGGGTTGGGGAAAGCTCTTGGCAGCACAGTATCTAGGAGGCAGATGCAGTGAAAATACCAAATGCCCTTGGGCTACTTTAGCCCAAGGGGAAAAAAAGGATATTTAGGGATGGCAAGATGTAGTCCACATGTTGTTAGGTAGCATCTGCAGGGAAATCTGCATAATCTCAGAGGAAAGTTTTTCATTAATGTAAAATACAAGGTTGCTCCTGAGAAACCTTTTCTGAAGTGTGTTTAAACTATGCACTTCAAAGCAACCTGGTGCTTCTGTGAGCCCTGGCTTCACAGGAAACTTTCCCATAGATACAAAGGAGGAGAAAATCTCCAAAGTAATATATGGAAATATAACAGGAAAGGCTGTTTGCTGCTTTTGCATGAATGCACATGATTTTGACGCAAGAAAGGAAGCAGTAGACAGAAGAAGTTCGAAGCTCCCAGTTGCAGCCCTTTTACAGTAATAATAAAATATAGGGTTTAGCCAAAACTCAACTTTCCCCATTATTTCAGTCTGCTGTTTTCTTGCTCATAACCTGCCCAGCTTGTGTCCCAGAGCATCATTTGTGCCTGTCCTTTAAAATGCCATAGTTACACCCCTCTCAAGCTGAGTACTAACAGTAGGTGGAGATACAATCCAATTGTTCTGTAGTGTTTCCAAACAATCTGAAGCCAGCCTGACTTGCTATTAATTTTAATTAAGTCTTGCAACAGAAACCAACAGAACAGTGGTTCTGTTGAACAAAAATAAATGTATAGGTCATGCCTTTGTTCCCTTTATGCAGTAATCTGATAGCTTGTTTTGGCATTACAGGTGGAATACCCAGACCTAAGTTTAGTCTCTGCTGTTTGTTTTTCTCTCAAAACCCATGCCTTCTACTTCTCCTTTCTCTCAGCTAAAGAAAATTATATAAAAAAGGGAGATGGTTCTGAAACTGGTTCAAGCATCAAAATACCAGCTGATTTTTAAAAATCCCAACTATCAGTTTATTCAAGATCTCTAGTAGATGCATCTTATTTTTTAAAGGGAAGGCAATATGAAATGCTGACATTATTTTAACTACATTTTTACCATAGCTGGATTTGAAAGGCAGTCTCTGATCTATGCTTCCACAAAGGTGAAACAAAATGGTGACTATTTCTTTGCAGGTTTAAACTTTGGAGAATGAAGGTCACAACCATTTTTTTGCCCATGCAGCTATACTCACTTTGGTCCCTGGGCAGTAGGCAGTGAACATTGACACCTTCTAGCAAGAACTCTTAATCATGTTTTCAAAGTGCTCCCAGACATGCAAATAAGTAGGAAGAGCAACATGCCACCCCTGGGAACAGTACCCCTGAAGAGTTTATGTCTGTCCGTTTTGATGGTACCTGCTGCCCAGCTTCTCAGATCTTTGCAAGTTTAATATTTAAAAATTCATCTTTAATTTATATCTTTCTCACTCACAATCAGTCTAATCCAGCTGGATATCAGGGAACAATTATTTTGAACAAGGGGTTTTTGAAATCAGAATTGTATCATAGCTATGCTATAGCACTGTCTCTCCTTCAGAAGCCTCCAGAAATACACCATCAGGAAAACCAGCCAGCACTGGGCTGCAGGATGGCAGAAAGAATAATGTTCATTAAGGTGCAGGAAAGTGCTTTTCTGGGATTTCTGTTTTCTGAAGGTGCCTGCCATTTTGCTTTGTGCTTTTATTCCATTTGTTGTACACAGCATTTATCCTGTGCTCTTTTTCATTCTTATGAAATATCTGATGATACACACAGCTTGGTTTACCCCCAGATCTTCAGCAGTGTTAGAAGGAAGTTCTCAATAGAAGTAAAGATATAAAGGGAAACAAAGGGCTGAAGTCTCTTGGCAGACTGGGGAATATCTTATGGAGGTACCTGTAGGTTCTGAAACTTATTTGCTCCTCTCAGTAGCCTCTCCCAATTCATTATTTCTTATTCCCATGGCAAATTGGTCAGACATGTTACCAAAGATTATACTAAGATGACAAAATGATAGTTAATGGAAAGCTATTAAATAAAAGGTTCTGTCTTTCATATCATTACTTTGATGAAGTCAATTTTCAGAGGAAAGCACTAGAACACCAGGAATCACAGTGAACTTTAGGGAAGGTGCAATTACCTCTCATGTGAAAGTCAAGTCACATATGTTTCACTGGTGTTTTTTAAATCTCATGCAAGATAATTGCTACTGCTGGAAAAGATCTGTCTTTCAGTGCTGCATATCATATTCATCCTACTTATAGGACTTCTTTCATTAATAGTTGCATTAAAATATCACCCCACTCATGTTCTAAAGCAGCACTCAAAACATAGCAATCACTGAATTTTTAATTACATGATTTTGTTGTTTCTTCACTGTCTTTAAGTTCTTTGCTTATGCTTGTGAAAACTAGGAGAAAAAAATAAACTTTGAATGAAGGAGCACATGGAGCTTGTGTGTAGATATTTCCGTGTCTGCCTTTCATTTAAAGAAACTGAATCTTAAATGAACAAAAAGAAATTTCAAGAGACAGCCACATCTCACCAACAACAGGCTTCTAGAAATTTAGGGTGTGATTCACCATAATCCAAAATCTTAATAATGAAATACATTTCTTCCAGCAAATGTGTTTTCTGTATTGCATCATTTGGTAACACATTTTGATAGTAGAAACCCCACACTGCAACCTAGCAGAGATCTTCAGTGCCCCTGCAAAGCAGAAAGGAACCAGGTTTCAAGTGAATTCACTTGATCCTGGCTGTCTGATGGGATTACCAGTTTTCTGACATTGAGTATATATATATACACTACTGAGTATATAGATTTAGTATATATTTTCTAGCATTGAGTATCTATATACATAGTCTATAGCAAATAACGATAATTCATAGTGCTTGTCTCACATCAGTGAAAACTTTACTCACGTTAGGTTTTGTCTCCATAGGAAAGTAGCTTTATAGTCACACCAAGATTTTATCTCTTTTATATTTTATGTGTTTGAAAAAGAGTGAGCCACTCAAGAATCCTTGAGTTCAGTTTTGCTGGGTCTCAGGTTGGTTTCCACTTGCATTCAGGCAAATTCAGCTAAAATATTGTTTTCAACAAAAAGATGCCATTAACTTGATTCTCTCAGCCTAGATCTGTGCAATGAGCTACAGAGCTTCAACTTTACTTTCTAGGGGATATCTTACAAAGCAGAGGCTGTGATTTTGCCAAGGGTCTGGTCCCACATGGAGGGCATTGAGCACCAAAACTCTGTTTGTCACTTTGGTGAAGATTTTTTCCCTCCTTCATCTGTTTTGCTGATAATAATTTCAGTGTGTGCCGTCACTGTGTACCTACCTGTGCCCTGGGCTCTGGATGTGTTTATAAATTAAAATATTTCAGACATGATAAAATGCATTTTAACAGTAATTAGAGCATATGGCGATGTTGAGTCTTAATAGAAACAGCTCTGTTGGAAAAATTTCAGTCTGCCAGTAATGGAAATATGACATTTATGCAGGCTTTGTGTTGTTTGAAGCTACTGGCCATTGTAGCTGAATTGCTGTGTGTCTCCACTGAGCCATTCTCTTTCCCATAGGTCTTTCTTGAGCATGAAGCCATTTCTTTTCCTTTTTTTTCATTTGTTTGTTGGTTTGTAAAGGGTCTAGTGAGTTATGTAGCTTTCCCTGAGAAGTAGAAAGGCTTGCAAACACTTACTCCTCGCTGACATTTCAAATCTATGTGGCTGTGGTTAAACATGTAGCTACCTGGCAACTTTTCTAATGAACCACCTTACTTTAAAATGAACTCTAAAATGCCAATCTGCTTCAGCAGCTATTTTATGATCAAATTCCCTGGTGAAGTATGTGTAACTTGCTGACTTCAGTGGAAGCAACATACCTCTGAGGGCAAAATTTGTCTCATGGATTGACTGATTGTCAGCTGTTTGGTGCTACGTGCCAGCTATTCAGAGGCACTTAGCTCCCAGCAACTCTTGCAATGAGACCTCAGGCTGAATTTTCACAGGCTTTTTGTGAATCTCACATACAATGTGTAAATAAAAATGGGCCTGAGTCCTTATGTTCAATGGGAAGTAATTTATTCTCAGGAGCAGTCCCAATGTGTATCCAGATCCTGTTGAGATGATTAAGTGCTTATTAACATGAGTAAGAGTTACAGATTACAGCGTTTTGTTGACTATTTAAAAAATCACGAGGCACGATTCATACTGAAGTCAATGGGCAGAGGTTAGAGGAGCAGGAAGCACTCATCAGAGACGTGGACTACACTGGGGTCCCCAGGAGCCTGTGTTTGTCAAGCTTGAGGTGTTATTTTTAAATTGCATCTTTGGTTTTGTGAGTGCCACTTTACCCTTGCAACTGCTTGTGCCCACCATTTTGAACTGAAAAGGTATTTGACTTTCACTCAGCTTTTTCTCGTGGGTGGTAAATCTCACACACAGAAATAGAGTGCAGTTTAAGAGTAAATCTAAGAAAGAATGTTGTTTTCCAAGCAGAGTCTCTTGTAAAAACTGATTTTTTTTCTCTGTACTCCTCCAGTACAAGCAAGATATTAATATTCTCTTTCCTCATATTTACAGTTTGGGAAGTCACCCCAGGGTACTTGGAACTGGTTTTCAGCTGCATTTCAGGGTCACAGTTTCTCCCACATTTCATAAGAGGTTTGAGGAGTAAGAGAACCCATGACTGGGAAGCAAGGTTGGGTTCCCCTCCCACCAAGTGCTGATGATGTTCTTCAAGGCTGAGCCCCAATCCTGTGTGGCCTTTTTCAGATTTAGACTAAGGGCAGTACTCAGGCTCTGAGGTATGAGCTGCTTTATGAAGTGTTTCTACATAGATTGAGCGTGTTTAACAGTTCTTAGAATTGAGCCTTTTAGATTACAGGCATCCATCTATCAGTCCCACCACCCAAACAGAATGACAGGGTGTTTTTTGACACTTTGGGCTCGTAAATTAATTGACTTGCTTGATGGTGAATTATTTTTATTTTGAGGTTGATGAAAAACCAGCACACATTGAGCATTAGTTTCATTTTGAGTCTAATCATCATTCATTTATCAAATGAGGTGTCATTTCGTGTTGGTTGATGGGAGTCACACAGAGTCACACAGACTTGTGAGCAAAACAGTTTTACTCTGGAAGCAGCTTACACCAGAGAGGATTTTTTCCACAGTAGAAGTTATTCACACACTCTTGTGAACAATCTCATTGTTAAGAAAAAAACATACGGTTCCTTATCTTGAACTAACAATAATATAATCAAAGCCATTGAACATGACATCTGGGGGCTTGAAAGGTTTGGAATTATCTGAAGAATGTGGTTGTTTATGCACACAGAATTGTAATTACAAAGGTGGATTATATCCCAAGACTTCACACTAAGTATTTTTAATTGAGAAGCCATGTGACATTTGTATATCTTTTCATCATGTCATATATATATATGTTTGTTGTAAGGAAATCCAGGGATCTACAGATCTCATGTCATACAACCACTGACAATAAATGTTGTATCAGTCCCTTGTGAATATGGCTCAGTCTATACTGGACACAAAAGCCAGAGATTTTGAAAATCAGAAGAGCATCATGTGATTGTTAGAAGACTTAAATAAGCCCATTCCACACATACAGTCAGGGAGAAAAGTGTATAAATCTGGGCAACAGCTGAGCATATTATTCCAGAGTTTAATCATAATAAAGGAGGCCATCATGAAACCTTAGAGACATAACTTCAAAACAAAATTATTAATAGCCAAGAGGATAAAAGCTCTAGTCAAACTCGGAATCCAGTTCTAAATAAGATCTCCATTTCAAGAATGAATAATAGATGGAGTCCAACTGTTCTGTGGTTGAGCACAAATTAGCAATTCATTGATTGTAATCAAAAGCAGCTGCTTGTAATCAAAGCATAGGTTTTGATAGGTCATTATCAAATGATATGCTAATTTTCTACGTATATAAAGAGCAGAGATGGAGCTTTTCAAGAAAGGTCTTGATGATGCAAAATATAGATTTTGTGAGAAGTTTACCTTGGTGTTTTCTTTCTTACCTGTCCTTTTTCTCACTCAGTATTTTCTGTCTCCATAATTAGTTTGAGTTTTGCAGCAGCTTATTGGAAATGTCACCAGCAGCTGGTTTGCTGCAGCACAGCACAATAATGCATTTATAGGAGGAAAGCAGGTCTTAGCCCTTCCTTTTATCATTATTAACTCACAATGAATACTCTTTCCTATGGACATAAGTTTGTGAGTGCAAATTCTGCTAAGTGCTTAGGCAATATTTTCAAATTCACCTGTTTTTATTTAAAAGACTGCAGTAAATGGCAATATTTTGTGAATGAGAATTACAGCTATCTAGAAGCTAAAAGTCAGATAACTATTTAAACTCTTAAATTTATACACACATTTGGAAATACCTTGCCCTCAGGTCTCATAGTCTTGAAGTTAACTGGGACAAAGCTCCACGCAAAGTAAGTTTCCCACATATTCGATCACAAAACATCTTTGAAGTCCAAAATCTCCATAACATTCCTTCTTTTTCAGAAGAGATATTATTTTGCCAGTTCATGGCTAGGAAGGACTGCTAGTGTCAGGTAGGTATCTGGCTATCTCCTCTCTTGCTCTGCAGCACCCTTTTGAGCCAGGAGGTCATTCTCTGGGTTTGAACTCCAGCTGTGGAACTGAAACAGAGGAGGTGGAGAGGCCAAAAAGGACAGTTGCAATTCCCTAGTCTGAATTCAAAACACAATTCAATGGAAATTAGGCCAAGCTCAGTGTACCTCTAAAGGAGACAGTAACTGTCCTTTTTTACCATATGTTTCATTTGCCATTGATCTCGGTGTTTGCAATCTGTAGTTATTGTTCACTCCCTAGCTGCTTTTAGGTGCTCAAGAGGAGTTTTCCATATCAATACAACAGGATTTTTCCATTTCAATACGGGCAGAAAGTAACGTTTTTTAGCCTCAAACCTTGGTGCTACAAACCATTCCTTATGTCATTTCCAGGCGGTCTTTCTGTGGCTGCTATTTAAATTGATTTGGAATCTAACACTGCTCCACCTCTATCACAAAACTGTCAATCTCAGATAGTGACCACTGGGTAAGTATTAGATTAATATGAAGATGGTGGCAAATAGACAGCTCTCAGACATGCTCTGGCCTCTCAGACTGACTTATAAATTTTGCTACTTGTAGAAGCACTGACAGCTTGGCACATTAGGCTGGGCTTTTGAACCACAATTTTTCATACCTGCTGTGGTTTTGAGATTGGGAATTCTTTCACTGACTTGTTTCTGATATCAAGACATGGCTGCAGTGGGAGGAGTAAGGAGGGAATCCCTGCACTCTTGCACTGGTGTGTAACTATATGGTGCATGTCTGACCTCTGAGACTAGATTTGCAGAATTAGGAGTTGAAACTTCTTTAAGAGAGAGGTTCTGCCCTTCTAATTGTGGGATTTTGCATTCAGGATGTTGAAAGACCTGTCCTGTAATCATAAAGGGGACTAGTGACTCGGGTGTTGGTACTGTCGTGTGAGGATGACACCAGCATCCCACCTACAGGGATCCACTGCCCCTTTCCAGCACCTCTGTGGAGGAATATCAGCATATTTTACTTGTGGGTAAACAGCTCTCTGGTTCTGTAACTAATCCCAATAATGTAATGAGCATTTCCAGCTTATCCTCAGTTTTCCCTCTGAAATCTTCCCAGTCTTGGAACTGTTTTCAGTCATTATTATGTGCTTGTAAGGCAAACATAGTCCAGATTATGCCATGGTTTCTGAATGGAAAATCGCACGAAAACAGAGGATTCTTTTCTCACTAATCATGGGGTTTGTGAGTAAGACAGAAAATGTGGACAAAACCAGAGAAAACTTCCCATCGGCTGGGTGGGGTGTTGGGTTTTTTTCATTTTCCCTTTTAGAGATGGGAAATAGTTTTCTTCAGTGAGGCAATTTAACGTGAGTCTTGTTACTAAATTGTGAATCTATTAAAATAATCCCCTCACTTATAAAATTTCTGAATTTTGTTCAAAATATTTATAAATGTAGATGGACAGAAAACATCAATGTCACAAAATTAAATGAAATTTCAAAGAACTTATTGTCTTTTTCCTTTTGCTGAGCATATTCTCAATCTTCCTCAGGAACATGGCATGATCTGAAGGACAGTTATTTGTTTAAATTGTTTCTGAGAGCTTAGAAATATCCATATATAATCAATACTGTATTTTTGGAATGGCTGTTGTGTGAGTATTTCAGTTTTGGACAGTATGAGTGGGGACCGTTTTAAATTAGTTTAATATCTATTTTCAAAAATGAACCAGTAAACACACAAAAATATTTTTTCATTATAGTTTTTCAAAGTACAAAAAAGTTTTATGTAATTGTTCCCTATTCCTAAACTCATCTTCCCATTATTTCTCAGTTTTTACTCTCTCAGAGCAAGTTAAGGGCCTGACTGTATAACTGGGAAAATTAGATGGTCTCGTTCCTTCCATCCTATCTTTCAGAGGTTAATACATAGAAAACAAAGCCACCATTTAGTCAAAATTTTTCTAAGTTTCTTTTAAAAATAAAAAATTTAATTTTACTGGTCCAGAGTCCAGGGGACATGGCAGAGGGATGGAGAGAGAGGATGAAGCCATTACTGCTGAGATGTGAGGAGCAGATCTGGACACAGAGGAAATAGTACTCCAAACTTCAGCTCAGCAGGAGTCACATCCTAAATTTTCCCCTTCTGAGCCTGGATGGTCAGTGCTGTGCCATGGTCAAAGTGGGCAGAAGAACCAACGTCCTTTGATTGTCTCTGGCAATGGTTGACTTAAGCTGGCTTTGCCTGTAGGACAAAAATGTACTCACATAAAGGATAAATAAGAAACATGAATTCAACTTTAAAATAACATTACCTTTCTTTCTTACGAAGGTTTTCTTTGGGAAAAAAAAGAAGATAAATGATACCATCTCTCTCATTTTTCCAGCCTCAGCCTCAAGCCATTATAATTGCTAGAGCAAGGTAAACAGCAAGCCAAACCAAGCCAGGCATTTTGGCTCCCTGTTCTGCTGACTGATGTACGGTTATTTGAAGTGCTGCATACCTCATTATCTGCAGTTAATAAAGTAGTATTGTGGGCAGATCTGCAGTGCTCTCAGATGTATGGAGCAGGTTAAAAAGTGGACTAGCACTTAAAGGTTGTGAAGCAGAGAAAATGATCTGCAAAATTCACAGTGAATAACAATGCAGGCCTTCCATCATATTGCCCCGTTTTCTGCTCTTAAGCACAGCCAAAACAGCCCATTCTCCTTTTTCTTTTCTCTATACATATTCACCTTGGTGTTTTTTTTCATCTAGTTGTGGGATTGTATTCAAATGTTCACACTGGGACCACAAGGCTAAAGTATCATTTTCGTTTTCTAGGTGAAAATGTCTTTGCAATAAACAGGGAAGGCAAAATTTGCACCTAACTTCAAAGGAGCAAAACATTTCTTATCAAACCGGAATCTGATAAAAAAGTGTGCTACAGGACATGACCTTTCTTTAGTTGTTAAGAGAAATCAAAATTTTAATGCTTTTCACACAAGACTTCAAGTAAAGGGATTTCATGGAAAGGTTGCAATACGAATTTCTGAGCTTTCCACATCTTAAAAAGAAATGTTTTAAAAGAGTAGAACAAACAAATAACCCCAAGATAACTTTAGTTCATAGGATCCCATGTCTACTGCTGCTGTGGCCAACACTAATTATCAGGAGACCAATGACATGCTCGGGTGTGCTCTAAGATGTATTTACCTCCTTGGCCACTTCACTTACGAACTTTCCTCTCTGTCTGTTACGTGCTTTTACACCTTCTGCATGCACACAGGTGCAGAGTGGGACTGGGACAGTCCTACAGCAGATGTCAGGAGCACTGAGAAGTTTACAAGCTCTGTCCCCAGGCAGCACAGTGACCCTCAAGCTCTGACAACCTGTCAGTGCTCATCAGAGCCCATTAGCACAGCAGATGAGCGGAGCTCTGCCTCCATTTCTACTCCAGTCCCTCTGAGGGGGGCATTTGGCTATCCCACACATCCTGCACTCTCACTGAGTAGTAAGCTAAGCGAGCCCAGACATTTTCAGACTTTGGACCACCAAAATACATCTAAAAGGAGCCAGTTTGTAGATGTTATAAGCAATCCAAGTCTTTGAAACTCCAAAAGGTTTGTAGTTCACCAAAAATGTTTTAGGCATCCAGGTCAAAAAGTTTGAAGCCATCATTTGGATAAAGAAGCTTTAAATGGCCAAAAGGGATACTAGAAGAAAAGAGGAGGATTTGTGAAACAAATCCATAAAAACGCTCTCAGCCATTTCTTTATTTACAGAATATCAGCTTTAGCTAGGAATTTTGCTTCTTGTTTGTCCTACAGGCCTCCTTTATGGAGAAAAAACTGAGTAAGGCATAGGCAATCAATTAAACAGAACTAAATTAAAGTGGTTGACAAAAAATCATAATGTGCATTTGATTATTCAGCTTCGATGAAACAAATATTTCAGACAGCATTCAAGCTTCCATTGTTTTTATGGCCAGTATGTTTGCTGCCATGAACACAATCACAGCACAATAGGAGGTGAGACTAAATGGTTTGACACATAACAAGTAATCATGATAAAAGAATTGACACTCTACGCAGTGCAGAGGCTGTTACATTTTTAAATGCAAAGTTAATTTCGAGATTGATTGAAGTCTTCTGCCTTTCTTCTAGCAATGGAATTAGCGTATTATTGTGGGCCTTCTGCAGCTCTTTGTCTAGTGTGTGGCATCTGCAGTGAGTTCAGCAGTGTTTAAAAATGCATTTAGATTTGAGCTTTAGAATAACCTTTGTGAGTACTTTTCCCCCTTGAAACTTCACAATGAATTTGATATGGGAGACAGAGGAGGAAAAAGAGGAGGAGTTGTCATTAGAGCTTCACAGGATACTGAAGGATTCTGTTTACCCGGAGCCCAGGTAAATTGCTGGAGATTTAGCACACAGCTCATGCCATTTGTCTGAGCATGACCTTGAGAGGACACCTTCCTTCTGGTTTGAGGGGGGTAATTTTGTTTCATGCACTTGTCAATCTTGCAGCTATTTCTCCAAAAGCAAGCAAGCGTGCTGAAGGAAATGTGTGACAGCGCTGAGAGGTGGCCCTCAAAAGTGGAAGGATTGATTATTAATTAAGCTAAGACTGCATCCAAAGCTGCAGTGCTAGAGCACTAAGTTATTTCTGTTGTTTTTTTTGGGGGGGTGTGTGTGCTGGGCTAGCATGGTTCAGATTCTGCACACAGATTATTTGCAAACAAAAGCAATATGTGACACTCCACACTGGGTTTGCAAGTCCTCTTGCTAAAGGCAGTGATGAATCCATGCTTGCTGGAGGGCTCTGTTGGAACACATCTGTGCTAATCAAGATGATTTTTTTGGCTCTTGGGTATTCCTATGGTCTTAACTAAATCAGACTTTAGGGCACTTCTAATTGCTTCCCTAGCACTGATTTACAGCTACAAATGAAAATGGTCTGCTCTAATTCCTCTGTTGAGTATCAACAGGTTGTGAAGTGTTTGTGTGTGAGAGGGAGCTGGCATTGTCTGGATGGTTGGTGCTGGCAGGAGATTAGCTGGAGGCTACAGGGGCACAGCAACAAGGCAAGTCCCCAGTCATTGTCCTTGGTATGCAAATGCTCTTGTTCATTACCTTAACTCTAGCGTTGCCATTAAAAAGAAGAAGAAAGAGAGTGGCAATAAATAGCATAATGTCTAAAATTGTGAGTTGCAATACCTCCTAAATCTGCTAACCTTTACTAATGAAAACTCAGATTAGACAAAATCTGCTGACGTTTATTCATGCTGGGAGAACAATTTCTCTGCATTTCAATAGTTTTCCCAAACTGGATATATTTCCTTGTGCTTCAGCTGGACTATAACGGAGCTACAAGCAGAATGAAGATCTTACCACTTCAGTGGTGCTACCAACAGAAGTTATTCTTTAAGATCTGTTCAGCTTAATTTTACCACAAGTCCTGAGAAACAATCGCTGGGAAGCTGAGAACTGAGCACCGGGAAGGCTCATGGCAGATTAGGAAACCACCAGATCTTATTGCAAGGTGTGTTTCTGCTGGTAACTAAGATTCTTGTAGGCGTGATGAACAGTCAGGTGTTCTTCACATGACTTCCAGTTTGCCAGGAATGCAGGACATGGATGTGGATATTTACTGTAGAACAAGTGCACAGCAGCCCGGTGCGTTGGGAAGTGAGCTGAGGTCCCAGCCAAGCACTTCTGGATGTTTTACCCAAGCCAAATGCTAATAAGAAATAAAATAAACGCAGTTATAAAACAGCCAGAATTTCACTTTCCAAGCTTTTAAAAAAAACCCTAGAGTTAATACTTAGGTTTATGCACCACATGTGGTACACTTTATGGGACTAGTCAAACATTTTGCTTTTAAATTGTTTTAAAGAATGGTTTTAAAACTTATCTAATGGAAGATAGTTTCAGACAATTTTTTGAATTCAAGCTTTTTCAGAAAATAAACTTTGGAGATGCACACTTCTGTATGTTTTCATAACTGCAAAAATATTTTTTTCTGAAATTTTAAAATAAGTCCAATTTGGAACTTTAAAATTGCCAAAACAGCAATGAATCACTGTACCTTATTTAAATGAAGTGTTTACTGTGATTCAAATAATTTATTAAAATTTGCTGTAGGCTAAAATGCAGATTATTGTGTTTGAGTTAATGAATACAGTTTGATTTTTGAAACCCCTTAATTATTCACCAGGCAAAAAAGACTGTTTCCAGCTCAGTTGTGTTGGTTTGTGTGTCATGTAGTGAAGAATCAAGTACTGAAAAGAGTTAAAGCAATTTAGGGCTCTATCTTCTCTCTCACTAATGGCATCTTCACTGCAAATCAAGCCTGAACACCATGTGAGTCATCCTACTCCTAAATTTTCTTCAGAAATTCAGTAATGCTGCAGTGAAACCTGTAACTTTCTAACAATTTTAATGAGAGTAGTATTTCACCCCAACTACCCAGGCCGGTGAGGCATTGTCGTAATCATTATCTTCCGCTTAGTTCAGCAGTAATAATCTCAATTATATATAGATAACTCTCTTGTATTCATAAAGACAGTTCTAAGTCTTCAAAAACTGGCAATCCGTATTTACTAGTTTGAAGCTGTTTCAATTTTATCTTTTGCTTTTGAATTAGCATTATACAATTATCTCTCCCCATGAAAACTCCTTTCTGTGTTTATTGAACATTGAAGAGCAATATGTTTTCATTTGAAAAGTCTTAGCATTTTAGATTAAAATACATTCATTAATTACTCTTCTCCCACAAATTAATTTAATTTACCTGCCTCTATATAGGTCTCTGTCTTTATTGTACCACTTGGATTGAATTCTAGGGAATAAATAAAACCAAAATATTCAAGACATTTAATGCATGGGGAGAAATGTCAGCACTGCCTACCACTGCAGTTGCCTAAAATTCACCAAATAACATGATCTTCACAGTTTTTCTATAAGCAAACAATCCTTAACTCTTTTAACATAAATTTTTCCCTGCAAAGCATTTTTTCAGGCTAAATTTCATTAATGGTTAATGAATCTATTTGAGTGATCATAGAATCATAGAGCAGCCCAGATTGGAAGGGACCTTGAAAGATCATCTGATCTATCCTTCCATGGGAAAGGGAGCCTAGATGAGATTATATGGCCCCCTGACCAATCACATATTGAAAACCTTTGGCAATGGAGACTCCGCCATGCCCCTGGGGAGGTTGTTCCAGATTGTTCTTACTGTAAAAAATTTCTTTCTTATATTGACATGAAACCTTTCCCCCTGCAATTTGTACCCATTGCCATTTGTCTTCTCCATGTGGTCCCCTGTGAAGGGAGAGACTCCATCCTCCTTCTGTCTTCCCCGTAAGTACTGGAATACTGTGATGAGGTGCTCCCTGAGCCTTCTCTTCTCCAGGGACAAAAGAATTGTCTCCTTAAATCTTTCCACACAGGGCAGGTTCTCCAGCCCTTTGATCACCTTTGTGGCCCTCTTTTGGGCTGTCTCCAGTCTGTGTCTGTCTTGAATTGTGGGGACCAGAACTGGGCTGTGCTCCAGGCGCAGCCTGTCAAGCACTGAGCAGAGTGGGATGATCACAGCTCTGTCTCTGTTAGTTTTGCCCTATGGATGCAGCTGCTTTGCCTTTGCTGCTGCAGAGGTGCCCTGCTGACTCCTGGTCAGGGTGTGATCCACCAGGATCTCCAGCCCCCTTCAGCAAGGCTGCTCCCCAGCCTCAGATCCTGGTCTGTGCTGGGCTCATCTCTTGTGTCACCCCAAGTGCAAGACTTTGCACTTGCCTTTGTGCAAAAACTTCATGTTGTTGTCCCTCACCCACTGTCCCAGCCCTGCCCAGGGCTGTCTGTAAGGTGGGACACCTTTCTGCCATCTTCATCTCACCACCTGGGTTTTTGTCACCAGCAAAATTGGTGCTTTCAATCCCATCATCCAGTTTACTTAGGAAGATGTTGAACAGCATGGGGCCCAGTATCAGTCCCAGGAGACCCTTTTTGGGACCAGCTGATACTGTCCAAGAATGCAATTAATTGCATAGGTTACAGAAGAGTTACCACAGCTGAGCAAACCAAAAGCATGCTCAGTTCCTTCACAGCAGTCATTTCCTCAAGTATTTTGACTTCATGGGTAATGCAGGTTACCTCCTCTGACTTATCCCCAAAGGCTTAGTGCAAAAACTACATAGTGAAGATAAAATATTCAGCAGTTGCTCACTCAGAGAGCACCAGCTGAGGACTTTGTGAAAAAGGGGTCTGTGATCATGTAATTAACGACAGGAGCAAAATACATATTTATGAGCTAGATGGATTTTGGTGTTTCCTAATTTTTGAGCACTTGTCACTGTAATCTTAATATTTAAAACATTTCTTCTGCGTGTGTAGCATGTCAGTCAGTGTGGGCAACAGAAGGCACGACTGGCTCCCAAACCTGCTGCTTCTAAGAGCCTACCTGGCTTCTGGGCACCAAGTAAAAACCAAAACTGCCTTTTTGTCTCTCCAACAGAAAAGTCAGTCCATGAGGACTACCCTTCCTGATGGAAGGCAGAGGGAAGAGTTTTATGGATCTTTTTACCCCATGATCCAACTCACAGAAAGAATTTGGTCTCTTCCCACTCTCATGCAAATTATCTTACAGATGTAGGTGATGTTAAGAATTCAGAAATCAGAATTGAAAGGAACAACCTAAAACATTTAAAAAGGGAATTTGGGGCGGTTGTCACCAGATTTATTTTAATTAATAAACTGAATGGCTTTAAATATACAATAAATATAATCTCAGATCCTAATCACTCCAGCTCCCTTTATTTAGGCTTGCAGATTCTCTACACAGTGGTTATTTTGCTTGCAGTAAAGGCAAAGTACAGAAAAAAACATGCAAATAAAATTCGTGCACGTCCTTCAGAAACTGTCTATGCAGCCTGTAATTTCTAGGGCAAAGGTTTGATGTCTGATGCTTCAAGTGAAGTTTGAAACGGAAACAAACCCTGGCTCCTGTGGAGAAGAAAATGTGTCGAGGAAGTTTGTCCTTTTTAATCAGAGCACCTAAGAAAAAGTGTTAGATCTAAAATATAAAGGTTTTTTCAGAACAGGCTTCTATAAAAATTCAAGACAGAGAAATGTTGCTGCATTTTTTTAATAAGATTTACATTGGAAAATAATATTTTCAAGGTCTCTCTCTCAATGCTACCATCCTGGACAGAGCAGTAAGGAACCAGGGAGCCAAGATAGCTTAGATTTGACTAAATCAAAAAAATGATAGATTAACTGTTTAACTGTTTGTCTTCTTAACTGAAGAGAAATGCAGAATCACAATACATACCCAAATAACTATTTTTAAAGTATTCTTATGAAAATATTTTGTTATTAAACAATTTTATTACATTTTTACTTAGAAACAGGGCCTGCCCTAGTTTCTGTGGTTGTTATGGCACTTTCAGTATCTCCATTCCTCTGTAAAACTGTAGAAAAGAGATTAATGAAAAATTGGCAATAATTGCTAGAGGTAGGTCTCCAAGCAGAGCACCCACGATCAACTTCCTGTTACGTCACTGGCTTGTAGTGTTGAAATAAATTTCACACGGGCTTTTTCAGAGCATTACATGTTTTTAAGCAAGGACTATTTCAAGGGAAAATCTTGTAAAATATATTAGAACGTTCCCATGTACATGTGCTTGTAAGTGCCTACACAGGAGTGTAAATACGTATATAAAGCCTTCTGGGAAGATACCATCTCATCAACACTCTTAAATCCTAGAGAGATGAGTACATGCCAGTTTTGGCAATTTATCTAATGGAGAAAAATTACAGTATTGTGACAATCTCCACCAAAAGAAGGATTAAGGTCAGAGGCAGTAGCCAGTTACAGTGAACTTTTCCATCAGATTCACTGTCAGGTATGGCTGTGCCTAAGACAATATTATGCATTTGTAAAAGTCTGGATCGCATATGACATCATACAGAAAATGGGGGAAAAAGAAAAAAAGAGTTATTGCTTGGGTATGAATGTTTGGTTTCAGTCTTTGAGCTTCCTTGAACTCATGGCTGCTGAAAGTTAGTAATTTTGTCAGCAGTTTCATTATTTTATGCCTAAAGGTAGGCAATTACATTTTGTATTTGAGTTTCAAATATCCTCTGAAAATCAAGTGATTTATTTAAGTGCTTTGCAGTGAACCTAGCCCAATTCTGTTACTCAAGCTGGAATATATTGGCTAGTATTCTTCAAAAGTTTGTCTCGGAATTAATAGGCATATGCAAACAGGCATATTTTGATCTGCTCCGTTTTTGTGTTCCTGCTTCTTTTAATAGGTACTCAAACACCACATACAACCTCTTGTCCATCTCCTTCTCCACAGGACTATATTTATAAATGGTTTCACCTTTAATATGGCCCTGCTTTCCTATTTTAGAGAACAGAAATGACTTATCAGCCTGGTAGCAGATCCCTATTTTGTCTGCCTCCCACAATCCATCAGGAGAGGGTTAAGAAAAGGCCCAGTTATCTCATAGCAGTCAAATTCTTTGTACATCATTGAGTTTTACATTGAACATCTCTGTGTGCTGTCAGCTGCAGAGAAAGAAGATTACACTGTGTGTCTGCTACATGAATACCCTGTAAATACTGCTTCGGTGCAAAAGGCAGATTTCTAATCAGCTATGAAATAAACAGAAACTGATGGTCATTTTAGCATTCAAATAGCCAAATTTGGTTGCTTTAATGCACAACAGCAATTTACTTAATGTATTAACAGAAAGCTAATAGCACAACAGCCAGAATATCCAAAGGAGGAAAACAAACTCCACAAATGAGAGAGGTTATGAAAATCTTTAGGAGCAGTCCTTCACACTAGGTTGCTCACAAGCATTTACAGTGCAAACAGTTCTTTTTTGAATCTGTAAATGGTTTTGAATCACTGACCTCCAAGCTGGGGACGCAAACAGCAACCATTCTTGACTGTATGTTGTCACCCAAAGCATGTCTGTATACAGGAATACATGAGGCTCTAGTACATTCCAGAGGAGAAAAAAATCTGAATTAGAGCAGTGGAGGTTTCTTGTAAGATGCTCTTGTATCTTTTGAGAGATGACAGGCATCTTTATGAAGTGATGCAACACTCACAAAGTCACAGCAAATGTGCAGATTGCTCATTCTGCTGCTGGTGGGGATCGTAATAGTATAGCCTGCATGGGGCTTTGTTTTCACAGCCAGACACAGAAACAAATACAAACTTCATAATTAGGGCATAACCCAAATCCCAGGCTCTTAAAAACCTCTATTTAACTCTGCTGTTTATTATGTTTCCCCAAGGACTCAATACTGATCAATAGCTGAAATTTGAATGCTGGCCATAGGGGGCTTTAACAAATAATGGCTCTTGTAAAGTCCATAGTGCAGCAAACAACCTTGGCAGCACAGATCTGCACTTAAGAGATTCCTACATTTAGAATGTGCCCCTTTCTTGTGGCACGTGTAAGTATTATGATTTAGAAAATAGTGTAGACCCTTAATAAGAGGCTGGGGAAAGACTTTTAAGAGTCTGAGAGAAAGCATCAACTTCTATATAAAGTGATCAGGTTTTGTAAGTGAAATGATATAGCAGAGAGACAGCCATCATGACGGGTTTATGTCATCTCAGTTTAATTCAAAGAAAATCCTGCACATCAGTAGTTATTCTTTGACAGCTTTTGGGGGCACAGGATTTCTTTCACTTCCCAGCTCTGTTACTGGCCTGCTTGTGGCCACATGACAAGGATGCAGCTGCATGTTGTCTGCATCCTTGGTGAAAGCAATAGGTCTAGGTCATTGTCTTTAAACTAAATGGGTGGAAAATGTAGCTTAGTTATTGTGGTTTAAATTCTGATCCACATTCTTTAAAGAATGAAAATTGCAAAGGCTAGCGACTCTGAAGAAAAGTGGTATTTTTCTTAGGTATGCAGTTTTTCGTGCTGTTGCCAATTAGAACTCTACATATACTTTCAAAATTGTACTTCAAATCTTGGGCATGGCATTTTATTCCAGCTTAGCCTATACAGAAAAAAAATGGCTTTGAACTCTTAACCAGGACATTTTAAGAGGGAAAGAAGGAAAAAATTCTTTCATTCTTGATATCTGGCATCCTTTATTTTTTGTCTGAGCTTTGAATTACTGTTGTTGGGTTGGGGTTTTTTATTTCTCTTTTAATGAAAGTGTTGTGGGAAAAAAAGGGAGTCCTTTCTAGTACATGACATAAAAGAAATAATAAGTGAAACAGAAAATAGCTGGAAGAAATGAAAACTCTTTTGGTCTTAGATTTCTCTGGCTTCAGCTTTCCATCAGGGCAAGTCTCTAGCTTAGCCTGGGCAATGGCAGTCACATTAGAATTTGCTTTTTCTAAATCCATTTGTGAAAACACTTGTTTCTTCAGCTGATATTAAACTACACATTTTTCTTCTATACCTATTAATTTTTTTTTCTCCTAGAGCTATTTGTTAGAGACTGAGGTCTTAGATTTGCCAGTCAAGCTTTCTCTCAGACAAAAATGTACACTGACTGGATCCAAAAAAGATCAGGGGTTTCATGTGAAAATAATTTACAATTTACAATTTAAACACATTTAAAATTATTTTTTCTTTTCAGGTTAATAAAAAACAATAGCTTTTTAATAATACGTAACCTCTAATCATGGGACTGACATTGCAGTGTCTGCTGGCTCCAGGCTTGGAGTCAACTGCAGGTCTGGAGCCTTGCTTTGTATTTTCACAACAGCAAGCATCCCATTTTCCACAGTAGCATATAGGAACACTGGCTCCTCAGCTTTGGTCTGTTCAACCACAGATAAGCAAGTCATTCCAACTTAAACTAATAAGAACTTGAATTGTTGCCAAAAGATGTGTTAAAAGTACAATAGCAAGTCTAAAAATCAAAATACATCATTCATTCCCTCTGGAATGGATTCCTGATGCTCAAAGGCTTCATTTCAATCCCAAAGTAAATATGAGTAACTTTGAATAGCTGTGTACCATCTTTTGAAGTTATTTTTATTTTAAAAAAGGAAGGAAACTTTTCTTACTATGCTGTATCCTCAAATCTTATTAATCAATAAAGCCTTAAAGTGGCAAGTCAGTCACATCCTCCCACTAGGGTAAATGATGGTTTAAACCCTTTCTAAAAATTGCTTCCTTTTCTCCTCTCTTCTCCATCATAACATTTGTTTTGTTATAGGCTGCAAATGTGCTTTTCTGACTGCACTTTGTCACCCACAGATTCCACTGCACAGTGGGTGGAGAGCTGGGGATTTGTGTTCTGTTTTCATGCAGAGCTGTGCATTAAAAAATGTGCTGCTGCTGTTGTATTGTGAGCAGAACATCTTACCCAAACAGATAAATGAAAATCTTTCCCATCTAAATAAAACTAAATAAACCAACTTGATTATTTTCTATTCAGAAAATAAGAATACAAAGAAAAAAAAAAAGAAGAAGAAGAAAAAAAGGCAAAAAGCTTAAATCTCTGGTGATACCTATGCATGCATATTTGGTTATGGTTCCATTTATCACAAACTAAAGTCTTGTGCTTTAATGAGGACACAAGAAGTATCAATGGTGCCCCTTGTTATTAGTTCAACTCTTCATTATGAGTAATTCTGACCTGTATAATGAAATCAGATTATGTGTGAAAAATGAAGAAGTGCTGTACTGAAATGCAGTGTGAAGGTCAAATGTGGATTTGTAGCTGTGGGAGACAACTGTAGCTGTGAGAGACAACTTTTTCAAATAGACTGAGCAAAACATTTCTGATTCTGAAACACAATTCAAGAGGGAGATAAAAGGAACAAGGAAAGAGAGGTATGGCTTGAACACACAAAAAGAGAAGGAACTGAAAAATGCCATTTCCTAAGACAACCTATGACACAGAACTTGATTCCAGTCACTAACTCTTCTTCTGTTTTGTTTTGTGTACACAGGGAATTACAATACTCCTCAAGGGTCTGGGTCAGGCCCCTAGTGTTGTGAATGAAAACACATCCACTGCCTGTAGTGGTAGCTCATCATTTAGGGCTTCCAGAGGTTCATGCTTATTTATAAGCAGATTGTTCCTGGATTCATTTGTATTATTTAGAGGTGAAAAATGTCACACTGATGCTTAGGAAATGAAATTATATGACAATATTTGCTCTGCATTTAAATGTTTAAATTCTGTGTGGCGCACTTTAAGTGAAACATGGACATTCTGAGAACGATTGTGGCATTAATCAAATGCCCTTGGCGTGATTGCTATGCATTTAATACATTTAAAACAAATTTTTTGAGAGTTTGCTTTTTCTTAGTTTTCCAAAATTTTAATTTTGCAAAAGAGAATGAAACATTGAAAAAAACCCCCTGATTTTAATATTGTTGAATGTAATTGAAAAGAGCAAAGTCAATAAAGAACAAAATGTATTTCTAAAGAACTATTTCAGCATGAAAATGTTTAAAATATGCAAGTGTTACCAAGAATTTTCTAGCTTGCTGTAGCAAATAGTCACTCTCTGGGAAACTGATGCTTCTATTCAAAAAACCCCTCCGCATTCTAAATGCACTCTCAACAAAGGCTGCAGGTCTGTTCAAATTTAGAGAAAAGAATTACATAGTTCAGAAATTATTCCAAAAGGATGGAAAAAGCAAGACTTGAACTGAAAACTCTGGGTCTGGGGAAACGTATCCTGCAGAGCATGAGGAACAAGGTCTCAGATACAAATCTAGGTCCTGGACTGTCCTTTGTTTGTAAAACCCAGGAAAGGTCAATCCCCATTTTGATCTTTGAAAGAGCAAAATAACTCATATCCCTCTGCCAGCCCAGGCTTTGCTTCAATTCCCCCTCTCTGGCCCCAGCTGTCTTCACTTTGGAAAGGTCTGTAGAGCTGCCACCCTTCTTCCAAGTGCGACTTGTTACAGACTTGTATTGAGATATCCCAGTATAAGTGGGAGAATAAATCCCACAAAAGGTTGAAATTTCATCTGTTTTCCATCAAAGTTGGAAGAATATGACTCTTAGAAGGGGATGTAAATTCTGGTAAGTTATCTGACTGAAGTATTTTGTTTTTGCTGGCGTTGATGTCTCAATTTATTTCATATTTTCAACAGACTATCTGAACTGCTTCCCTTGCACTCTAACAAACTCATCTTTTTCCATTCATTAGTGGTTTATTACGTTTTGTAGAAGCAGGTATGAGAGTACAAGATGATTTCCTATTTAGTGTTGTGTGTTGTTAAACCAGTGCTGACTTTCAGTGAGGAATTAGTCTTTGTCTCTCCAGCTGAAATATTAGTTTAAGTTGTGAGGGACTTTAATATCTTTTTGATAACAGGAAATGTATAAAAGTGAGTTTTATTATGCAGATAAGCAGAATAGATCCTGAAAATGCTTTCACACAATCCCACACAATTTCATGTGTTAATATGAGGAACTTGTAAATTGTCAGCACTAACAAAATAACTTACTGAGCTGCCTCTTTAGGACAGCTATGCGTTGCTGAGATAATAATTTTTGGTCTATAAATACAATTCTATGTAAAGAATATCTATGTTACTAGATATTGCTGCAGCAGTGACATGTCTTTATTGAAATTCTTGGTTTAAAAAGGTGTTCCTGGTTTTAATCTGAAATAAGATCAAAATAAAAAAATGCAATAGGGAAATGATTGCTACTCTTGATCGTGTTTCTGTCCCCAGAGTAAATCAAAACACAGTTTACTAGGGAAAGATGAATATCATAGATTTGAGGGTATTGGGAGCTTTGCCAATTTTTTAATTAAAGTATAGGGAGTCACACTTAAAGCTTCAGGAAGCAGTGGGAGAAGAGCATCGTAGGCTGCTCCATTCCATACAGCTTACACCTCTTCGTGGAGGAATCCTGGTTTCCAGCAAAGACGTTGCTTATGCAAAAGCTTGCCTTTCCTTGATCTGAGCTTGTCAGTTTGGTCTGAAATGGAAGACTCTTTATCAGGATGTCTGATTAATTGTATATCACAATGTCTGAGGCAGCTGTAGACTTCAGTTAGCTGTCACTTACCCAAGTTTACCCAAAACTGAATAGCAACTCCTCTGGCAACTAATCCTTTATTATATTAGCTCAAAATGAAACACTGCTGAAGAAAGGATATGAAATTTGTCTCACTCTGGCAAAGGTATAATTAGCTGGTTTATTTGTTTGCAGGCTACCTGTGTTGTGTTGCATGCTTTACTGAAGGGATGAATGACAAGCTGGAGGTCTTCATCTTGGCTCTTGTCTCTCCAAAAAGGCTGTTTCCCTTTCCACTGGCAGAAATCAGGACACCAGATCTCAGGTGTCAGGGACTGCAGGTGAAGCAGGGGTCAGGGACTGCAAACAGAGGTCTGCACTGCAAGGGGAGAGAAGGAGAGATGCTTGAGAAGAAGAGACCTGCCTGCTGCAGGGACACTGAGCCTGTAGAGACTTTCCCAAGTATCCAGAGCTGTGTGTCAGGGCTGGGTTGACCCAGTAAGGCCCAGAAAGTCACCCTTTCCTAAAGTCTTAGTCTCACCATTTCTGAGTTTTCACTACATGATGAGTAGTTACTGCATTGGGGGTTAGTATTTTGTGCTGTTATAGAAATCAGTCTTGAAGAATTGGAACCTTTAGCTATCTCTGCTCATCTTGGTGAGCAGCCTTTCCTCACAAGACTCTGGCTGCCCAGGTGTCCCATCACATTCACCTTCAGGGTGAATTTTTAAGTCTAAGCCACCTAGCTCGGAGGTGCAACAGTCTCCCTTTTGCAGTGAGAGGTGATGAGCTACCTCTGGGCAGCTTCCTTCACATATTGCCATGAGGATTTGATTATGGTTCCATGTCCCAGGTCAGCTGGAGGGAGGTTCCAGCCCAGAAGGGCACAGGGAATTCACAGACGCCCAGGACTCTGTTGCAGGAGCAGCAGATACAGCAAGTTAGAGGCTGATGACGAGTTTGAGAACAAGCTGGTCAACACTGGAGCTGACTCTGAACTTAAATCTCACAAGCCTTTCTCAAGTGTAATGGAATGCATTTCTGTTAGTACTCAGATTATTTCTTTTGCAAGAACCAACTGCGAACCCCATGAAAATGGGTCCTTTTGCCCAAAAAGCAGCTCAGTTGTCTCCATTTTAGCGATTCATACTCAACAGTGCAAGGCCTACAGCCACTGAGTCTTGGCAGTGCTTGCAGATGCTGACCCATATTGTCACTGCCATAGCATTGGGCAGCCCTAAAAAGTAAAGTTTGTATGGTCCACCTAGTCCAGCCTTTTTGGGATTATGTAACTTCAGGTCCACAGCTCTATGAGGGCTTCTGGGACTGAAAATTGCTAATCCTGCATGACATGCTGGAGTATAATAGTTCTGTGTGAAGTCCTAATGCAGTGCTTCTTGTAACAGAGCAGTTTTGGGGAGGAAGAGAATCGTGGAGTGAAGGCTCTGTTTTACTGAATGCAGAGTCCTTATCTCACAGCATTCATCTATTTCCATAAGTCAGCAACCAGCAAAATGCTTCTCCAACTTTTTTATCAGGCATCAGTTGGCGTTTAAATGATTATAAGCATGTTATGAAAATTGATCTGTGCTCAAGTTGCTTTATAGTTGGAACTAAATCAGTATTGATTTTATATTTTTGTATTAAATTATATATCACGGCTTTAAAGTGCCAAATGCATGAATAAATAGAAACCAATTTTAAAGCAGTTTGTTGCACGTGTTCTTCCAGAAGGTGGCAGCTGGGGAGCTCATACTACTACATGGTACATTCAGACTACTGCAGTGTGAAGCCTTTGTGTAGGGGAAATAAGATTATGACAGAGCAGGAAGGGGAAACTGCACCTCTACTCACCACCACGCACATGTTTGAGCTGGGAGTTATATCAGAATCTTGTTCTGAATGCTTCTAGTGGTATGAATGTTTTTTTCCACAAGAAAAAAATCAGAATATTTAAGATATCTATTTATCTTTATTTTATATTTCTTTTCTATGCAGATATATGTATATGTATATATACACACACATAAATATAAATGAAGAAAGCAAAAAGTCTGCAGAGGGAAGAGATGGGAAACCAAGGCAAAGCAGAGTGGGGTATGTCTAAGTGGCTGAAATCCAAAGAGGAGGCTGATGTGGCTGTTAGGTTTGGGTTGAAAGGCTCCAGTGTAAGGCTACAGAACTTGTGCCACAGAGCAGAAATATGCCTGGTGATCAAAAATTATCAGAACTGGGCAATAAACAGGAGAAGAGAGAGGGAGACTGTGATGGTGGTAGATGAAAATTCCTGCAGAATTTTTTTAATGAGAGGGTTTTTCAGGTTGATTTTTGAAACTACAGGAGAGTTTGTTTGAAGTGATGATACGGCGTGTGTGAGAAGGTGGGTGGCAGCTCCCAAAAGCTGAAAAGCTGGAGCTTGCTGAGGTCAGAAAGAATTTTGCAGCTGTTGAGACTGCGGGCAACTTGGTGGTAATGCACTGGGGTAGTCTGGCTTTTCCTTCTCCTGAGCATTATTTTGAGTCAGCCATGAAACATTTGCAGCTTGACAAGGATGGCTGCTCTTTCCTGGAGCAACACCTGATCACATTTTCTCAAGAACGTCATTCAAAATATTGAAAAACACAATTTTTCATTTTTTTGGGGGGAAGGGGAGAAACTTGGAATAAGGGAGGTGTTTAATTATAAATAAAACCAAGAAGGTCGTCATTTCCAAAAGAATGAACAATATATTTAGAAATTTAGGTTAAACTTACTCTCTTCTAGGTTAGTTTTCTTGAACACTTGAAACTACAAACAATTGAGAATATACCTGTTTCAGAAGTAATTATGAAAGGTCCAGCAGAACAGTCTGTGCTTTGCATCAAAAAGAGAAAACATTTCAATGGCCATTTACTGATCCTGGCAGCTGGAAATATAAAATACCAAGTTTTGACAGAAATTTTTAGTTAACTGAGAATGTCATGCATTTTCGTGCACTGAAAATCAGAAAATAATCTTGCTTGTGATGAGCAGCTTTGATGTTGCTGGACTATTAAAGTCAGTTTGGACAACAGATTTTACAAACAAAACTTTATTAGCGGACCTGCCAAATCAGCAGCACTAGTTTCAAATTCTGGTTGCATTTGTGCTCCCTCTTTATTAAGAACAATTATAATTAACAGTTTCTGTGGGAGACTCTTCATTTTAGCTTTAAACCTTCACAGGAATCTCCAGAAGAGCACAACTGATCTCAGTTCTGTGAAATTTAATTGGCTTTAACACGGTTCCTGCTAATAAAATAGAAAAGTAATGTATCAGTAGGTGTCCTCCCTTGTTGCTTTCTCCTATTACAGCGATCCCACATTGGACTGTGAGAGTAATTTGATTCGCAAGTAAATCAGGAACACTTTCTTAAAGGGCGGTTTGTGAGGCGCAGCACTGCTGCAGAAAGTAGCTTTGATTAGTGAGTAGTTGACATCCTTCCCTGAAAAACCTCGTTTTAGAGGGAGCATTTTACAGTATTTCAGGTGGAGAAATTAAAAGGCTATTGATCTCTTGTTCGTTAACGATCTTATTACACTTTTGCTACACTGGCTGCCTAATATCCTGTCAAAATCCACCCTTGGCTGCCTGTCATACAGCTGCATACTTTCCAGCATCAGCCCTGTAGGATAATATGACATTTTTTTACTTTCTGTCTTAAACTGTTGTGCAATCTTGTCCTGTGATATTTACACTTATCTAGAAGCAGTTGCATATCGGCACTTAGTGAGACATTCCCTAGACACATTTGAGTTGTACAAATGTTAAGGCCCCACACTTGCTGTAAATATTCCAGCACTCATACTGTATTAATAATACAAATTCATAATATTTATAATATATCCCAGGGGAGAGGAAGGGAGGTTCGCTTGAGTGTATTGCACGTCATATCAAAAAGATTTGGAAACAGCTGCTTTTTTCCCTAGCTCGTGGCAGCTGATGGATGCTGCCGCTCTTGGAGACAGTGCTGTCTGACATCAGGTAATAGATGTGCTGCCAGAGAGCTACAGCATCCCTCGGGACACAGGGAGCCTCATGGCACAGCCATTCAGTGTGATCCAACACAAGCCCAAGTCATTAACACTGCAGGAATAGCAGCTGTAGGAAAGCCAGTACTCCCAGTGCCGAACCTGATGATGATTTTGCCACTGAAAGTTCACTGCAAGGAAGCGGTGAGTGAGTCACGCTGGTTGGAAAATACTGTGTCATTCTTATTTCCCCAAGGAAGATAAATTGCACATCGATCAATGACAAATCAGAGACATCAGTCACTTTTGAGAGCAAAATCCTGGTGCCCAGATGCCATATTTTTATTCTGAGTTGTATTAGTTGAGCCCAAACCTCACCTCTGTTGCCTTTATATTTCAAAAATAGTAAAGATACAGTATCCAGTGAAAAGCCCCATCAAGCATTTAGGATTAGAGTTTATGGGAAAGATCCTAAATGGAGTTAGAGATTCAATCTTTTGAAAATCCTATCCTAAGACTACATGAGGTTTCAGCTTCCAAAGGACAGTATGTTCATAAGCATTCAGAGCATCTGCTAGGTGACCCAGGAGAAGACAGTGGTCTGTACAAGCACAAGTACGGTGCAAATTCCTGTGTTTCACCATTTTAAGATACCTGCCCTTTTCTGTTTGTAGGAAGGGGTTGTGTTCAGAATAGCAATATGAATTCTGGCTTTCTCTAACTTTTGACTAAAAAATCTTATTCAAAATGTTTTATTAGGTTCAAAAAATATTTTCAAATAAAAGTGTTCTGCTAACTACACTAAAGTTGGCTGCAGGCTAGTTCTTAGCCTTGATGCAGGCTATAACTCAAGGATGTCTTATTAAGCCTCTGTGCAGGCAGTTTTACATCTTTTAGCTTTTTTTTCTTTTGACTACCACATCTTTCTCCTAATCCCCCCATAATGCACTACTATGTGCCTTCTAAACAAATGGGGCCTAGGTTAAGATTTTATTTGATAATGGTTAGGATGCAGCAGCTGAGGGGCTTTATTCTGGTAGGTTTTAACCAAAGATACCTCTTTGACACAGTCTGTGATATTTAATTATTTGGAAAAAATTGTAAACAATAGGACACCTATAAGTAGCTGTAGGTCCTGGGATATCAGTGAAATGGTAACTTAATACATCAGAGTAAGAGCTAAACCAGTGCCTTCGTAATGCCTTGTGACTGTGCTCACATGAGTTGCCCCCATGAGGAGCATCACAGAGATGCAATAGCACAGTCTTCTGTATCAAAATTACATTTGCATTTTGGTAAAGATTTAAAGTATATAAAATATATTTCTATATAGCTTGATGATGTGTAACTACTTTCCAGCTCATTCTGAAGGAGAGAAGATTGATTTAGCTGTTACTGTTGAGGGGTTGTAGATTTGGTTGGGAGCCACAAAATGCAGTGATTTTTCCAAAATATCAGTGAATGTACAGCTGCCATCTGAACTGATTGAAGCTGACCAGAGGAGTTACGTTTGTTTGAGTTTGGTGCAAGGATCCTGCAAATTTCTATTTGCCCACCCTCCTAAATGAGCATAAACGTGTGTTGATGCTTATAAACCGTGTATACATTTTTTAAAGGGGGATAAAGCATATAAACATGGTCTTTTTCCATTCTCTGAAGGGGTGAGGGCTGATTCACTTATCCAATTCATTTTTGAGAGAGACTTTGGACAGCGGGAAGGAAAGGGGGAAAATAGTTTCCTCTGGTGAAGAGGAGGACGCTGATGCTGCTTTTGCCGCTTTTACTATATCGCAGAGTGGGTAGAGCTCCATTTCTGCTGTGTTTGAAGGCCAGGTTTCACAGAAAATGGGTGAGCATTCTTTTTTCCCAGACCATTATGACACAGTGGTCCGCAACTGTGGAGGCTGGGAACCTCCCCTGGAAGTCCACTGCCCAAATCCCATAAGCAGGAGTGCAGCAGATCCTACTCCTGTAGGCAGAAACTTGGCTGTTCTTTTTTACTCTGCTGGTGGAGGTTGGGAAATAAAGGTGATGAGAGCATTAAAAATAAAAATCCAAACTGAACTGTAGAAAGGTGATATTTGTAGCACCTACCATATGCATATGTATGTGCACCATCACAGGTCACCAAATGATTATTTAAACAGAGAGATGAAAAGGAAAAACCTGTACCTGGCTTTTATCATAGTGGTGGTCCTGGAAATGCCTTTATATCTCCTCAGATTTATCACCGGAAAAGTCCCTTTGCTCTCATTTTGTGCTAGTCTTGGGGCTCAGCTCTTAATGCAGCCCTATAAAAACACAAACCTGTAATACATGCCTGATTTCAGCTGTAAAAAGGCTTTTGTTCCTACAGTGGCCTCCCTTTGCTGAAAGTCTGCTCTGCGTGAGCTTTCTCAGTGTGTAATTACTTGAGGATCTATAGGTAAGACTTTTCAGTACTTAAATAACTACTATATGAAAACTCCATGGTGAGGCCTTTCATAAATCAGAGGAGGCTTTGGTGCAATTGATTTGATGATGCAGTTCACTCTGGGGGCTGTGAATGGCGGAGTCTAATGAAGATTATTGAAAAAGTTACAGAACTTTCTCTTGCTCGGTGTGCTTTTTGTTTTGAGGCTGATGCTTGAATGGTAGAAACAGTCAAGTTATTAAACCCCACACCTTTCATTTTTATTTGCAACACATATATCTTCATTTCAAAACACACATTTGTCTAGATTTTTTTTCTTTTGGCAGTGCAAAAATTGTGATTTCTGACTAACCATTATAGGTTTCTCTTTCTCTAACTAACTAATATTTTTTCTCCTGCACTTACTGCAAAAAAATATGCAAAAGTTCAGTGTAGATCTGTGCTGTACTAAGGATGTTCATGAAAGAACATACTACTCAGAGATCCTTTGGCTGCTGTTACTTACTTATGATGTTTTCCTTTCCTCCTCCCTCTCTCAAAGGAGTTCTTGGGGCTTGCCTGAGTTTTGCATTGCACTGTGAAGGTAACATTTAAGCCCTGTCATGGATGCGTTGCAGCAGAATGGCAAACAGCAAACTATTTTCTATATGGCATTTTAGCATGAAATTCTCTGAAGGCCTCTGGTTTTTCTCTGTTTAGAGAGAGAAAGCACATTATTATTCAAGATTGGGCCGGTGTTTCCACAACATATCAGTGAAGCCCTTTCTGTGAAGGACAGGGCTCAGCAAGCCTTCACACAGCAAAGCTTTCCTTTAGTGAACGTGGTTGTTTTTGATGTGTGTCCGTCTTTTTGGAATGATATGTCTGGATTTAGGTAAAATATATAGTAATGTTAACCTGGATTTCTTAATTTTGTAAAAAGACTCATATTTCTTGCAATCCTTCCTTTGTTGTTTTTGTGGAGTTTTTTTCAAGACAGCAGAAAAGACTGAGGCAGTCTTATTCTGATTTGGCTCAAGAAATCTTAAGATAGCAGTGTTAAGATTATGGCACAAAGGCAAATGCCATTGCACTCATACTGCTTTTATACAGCAATCACGTTGTACCAGAAATAATAATCTCTTGGTAAGCTAATTTCAAAATGATGATAATGACATTGATCTCCTTTCTAAAGTGCTTTGAGATTTACTGATGAACGTCTTGATGCAAGAAATAGATATAAATTATCATCAAAAGCATTCATGTACAGAAATTCCAGGGAAAATTATCAGAAAATTTAGGTTCCAAAGTTTAATACTGCTATGGAAATTCTGTCTTCTGCCATTACCATCAGTAAAGAGTGAAAATGAAGATGAAAATATGCAAGGCCAGCAAAGTAACCCTATGTGTGAGCCCCCCCTGCTGCCTCTGGCTGCCATTACCTGGCAAGCCCCTTCCCATGATCGCTCCAAAGCTCATTTAGGAGCTTCAGGCAGAAGCAAAGGGGACAGAGTGGTTGGAATGAGGATCAAGTTCATTCAAGAGAGAAGTCAAACTGGGAAGGGATACATTTTCCTCCTTCAGCCAAAACTCTAAAATATTTTTCCAAGAAAGGAAACATTTGAAAAACTTTATTAAAGCTAATAATATTGGGGTTTTTTTAAAGGTGTAACTATTATTTTCAGAATTTCATCAAATGTAAAATAGTGTTAAAAATATACAGGACCCTTTGAATTTTTGAAGTGTTGACAGAAAATTTTAATTTCTCTGTCTTTAAAAATAACCTCTTCTCTGCTAGGACTTTTAAATGCTATGTTTCTGATAGAAAATATTTGGAAATGCAAGTGTAAGGATTTCTACTGCTGCAGCCTTGCAGCTTCTTTGTTCATTTTCACCTGCTCAGCAGGAGAGGAGAGTGGAGTGAGTGCTACAGCAGGAAGGGTAGCACATTATACCTTTTGTGCAAAAGTATCGATATCGAGGCAAGGCAGCGAAGGATCAGGTCCCCTGAAAACAGACTGCACCAAAAGTTGTGCAAGGCAGTAGGAGATGGGCTGCCCACGAAAATTGTCTTTCAGACTAGATTTAAGATTTGGAATCTATGGCTAGAAATAAGACCATGACACATGCTGCAGTTCTTGGATGTGCTGTTTCATAACTGATGCCAGTAGGAGCCACAGTACAAGTGGAAATGCTCTGTTCTGGTAATTCTGTAGAATTAATATTTGCTTGTATTTTTGCTTTCCCGGTTTAGTTCCCAATATATGCTGGGAAAAAAAAAATATTTCTCATAAAGGAGTTTGGGAGGAATCCCACGTATAATCTGTGTGTCTGTCTGCTCTGGTATCTAACATCTGTCCTCTGATTTGGCATGAATGAACTACTGCAGAAGAGGTAGAAATGAACAGACATACTTGGATGGGCAGAGAATAATGGAAAGCCAGTGGAAGGAGAAAAATACAGAGCTGGGTTGCCCACTACTTCAACTAATGAGCTGCAGTGTTAACACTGTAGAAATAATGATGGCAGATTTGGGGAGGAAGATGAAACTGGGAAGTTACAGGAACTGAAGCAAAGAGCAGTGCTTAATGCCAGCAGCCTGAAGGTGCTGTCGTTTCTGGGAAACCTATTCTGAACTGCTGTGTCATTCCCTGAAGGCTGGAGACTTTACGTAGGTTTTAGGGACTTTGGGATTCACTGAGAGAGCTGTTGGAGAACAAGGTAAAGCTTTTTCAGGGATTATCTTTAAAATAATAAAAAAAAAAGTTACGTAAGGTTATGTTCTCAGAGGGACTATATAGAGATTGAAGGCAAAACATATGCTGTTAAACTGTGAAAGTGATTACATTGTACCTACCTAAAATAACCCTGGAAATGCTGTTTTAGAGTAGACTTCGCATTTTCTTTTAAAGAATTGTGTAGGTTTGCTCTAAATTGTTAAATAGTTGCTCTATACTAGCCTGAAAGCTGCTGAACTTCTCCGGTATATGAAGGTGTGTAATGCTTACATAGTCTCCAAGATGAAAAGGACATTATGGGTTTTCTCTGAATGTCAGTGGTAATGTTGTCAAGAGTGTTGTGGGCTTTGGCTTAGACTAAGCTGTTATTTATAAATAGTCAAAAGAAGAAAATTATGGCCATTGCTTGGCAATATTTGGCATTGCTCTTTGACTTGGAAACCCTTTCATGGCTTAACTAACATGGGGACCAAGAATGAGGCCAAGGTTCTATAATCTCCTTCAGATGTATCTGCTGAAAGCCTTGAAATTCTTATGCTGTGAAATGTGGTAATATCGTGTCAAGCTGTTTTATGTAAAACTTTCAGCAATTTGGGAATCCATCACAACTGCTTAAGAAAACACTTTGAAGGCTACAGTTGACCTTGGATTTATAACTGTCATGTTTTTGACATTCCCTTTCTTATTAAAGGTGTATATTCACTTTGCACTGTCTTCATCACAAATACAAGATGAGATTGATGAGACCCATCCATTAATTCCAACTTTTTTTCATGACACGTCTTGCGCATCTCCTGTCCCATCTCCAGCCTGTGCTTTTCATATTAAGTAATAATCTGAACTTGCATAAAAGCAGTCGACTTGCAGAGATACAAGGGGAACTTGGTCTTTCCAGATAATGGAGTTTAACCTTTTGATTTCTAAATGTGATTCCTTTCAGGGATGCAAAGTGGTGATATTTCTATCTGACATGCAGAAAGTCACTGGAACTTGAACTCCTGAACTGGAAAGAACACAAACAAGGCACACAATCTAAAGACCATAAAAAAATAATACCGCAGTCAAAAAAGCAGGGTATCATCCTTATTTTAGCCAAATCCTGAAATAAAAACTGTAATTTATTGACATTCTCATCTTAATCACACTGCAGAATCTGAAGGCCACTTCTGGGGTATGTTTAGCAAAGGATTACGGTTACAGTTGCTCTGGTTTATTCAATCTGCCATTTTTCTTTTCTGACCTGTCAATAAACACTTTATTGCAAAGCTGATGGAAAGTGACCACTGTGCTGTTAGTGAGGTGGTCATTCTAATAGTGGCACAACCTGATAGACTGCTGGACAAATAAAATGCTGGGTTTAGGAATGTATTTCTTGCCTTTCTCATGGGTGAAATAAGGAAATCTTGGCTGAACTGAGCACAAAGAATGTGAGTGTAGAGAAATTGCTTTTATTTTAGCTCAGTTCACCTATCTGTTATTTTTCTGCAAGGAGTTAAACAAGGCCTTTAGAGGTGGGAAAGGGGAAATGGAAGAAGGGAAATCAAGTACAGCCTGGAAGGGGTCACAATTGATACCTGGATGCTTTTAATTAAGGAAGGCCTCTAGACTGGCTCTATCCAGCTTGGGAAGTTGCAACCCATCCAGTCTTAATCTATATCCACATAAAACCATGTGAATGTGTCTGATGTGGCATTAGACTGGGGGAGCTGCCAGAAGGGGCCAGTCCTTAGTGAAAAGGACCCCAAGAGTGGGTTGCAGCTTTGCCTCTCACAGATAGAAAATTGTATGAAAGGGTAGGCAAGGCCAAACATGCACAGACACCTGCATTGATTTACCCCCTTGGTGAGTAAATACTGTTCTTATAAATGTGGTAAGGTTTTTTTTTCATTCATCAAAGAAGTTTTTAAAATGTGCAGAGCTGATAGCTGCTGCTCTAACACCCAGACTAGCCATGGGCTGTGAAAACCCAGGTGACTAAGTGAGGACACTTAAGTTGCTATGGCCACTTAAGTTATATCAAAGTTTAGGGAATCTCACTCAAGAATTTGTAATTTTTAGACAAAAAGGGATGTTGTCCTTCCTCTGCCTCAATTTCCATCTAGACAAAACAAAAAGTGTTTTAGTCTGGAAGTAATTTTTATAAAATAAGGAGAAAAGAGAGAAAATATATATAAAGAAAATATTATCTTAAGAGAGAATGTATATATAAATAGAAAATCATATCCATTAAGGATGTAATACCATAGCACAAATCCTGCCATTGGACATTTGTGCAGAACCCAGAGCCTGTGCCTGTTCAGAACCACAGGATAAAAGGTGAAAAGTATTGTGGGGTTTTGTATTTGTAGGTTGCACCTAAGAGATTTTTTTTTTCTGTCCCCAATTTGGACTCTTTATCTCAGGGTTGCTGGCTTTGGTGAGCCAGCCAAGCTCTGCCTGAGCTGAATGCTGGGTGCTGCATGTGTGCATAAGCACACAGCAAAAGCTTAGTTATTGTCTATATTATCTCTGTGCACTGGGCTGTGATTTTTCATTTCGTAGCTCTGTCACAAATTGGTGTGCTTGAACTGGTGACACAAAGGAAAGGATTTGGACATATATTGGCATGGGTTTCATTAGCCACTGCACTGCCCTGGTCTGAGCTGGTTTTACAGATAAATCCTGTATTCTTACCCCAGAAGTAAGCAACAGAATAATTCTTTAGGGGTGTATTTTGTATAAGCTCTGTATGGGAACAGTCACATCTTATTTCATTTTACAACAGCCATTTTGTTCTGCTAAATGCTTTCTTTTCCAGAGAGGTGTGAAGGGTGAAAATAGCTTTTCTTTGGTTTTAACCTATGTTACATGTCTGTGTGAAGGTCCTGAAACACCAAATTTGCATAAACCATGCACTGGTTTAGCTGCAACTTTACTAGCCATTGTTTTGGTGCCTTTCAGTTTCCATAATTTCAGTAAAAGAGAAGGGCTCCTCATATCTTGTAGGACTTTTGGGGATGGGCCAAGTGGAAGGTCGATGTCTTGAGAGGAGATTTGCCAACATGGGGCAGGTCAGACTAGTTGAGCCTCCTGATAGACGAAGAAGAGAAAAGGCATCATGACATTATTGTGCTGCCTGCCCAAATCTGAAGTGTTTTGGATGTTCGTCACATTTCATCCCTCAGCTATTTTTATTCTCTCTGGCCATTGCAATTCTTTTTTAGCACAAAGGCCGTATTTACTGTGTTTATGCAGATATTAACACACTTCCAGAGACAGCACAAACTGGGAGCTCTGAGGCTGTGTTTCTGCGGACGTCGCTCTTGGCATCAAAGGCAGCGTGATCTGTTCCCGCTTTTCTCCTCTTCAACTCCATCTGTTTATTCCATTTAGCTCCAACTGTTCACTCCAGGGGTGGCTCCTCAGTTGTGCCACTGCCACTTTTTGCAGGGCTATAGATGAACTGGTTGACCTCAGCTATATTAAAACTATGCTCAGTCTTTTCTTGTAGTTCTTTAACAGGATTAGTTGTAAGTTCAGTTTCTCGATGTAGTTCGCCACAAGGTCACACAGACAAACATCTGCAGCACTGAGGGACGAAGGCAGAAAGAGCCACATTGGCTTGTTTTGCCTCCCAGAAATATGTCCTGAAGCTGTGATGTGAAGCACAGTGGAGTGTCAGAACCAAGTTTGTCATTCGGATACTTGTGCCCCAGACCTTTGCTTCCCTTATTAGGATGATTAGGGATAACTATGGGACAAAACTGTGCATTCTTAACACCTTCTCAGAACTGCACAGAAGGTGAATGGGCATTTAAGGATGGAGCTTGGCTTATTGTTAGCTTTGGCTTTTAAACTGCCTTCTACCCTCCTGTGCAATATATTCTAATTCCTCTTTATTGATATCCAGTACTTTGTGAGATTGCCTTTATCATCTGATTGTTATCGCTTTCCCAGCCATGCAGGAACAAATTTTGGCTTTCTTTGCTGGCTCACCTTTTAGCATCTCTTGTTCCTGTGTTGTTTGCCTTTTTCACACTGAATGCTGATGAGGTACTATTTGGTCTGTCTTCAGCAGTCATTTTCTGGGTAATTTCTTTAAGCAGCAAACACTAATTCCTCCCACTCTTTAAAGTGCCATATGGGATCAGATTACCAGATTAAACATGAATCCATTTTTGGATGGCATTTCTGTCCCATGCTAATTCTATTAAAATTATTGACTATCTGGCCAAAAGTACTGCCTTCTCAAGACTTACATGCAGCTATTTTTGGGCCAGAACAAGAAGGCCAAAGGGCCATTTTGAGATGTTGTTTCTAACATCTTTATCTCAAAGTTTGCACTTATGCAAATATTGCTAAGTGGATTCCATTTGTTCATGTGAACAGGAACTGCTACAAAGGCAAAAATATGTTTTTAGCAGTTATCCTCCTATGAAGCATTTTCAATCCCAGCTGACACATGCAATAATTTTGAAAGATCATGTGGGGGGCCTCAGCAAGAGAATGTGGCCCTAGAAATTATCATCATCATTGAGCCAGTAAAGTTGCACAATTTTAGGAGCAGAAGATAGTTTACAGGCCGTATTTGATAGCCTTAAGAGAGCTAGATATTTGTTAAAAGAACTGGTATGAGGAACATGTTTAAAGGAATAACACTGTTCTCCTGGGTGAATATTTCTGATGCATTACTATGTAGTAGGTGGACTGGGCTTGATAGTCAGGGAGGAGCAGCCTGGTAGTAATGGGGTACTTTGTGTTATTCTCTCTTGAAAATTTTATGTTTATTTGCTGAGCCTCAGTAGTGCATGGCTCAACAGCATGGTTTTTGCTCCAGAAAGGAAGAACATACCATGTTTAGTCTGTGGCTGAAAGGTGGCTGCCTGATTTCTATACCCTACAGACTGGCTCTCCTCTCCCCTTCCCAATAGGTGTTATGGTGCAGTGTATGGGAATTCCTTCACACTGGAGGCTTCTGGGGGACAGGGGACTACTCCATCAGCCAAAAATGGCATAAACAAGATTTAAAATCATTAGCATGGCTTCTGCCATTATGCTCTCAGCAGATATTGTAAACTTGCAGGATTTGATTCATCATTTGCATTGGTGCAAAATTGGCCGTGACTGCCAAAAAACAATTGACTGTTCCTTCCCAGCTGTTTTCTAATTACATTAGAATACTGTGGTGTCTAATGCAGCTGCTCAGCCATGGTGTGGACCTGCCTTCTCCCACAGGGACCTTTCCAGAGCAGCAACACTTGCTTTGAGATGATATCTATAGCAGAGGTGGCTGGTACACAGGCAGCAGTGACACTTCAGTCATGGCCAATTCATTTCTTTCCCGGGAAGCTATCCCACAGGACACATGACTGCTGAGAAGTCAGAGTTTAGAAGAATAACACTAAAAACATCAAGTCATCTCACATCATGCTGGCATGCAGCCCAGAAGCTTGTAAAAATGCAACCTCATCAGACAAAAAGGAGTTACCGGAAAAGGAACAGAACAAAAAAGAAAATACCTTCCAGATCTAACTTGTGATGTTCCTGTGCTTCATAAGCTATGTGCAGCTTTTGTTACCCTGTCTCCAGCTGGATGTGATGGAACTGGAAGAGCTGCAGAGAAGGTGCCAGCCTGAACAGGGGGATTGAGCAGCTTCTGTACAGGCAGAGACTGAATGCACCAAATCTCTTCATCCTGTGGAAAAGGGAGTCTCATCATGTGCATAATGGTGTGAACAGCAAAGATGTAAAGGGATGTTCAAGATTATAAATGACCTGGAGGATGCAGAAAGAAGTTGATCATCCCCTGCTACCACAGAATAAGAAGCAGGGGCACCATGAAATTTCTAGGCAGCAGGAAAACTCTTTTAATTCCTAATGCAAAATAAATTGAGGATTTAGTTGGTACAGGATATTTTGGATATCACATGTTTAAAGAGCTTTAAGAAAAGATTGGGCAAATTCAAGACAGAAAGATGCAGCAAAAGTTGTTAAATACAATGGTCTGGTTACAACTTCCAGCTCAGGAAAACACAAAATCTTTAACTGACAGAAACTAGAAGTTTATGTTAGGGGAACATCATCTGGAAGCTTTGGGCTAAATGAGGACAGATTAGTAAAAGAATCTCTTTCAGCTATCTTCAGTTGTCTGGATATTTTACACACTTTCTTTCATGAGAAGGGACCACTAAGACTCAAGCCTGGAAAATTGTATTACTATTATTTCAATACCTTTCTGAATGGAAGAAGTTCCCATCCCACTCTGTTTCAGAGTGCGCTCTGCTGGTAAACCTCAAGGAACACAAACTTGTTCTCCCTCTCCCCATCTTTCTGACTTCCCAGACAGCTCTTTTGGTCTCTTTTTTTGGTCCATCACACTCCCTTGCTTTCTTTATGTTAAGGTGAGGATTCTTGGAAGAGGACTGGAGGCAGGAACAGTCATATCCTCAGGCAAGAGCTAAAAAGCAGTTGAACTGGCTCAAGTAACAGCCACAAAGGGGTGCAACTCTAAAACTGGTCATCGGTGAGGGAAAATTTACTTGTTCAGCAGCCCAGGTGCCTTTGGCCTGAGGCAAAGGAGAAATGAGAAATATCCTTGCAGTGTGGTCTGGATTTTTTTGTGGTTTTCACAGGCAAAGACGGACTAAAAAACTCTTAACCAGATTTTTTTTGTCTGTGGGGGGTGTTTGGTTATGTCCAGAGTCTCTATTTAAGTAGCAAAGAAGTCATCATCTTTTTATGCTTGAAAAGATAATGAGGTAAATTAAGTGTAAACCAACAAGATGAGATTGTCTGGGTCAGAAGATGGTCTTAAACAAGACAGAAGCAGACTGCCTTCATTGCACTGATGAGTTACTTGATGTCCAGCTAGGATGATATTGCCTCTTTTACTGCTAAAGAAGATTTTAAAGGAGAGAAGTAGAGATATTAATACATATTATTTTATACATACAGTATAAAATGTTTATGACACTGCTCGCTACCATCCACTGCTGTTGTTTTAGCATAGCTGGGAAAGAGCAAATACAAGATAATACAAAAATAATACAAAAATAAGTCCTTGGTAGCAATTAAGCTATTTCTAAACATATGTGTTGCATCTCTTGCTATGTACTGAATCAAATGAAGATACCAAACAGGGAGCCTAAAGACTGCTCGTGCACATTTTTTCTTTTTCCTGATTGCAAGTAACAAATATAAGAAAAATCAGATCTCTTCTTATTTGAGGAACATGGCTACAAAGCTTAACAACATTTACAAAAAAAATGACAGAGCATGATTTAAAGAATTCTAGACATGCTTAATGGTCTGATGGAAAGAGTAACCTGAGTTAGCTTTTCTGAAGGCTTTCATTATCCTCTGGGTTATATTGACAAAGATGACTCATACAACTTACTAAAAATAATTTCAAATGGAAGGTGTGTGTTTGGTTTTCTTTCTGTCCTACGGAGATTATTGTAGAGGATGACACTGGCTGTCATGTGAGACAACTAAATAGCAGGGGCAGGTAGAATGGCCTGACTTAGCTCATCAACTCAACTGAAGTGATTAAACAGATTAGAATTAAGAATGATTTTTTTGTTATTATTTTCCCTTTATATATATAAATACCCTGCAGCCCCTACTCAGAATTGTGCTTCAGTGCCTTCTGAATGATGTAAGGAGAGAGGGTTCCTGCTCTTTGTCATTCCCATGGCTCACTGGCTAAACACGGCCATCTGCTAAATTTGGGGGCTGCAGGCTGACAGACTCACCAGGGCATATAAGAAGTAGAACTCTTATTCAAACCTGATTTTTGAGACCACACAAATAAGGACAGCTGCAGCTACTGACACCTCGAAACATGCCTCTGTGAATACTAAACATTGCCACAAAAATGCCAGGGAAACTTCTGGCATCCTTTTAAAGAGCTGCTGTTTGGTCCTGAAGGGTTAAAAAGGAAAAATGCTGTGCACAGAGGCTTTAGATAATACAAACCAGTTTGCATCTGAGCTTGTTGGTGCCACATTTCCAACTCTGCAAAAGTTTTGTACATCCATTTAGAGCTGTTACTACTGATAATGATGATGACCTTGTTTCTCTCTAGCACTGGAAGGTCGTTTGATGTTTTTCCTTCTCACTGATGAGAAGCAAAGTGAGGTTCTGACTCCGGAATTTCACCTGGTGGGGTAGAACTGGGTAATGGACAGTTACACCCTATAGGATCCCAAGAGAGCACACTGTACGTATGAATTACATCTAAATTTTCCAGCCCAAACATTTTACCTACTTGAAATAAGACCTGAACCTGACCGGTAAATTCACACTGTAATTTCTGATTATTTTTCAGTGCAAGAGAACAGTGAATTGTGAGTAGGGTTATCCTACCTTCCAGACAAAGTATTCAGTGGAAACAGCAGGTGTGCACCTAACATTTCACCTAACATTTTTCTAAAATTATTTAAACTACCCAACAAGAGAAAACCATAATTCAGATACATTGGTGGTGTGGTGTTAGAGATATATAGTAGATTTGTTTCACTTATAATTTCATCAAGATAAGGGAAAAGTTGGAAACAGTCTTTGGTATTTAATTGTTATTATTGGGCATTATTATTATTAGGGTTTCAAAGCTACATCTTGTGAGATGGGGAAATAGCTGATCTCTGTCCCAAGTAACTGCATATAGTACCAGACGGAAATTGGGACTTATAGATGGGACACTGAGAAGGAGATACCTGTGAAGGACATATCTGGATGACCGTGACATTTTTGAGCATCTTTGCTTTCTACTGTGTCTTGCAGATGAGGTAGACAGCATCATCCCTTGGAGAAAATTCTATAATAAGGGAAGTGTCTGGGAATAGAAGTAGGATCTTGTGCAGATATTGTGGAAGGAATTTGTGAGAAAACACAGAGAGTGCAAAGAAGCTGCTTTCAGCAGCAGAGTAGGGAGGATGGGAGCAGCCACAAAGCGGTCAAAGGTCCACAATAACATCAAGCACTGATGAAATTTGTCTTGCTGTACTGTGACTCAGAGTCATCTTTGAGCAGTAAAATTCTGGAAAGTAGGAGGATGGTATAATTTGGAAGATTATTTGCTGAAAAACTGTGTTGATGAATTCTCCCTGTTATCCTGCATGCTCTTCATAATTTTACAGACAGTGGAAGACACAGTAACAGCATGACCCCCAGGGTCTACTGAACAGCAGCAAGTAAAAGTTGAGACAATATGCAACTACCTTGCAAAAAACAAAAAAATCTTTGTATTTTCAAAATCCTAGAGTCAAAATGGAGGTGTTAAGTCAGAAAAGCACATATTTACAAAATTCATAGTTTGATGAGTTTTAAGTGAATAATGAATGTTCTCACCTTATATATGTCCATGTGCATTTAAGTAACAGCTACAATTCCCATTGATCTCCAGACCTGTTATAAAGATACCTTTCATTTCCTTTGTTGTGTTTGGGTGGTATTAAGGTGTTTCTCAGTAGCAGTGAATATGTTTATCTTTCAGGGCTGTATCAATAGATATTTAGATTCCTGTTCACTGCTAGGAATATGGAAATGTGCAACTCCCTAGATCACACATCATTTTTTGAAGAGACCCCTGGTTTCTGGTACATCTGGTTTTACCCCTCAAATGGCACGCCATCAAGGGCACTTGTTTTTAGAAGGTACCTAGCCCAAATATATGAAAATAAGTACCTTTTGTAGTGTCTTTTAATTATTTTCTTTTATCATTTTGGGCACACAGGAGGAATTATTCCAAAGAACAATTTTGAAGACTAGGATGAAAGCCTAGCCTTTAGATATTCAAAAAATTAAAAGCCATGAATGAGCTTGCTTTTGTTTGCTGTAGCAAGTGTTAAGTTTGCCAGTGGAACTGTATGAATACAGAATGTTTCCCTTTATGCTCATGACTGCTAAAAGTATATGTGGCTCTGCAGAACAATGTTGGGTATCAATATTGTATGCCTTTTCACTTTCTGTTAGAGAATAGATAATTTAGGTCTAACTTGAAAGAGCACTTGGCTCCAATGATTCTGATAATTGAAATGTATGAGAATTCTGTTTAAATACAAATCTAATCAGGATATCACTGGTAGCCCAAGTGAAATTCAGAGCGCTCTAATACTTTGATCTATGAAGGTCTTTTCTAACAGGAAGGGGAATTAGTCTTGCTGGCTAAACAAACCAAGTTTGCTTTCTTTTATTTTCCTTTGCCTCTGACGTTTGTTTCTGTTTGAAGATGACTCCAATTTTATTCATTTTGGTTTGCTCCCTTTGTGTTCACTTCAAATGCCCCCTCTCCCAACTCTTCTGTGTGATTCCTCAGATCCCTTCTTTTCCACGGCAGTGACCTGATACTGCAGTCTCACTCCTGTCTTGCAATAAAAAAACCTCAGCAGTAACATTATTTTAGAATAATAGAAGGCAGTTGCTTTATTGTAACTTAAAAGTTGAGCCAGTTCTAACTGCAAGAAGAGCAGTCTCAGCAGCTCTGGGTCTGGCCTCTATGGTAGATTATTATCTGAGCAGTTCCTTTTTGGGGGAGAGTACCAAGATGCCAGTCCACAGCTGACTGAAACGGCTGACCTCCTAATTCACAACATCCAAAAGGAAATCAACTGAGATTTCTTGACAGTCTGTTCTTTGGATTTCATTGCCTCCATGTGACTAATGTGTCCCTGCATCGTTTTTTATAAGTCTTTTCTCGTCATTGTGTTTCCTTTGTCACAGGGTCCATCACACCACACTTCACTAAAATACCCTACATTCGTTAATGACATCTCTAACTTGATGCTTCTATCACGTTTGTAACAAAAAGGCTTTCCACTTCTGCTAGTAATTCCCATTTATGGGAAGAGAAGGATAATTCAATGGCTGTGGTACTTTCCATTATTCAGAATGACATAAAATTACTTCTTTTCAGTGCAGCTTGCTCTCTTTGACCCAAATTTACAAGGCCTCAATTTTGCCCAAGTCCCTGTGTTTGCTACTTACTCTTGACTGACAACTTCTTATCAACTTAGGCCTTCTGAAGGATATTCAATAAAAAAGGACAAACAACAAATAAGAATGCATATTTCCTTGCCTTCTGTGTCAGGGTGGATACATATGGAAAGTCCACTGCTTATGTTAGACATAATCAGTTTAGTTCAGAATGAGGTAATAGGGGTGTAAGTGGAAATCAGGTTATTTGATTCTCATCTTATAGTTGTATATTATTATTGTTATTATTATTATTATTATTACAGTTATAATAAATACTGTGCCACCTTTCTTCTCTTCTGCCTGTTGTACTGATAGATTTGGGGAGTTTCTCAGTGAACCAAACCAGAGAATTTAGCCTTATATGGAAATGCCAGTTTTATTTACGGGGCTTCAGATCTTTTGTGTAGCTATACGACATCAATTTTGTGACACCTGATTAAATTCTTGCCATATAGAACCATTCTAAGTGAGAAGATAAGAGAATTGTAACTCTTTCATATACAGTTTGAATTTTGCTCCTAGCTTTATTTTTTTTTTTTACTTTACATCAAGTTTTCTCAGTTCCTCAGCCGTGTAAAGCAGATGAGTGTCAAGGAGCTGTACTAAGGGGGACAAGTGATTTGAAACTAGATTTTTTCCCTTCTTTTCCTTTTTACCATTTGTTCCTCATAGTTATGCTGTATTATTGTCATTCCAACAGACTTCTAGTTCAGTTTACCTGAGCTGTTGTGGACAGGTTGGGGTTTTTTTTTGTGTGAGGTTTATGGCATAGTTTGACTAGTCCCATTTTAATGTCTGTGTCAATAGGGTCTTAATCACACTGAAATCTCTGGATCTCTTAGATTTACCAAGAGTTCTCCAAGGAAATCAGAATTGCAAAGGCTGGAGAAAGCCCTGGAGGCTTTCCAACTTAATTAGGAGTGAACTCCTTCCCTGTAAATGAAGTGGTTCTTTAAAATGACTTAGAGTCTCCACTGGCATCTTCTGACAGTGCTATGATGAAGTACAAAATATTATTAGAATGATGTTCCCCTCTTGTGACACTCTTTTTCTCTCATACATCTTATGGAAATAGCCATATTTTGTGAGTACCCATAGCATTATTTCCCTCGTACTGAGATAGAGTTTTTAAAAAAAGGAAAAAAGAAGTTAAATAGTTTTTTAAATTGTGCAAAATAACAGATCTCTGTAGCCTTACAATCTGGACTTTTTTTTTTAATACAACATTGTGAGTGTGAAACAATCATTGATGGAACAGCTTTTTAATGAATGGATGAGATAAAATGATTTATAATAGACTTAATCTTTACAAAGGGCCACTGTCTTGCTATATTACACATTTAAATGATGCTGCTGTAAAAAGCAAATCATACATACTAATATTTACTGTTTTACTAAACACCTTTTTCTGCAAAGAAGATGTGATTTTTCGCACTGGTCAGGTATTCCTAGGTGCCACAGAATTGTGAAAAAACTGTTTTCTTTCAGGTTAACTGAGCAACACCAAATTTGAAGTAGTGGCAGATAAGCTGGAGACAAGCATGAGACGAGCACAAACCAAGAAGTTCATATGCTTCAAAATTTGCTTTAAACCCTTTTCTTTATAGAGGACTTCTCTACATGTCTTCCTCCCACGTCAGTTAACAAGCAAAATGTTGCCTAACCTTCTATTTATATATCACAAATCACACACAGTAGCACCAAAACACAGCTTTTCTTCTTAATTCCAAAGAGTAAGAGTCTACATACGGCTCACCAGAGTAAACATGGAATATCTGTATGAAGGTGGCTGAAGTAGCCAGGATTTACACTGGTGTTGGGGCTTCTGCTTCTAAGTTACTTTCTGTTTGGAGAATCATTAAAGAGTGAAAAGTTTCATATGTTAATCAAACTGTCACAGTGAAATTTGGTAAATATTTTAAATCGAGGTTCTACTTAGGAAGAAAAAGACCAAGAACAATTTCTGAAGAAATTTGTAACACAGCTGATGGATGTATGGAAAAGCAGATACAAGGCCCAATTTTTTTTTTTTTGTTTTCCTACAGTTATTCCAGGTATTTGACTGACATGATTGACAAAAATCAGTTCTGAAGATTTTTTTCCATGCTTTTCTTCATCTATTTCAGCAACTGGAGAGAAGCTCAAGAAAAGGCGAATGTGCAAGTTGCTGCTATTGGATGGTGTTAACCGAAGGCACAGGTCATTTTGCAGGGTAGATTGTTATCCAGTTTTTTAATTAATTCCTGTTAAAATAAAGCCCTTTCTGAATATTCTAGGTTCTCTTTGGCAGTGCCATTGTGGATATTTTTATTCGCTGCATAATTCAGTGATGCCCAGCTGCAAAAATCAAGGAGACCTCCATCCAAAATTTGGCCCCAGTGTGCCAGCATGGATGTTCTGCAGTTGAGCTAGTGATCTGCTAATGAGTCTTTTCTAATTATTGATTCTTTTCTTGACTCAAAGCTGTTTGAAAACTAACATTAAGCAGAGGTTTAAGTGCAAAATATAAAGGAATCTTACGGTCTGCTTCTGAAATAACACCAAATTGTACATGAAGCTCATCTGTTCTTTCACTGCAGTTGTGCAGAGAAGGAGAAATTACTTGCTTATTTCAGGGCAGGGGTTTTTTAATAAAAAAAAAAAGAAGAATGAAACAGGGTGAGTTTAGCCATTACTGCTTTGATTGCTGCTGGCTCATTAGCATTGGCCACGCTCCTTCAGATTAGCAGTAATTAAACTGTGAAATCAGACCGATTGCCTTAAGCTGAGACACCATACCAGGCTGTCAAGAGAAATCACAGGGGATAAATCAAGGGCCCTGTGCATCTCGGATCACCCTTGGCATGGGTGAGAGTGTGAGAAGTGGAATAATGAGGACATTCAGTTTTTTGTATCTGGTGAACTCTCAGCAGACAAGCTTTGGAAGCGTTGTCATGACAATGACAACAGCAAGGATAAACTCTTACTCCCACTAGCTGTGGTTAATGAAGATGATAATGAAAAATTATGCCAACATTACTGCAATTTTTTTATTCCGACTGGCACTTGTAACCTTACGCCTAATGACACAACACAATAGTGACAGTAATTGTGCACTGATAAATGGGGTAAAGATGCCGAAGAAATGTCTGACTAGAAGATATACAAGTTTAGTTAGCTGAGTAATTTCTTTCAATAAGCATTTGCTTTGTTCTTTGAACTCTCACTAGGTGGTTTTGGACTGTGCATGCCAAAAAACATCTCTAATCACTTTTCATTGTTTACTAAAGAATAGGCCCAGCAATTAAGGCAAAGAGCGCCTGTGTTTTATTTCTTCTAAGCAGAACAAACACGATCAAGATAAATAACAGTAATAAAACAACAATACTTTTTACAAATTCTGAATGGGTTTACAAATTCAGTGTTTGTTTAACTGCTGGTTTCTGGGACAGCCAGTTTGTCCCACTCCAAGTGTAAAGCTTTGGTGGATAAATCTCCAATTACGTTATGTAATGGCTGTCTCACCCCCACATTGCCCCTGCCTAAATGCCACCATTTATTCAGATTGCATTAGCACTTACGTAAGTGTCTTTTTCAACCACAGCTCCTAAATCGTGGCACATGGGGGAGGATGGATAGATAGATAGATAGATAGATAGATAGATAGACAGATAGACAGACAGACAGACAGACTGAGGGTATGGTTTAAAAATATAGCTAAACCATTGTAAAAACTTTCTTCTGATCTATCCCAGCTATCTGTCCATTTTCTTTCTTACATTAAACCCATGATCAAGCATGGTGAACCAGTCCAGGATGCTCAATGGACAAAAATCTGCTGACTTCATATTCTTTATAGTCTCTTAGTTCAGCTCCCTGATCCAGATAAGGGCTGGTGATGGGGTAAGAGAAGCAGCAAGAGCATATAAGCAAAAATGGCAGGGGCAGCCAGCCTGACAAAAATCTTCCCATCCCACCTTGAAGCATGAGGGGTGTTCATGATGTTGTGGAAGGATCTGCACTACAAACTCTCATTGCCTTCCAGTTAAGCACTATGAGACCATAATCCTGAAGAGGCATATGGAAGCTGTTCAAAAAGCGCTCAGAGCGAGAAAAGAAGCAGCTACAGAGATTTTGCAAGCACATCTCACAGGGATTCCCAAAGGGCCACGCGGCACCTCAGGAATCCCTCCTGCTCTCCAGGCCACCCGCTTCCCACTGCTGAAAGGTTGATGTTCTTTCAACAAGCAAGCGTGATACGGACAATACAGAATAGCCAACTCTTTCAATTTATGTAGTGGATTCCAACTCTGCTGCAATCCAGCATCCACACTCCCACTTTAGAAGCCACACCACTTGGCTTTAAAGAATAGCCCAATTGAATGTGTGAGTACGCTGCAGCACAATAACCTCTCTGGGATTAGACAAATAAATGCAAATGAATCATTTAATGCAAACAAATCACTTAAAGGAGTAAGTGTTGTTTTATTTACTCCAAAACTACCTAAAAGAATAGCTCTTTTGATAGCTTTAGTAAAGTGTTTGGGGTTCTTTTCTATGTAAAGTTCTACTGTTGCTCACCAGTGGCCTCATTCCATCAAAGCTTTAGAAATCTAGATTGTCGGATGTGGGATTTTTTTGTTCAATCACTGTTTGTTTGGTTTTGTTTGGTTTTAAGAAAAAAGATTAATCACAGAGCATTTGGAGGTGTATCAGATATATGAGGGTTTCTCCTTGACTAAGTGGTATTTGTCTTTTCAGTTCTTGAAAGGCAGTATTAAGACAGCACAGTAGTGTTTGTGATTCATGGTTGCAATTCTCTTTTTATTGCTGAACACCAGCAGTGAATAGGAGCTGCAGAAGGACACGTTTCCAATTACTCTATCTCAGAGTTCTCCATTGCTTCTTAACAGAGACATCTCCATCTCTGCAAGTGAGTGTAATACAAAAGTTTATACAAAAATAAATGTGTGTATGTATATATATATACACACACACCCCGAAGAAAGATTTCTTTGCTCTTTCAGCTATGTTCTGTCTTAAAGTTGACTCAGTCTTCTCACTGGAAGAATAAAGACGATTTAACCACTAGAGAAAGGTGTTACACAAAGTAATGTCCAAAGAATATTGAATGATTTTTGGGAAGAGATGGCGTGACTCCTGGATCCGAAGTGGTGGTCTCCTTGCACATGACAGAAATGGCTTAGCAAGGCAAGATCATATTTCCCTCAGCATGCAATAGGTTCAAGTAGGAAATTTAGAAACTGAGTACTGCTTCCTGAAGAGGAACTTTTTCCTGGACTGTGGTCTTTGGTCCTTTGTGAGTTTGGACCCTAATTCTGTAGTGGGATAAACCAAAGTTTGTTACCTGTGCATGTGCAGGGCTTGATGCATCTCAAATGGAATCTCTGGTCTTTCAACTTTTACTTGACTATTTCTTCATGTAATGGGGTGCTGATGCAGGGGAGAACAAAAGTCCTTGAGTATCTTTAACCTCTATCAGCACCAATTTTAAGAGAGAATTTTTTAAAAAGTGAGACAGGAAAAACATCAAAATACTCTGCCTAAATATTAACACAGGGCACAGCTCCCAAATTGACAGAGAAATCAGTGCTAGGGAGAAGTCAGGAATAAAGGATCAAAAGCAGACACAGTCTCTGAAGAAAGGAGGATCACGGTACAGAGCACCATGCACTGAGTGAGTTTGATTTAAAGCATTTTAAAAGAAAACTCCATTTACTTTAGAGACTGACAAAAGTTTATACATTCATGAATGAGCTCTTTATGTATTTAAGAGGGATGACAGCAGACAAAGGGAATATTTGATGAATGTTAAGGCAAGATTCTGAAAGTCAGAGATCACTGAGAGAGGACAGAAGGTTTTGGCTTTTTTCTTACAAATAGCTGCATCTGTTTGGCACTTTGTGTTTCCATTCTGTATGCTAGAATTGTGAGAGAACTAGAAAAGGTATTTGGGAGCTGAGCGAGGAACTTAAAAATACAAAAGGTTTAGGAAAGCTGTGCCTCACATCCTTTCATAACTTGCTTTTCATCTTGCCCTATAATGGAGTACCCTGGCTAAAATTAGCAGCTAGCACAGACAGGACAGTTGTAGAGATACAAGGCTGTGACTTGAGTTCATTGAGAACAAGTGGGAGAAAAAACTGAGGTAGTTTTTATATATTTTTGGGGTTATTTATTTTGTCATTAAGGCTTTTGATGGAGATATTTATTTCAACTCTGCCCTGTGTCAAGGTCAACAGAAAAAGACTGGACACCTGTACTTCAAGGATGTCCCTTTGCAGACTGATATCTCAGCAGTTTGAAGGGGCTGTCTGAGATATGGGCCCAGGTTTTAATTTGTCCTTCTGTCCAGGGGCAGTAACTTTGGCAGAAAGATTAAAAAAATAACTGAGAGCAGTAACATCTAAACCACCTCAGCAAAATTTGCTGAAGTTCATCTGCTACAACACATCTTTTCTGTTAAATCAGCAAATCTTGAGGTTTCAAAGTTCTTAATTATTTATGATGGAGTTTAACTTGCGAAAGACTAGGAGACCATACAACAAATACTGCAGGTAGATTTTTATTATGATGACCAGTAAGGTATTCACATCCTCTTTCGCGGGGCAAAGTAATTGCTTCTTATTTTTAAGCATTCATTATGACCTCAAGTATACAGAAGACGGAGTTGCTGGTGAATTATGTTGGTGGAGCATCATGGCACTGATGGGAGCAGCTTACCAGACTTCAGGTAGCCGGTGTAAAGATCTCTAGGTCTGTACAGTAGCCTAAGAATAAAAGCTAAAAAGGAGCAACCAGATGACGTAAATTAGTGGTTACTCTACATTACACTGCACCAGTTCCACATTACTAGCAGTTAAATAGATAACATTCCTGGCTGAACTGCTGTCAGCAGACCTTATGCCAGGTTAAGTAACATTTGCCCTGCCAGAGTTTTACTGCCATTGTTTCCACACAGGCCCTTTCTTCTGACTCACTTTCTGTTCTCACAATGCAGTCATTGAGTCACTGCACAGGGATGTTCTTGTCCCCCTTGAAATGCAAGTTCAATGCAAGTCACTCTGCAGAGTGAAGCATCTCCTGGATGTTACTCTGTCTTTTTCAGTAAACTGAGGAGGTGTTTTTTCTACCAGTAAAGTGCCAGCCTTTCTTTGGTTTTTCCTGTCTTCAGCTGGCAAAAGGTATCAAAATACAGGATACCTCTGAAATGAGGAAGATATGATTATCACAGCCTTCTGCTTTCTGTGGTGTGGACCTGTGCCTATTACCAGGGCAGACAGTCCTTATGTCCCTTTGTGAGCCCATACAGCAGAAAGCTGGCAGAAGTCACAGTGCAGGAAAGGCACTGAGGTTGTAAACAGCTTAACACAAGCTACAGGTGGAGGAAGAGCTAGCAAGCTCCTAGCAGTCATCAAACTGGAAATCATGAATGCAAAGAATCACAGAATAAACTGAGTTAGAAGGGACCCACAAGAATCATTGGGTCCAACTCCTGGCCCTGCACAAGACCATCCCCAAGAGTCACATCACATGCCTAAGAGCATTGTCCAAGTGCTTCTTGTACTCTGTCAGGCTTGATGCTGTGACCACTTCCCTGGGGAGCCTGTTCCAGGGCCCAACCACTCTCTGGTTCTAGAGCTTTTTTTCTAATATCCAACCTAAACCTCCCCCTGACACAACTTCAGGCTTGGGTCCTGTCACTGGCCACCACAGAGATCAGTGTTTGTCCCTCCTGTTCCCCTCACAAGGAAGTTGTAACTGCAATGAGGTCTCCCTTCAGTCTCCTCCAGGCTGAAGAGACCAAGTGATCTCAGCCACTGTTCATACAGCTTCCCCTCCAGGCCTTTCACCAAGTTAGACCTTAGCTGGCAGCATGAATAACCCTGAGCCCCTCTGTGCTTGTTCATGGTACGTCAAGGGGAGGGATGGCAGCAGAGGAGGATTGTGCTGTGCACACTGTGCCAGGGCTGGAAGTAATGCTCTGGTCCTCAGCGTCTCAGAGATCACGGGGATGAGGACTCACCCCCACGGCTGCTGTGCCTCCCCAGCTCCACGCAGCCCCCGTTGCTTTGGCGGACCGAGGCCCGTGCTCCCGCTGCTGCCGGTGCGGCGGGTCAGGGCTGCCCTGACGGTGCCGAGGCGCCGCGGCCGATGCGGCAGCCCCTGAGCCCAGACCCAGCGGGCGGGAAGAGCTCATGGCCGGCACCCGTGGCCAAGCTGGCAGCGGTGGAGGATGTCAGCGCCGTGCCCGGGGCTCGTGCCGCTGTGTAAAAGCCTCCCGCAGATCTGCACATTTGGCAGCGGCTGTGCAGAGCGTGGCTGCAGCACCAGGGCACGAGCTGCCTTGGCCTTGTCCCGTGCTGGGCTCCTGCCCGCTGTCTGTGCTGACTTTGGACGCTGGAGAGCAAACAACACTGTAATTTGCAGTGAGATTTAGGCCTTGCTTAGGTTTCGAAGTTTTTAATCATAAAGTAAAAAGACAGCACCACAGCACTTAGAGGCATCTGTTTTGGTAGAAAGTTTTGGACAGGAATTGCATACTCATTCCCCTGTGATTCAGGTTTACACTTCATTTCTTTCGTCCATATTACTCACTCCTCATTATGTCTAGCATTTAGAAGCCTAACTCAGTGTTTTATGATTATATAGTAATTCTTGCTACTTAAGGTGTATTTAGTGTTCAGATTTCTCTGTTAATTTAACTTTCCAACACTGTCCATCATGTAACTTGTGTGACCCTTGTCAACTTTTATATCGAAACTTCCGTATTGGTGGATATAACACTTTGGAAACAAACAAGAAATCATGATGAAAATTATAGTTTATTGTTTTCGTATTCATTGTGATAACACCTTTACAAAAATCATTTCTTGTTTTCCTTATCTCAAATTTCTTCCTCCTTCTTCTTGCAGATATAGTTGCATAGAGACATTACAATGACATATAGTTATTTCATATTCTGGAAAAAATCTTAGATTTTTTAGTTGTTCTAAACACTGAAGGATTGAAGTTGTGAATCGACTGAAGTCAGTGACAGCTTTGCTGTTAACTTCACACATCGGGATTTTGTCTAGCTGTTCCTAATGTATTTGAGTCAGATTTTCTGCATTATTTACTTTTACATATTTAGGAATACCACCAAACAAAAAAAAAAAAAAAAAAGGGGAAACTTAGTTCACAACTTAACCTTGAGAAGGGAGTATGCAAATATAAATAGCATGTGTTGTCCTCTCCATTTTTTCTCCCCTACTGCAGCTTCCCCTTCCTTCAAGTCTTCAAGTAGAACTCAGCTGGTTTAGTGGTGGTTTCCAGCCAGTCCATTGTACTACAGCACACAGAACTCTGCACACTGATAGCCAACCATTCATTTAAAAAGCTGTCTATACCTGCCCCATGGACTATTTGTGCAGCTAAAATTAAGCAACTGCATGGAAGGTTAGGTCCCTTGGGACTGTTTTGCCCAGTTTTAGCTGTTTTGGCTGTTGTAACATCTTTCTAGAGTTCTGCCCCAGAGCTAAAGTCTCAGACTTGGAGTTTCTTTTGACAAGGATTCCACTACTTTCTAAAGTGGGAAGCATGCTGCATAAAATAGTTGCTTTCTAACACTAATAATAGTTGCCTATCAGTTGTCAGTGAAAAAAAAAATGTAATTGCAGAATTGGTCAGTTGATCATGTTGGCAGAAAATAATCAAAACTACACATTGCCTTGTAGCTTTCTACCTCTGAATTAATCACTGCTGGCTCCCTTTACAGTCAGTGGAGAGAAACGGGCATTTTTCAGATGTGATTCTTCTGGCCTATTTTAGATGTCTAGTTTAGGACAAGATGAACTACAGCCTAGAAGTGTCTATTTCTCATTGCTGATTATAAAAGGAGTCTAGACATCTCTCAGAGAAGTAGGCAGCCAGATTGCAGATGTTTTTATTTGTCATTGTGTGTCTTCATGTGGCATGGGTGACTAAAAAGGCTTCTAAGCTCTATTTTGTTAGAATTATTCCAGCACAGTAAATTTAAGCCTCACTACTGAAAATGAGAGATCTTTTTATAGGTTATTATTTTGTAGATAGCAATTAACCACTCAGAAGAGCTGCTAGCTTTGACACGCACATGCTCAGCCACTTCATGCTTTAATGTTAAATTATATTTGACATTTAATTTAAGCTCATGTTGCCTTCATTCAAAAATAAACCCTACTGCATTAGTAGTGAGAAGGTGGAGGGATAATTTTTCTCCCCAAATTCACACTCAGTGAAATCTAAACTGATTTTTCACGCTTAGTTTTTCAAGTATATTATGTGCATTCTTCTGAATACGTCTGTGCAATTGCTTCTGAGATGTGAGGGAAAGAAATCGATGCATCTTTTTTAGTAAGCAATTACAACATAAAAATGTATTTTTAATAGGTGCTTTGAAGGCTGCACATACTGTGAGGTTTGTTGCCCCCTTGAACCAATTGTAATCAGAAGCGACATATACCATTATTTGCTGGGCAAAGCAGCACTGATTTTGTGGTTGTACCAGTGTATAATGCAAGCTCTTTAGCTCTTATCAATTAAACAGGATGAAGACTTAGCTGACTGACACAAATGTAATGGCAGGGCACAGGGGGATCTGCCTGGCATCCTGCCGGTGATGGTTATCCTCCCTGAGTGGGAATGGAGAGCTGTCCCACCAGGTCTCTGCTACAAGGACCTGAAAGGATGCCAAAGGCAAATGCCTTCTTCCTCAAGCTTGTGTGAGCCATAATGTAGGGCTTTCCCTTGCAGACTCTGTTTCAGTCCTTGGGTGCATTCCTCTTGCTCTTAAAAGAGCTAAATCACCCTTAACGTTGATCTACCTTTTACTTCATAGCTATTGCATGTCACAAAAAAATGTTGCTATTCCTGGCAAAGAAGCAGAATCTCTCTCCTCTGGGGCACTGCAGCACCTCTGAGTGAAGGTTAAAGTTGGTATCCTGGATGGTGGTGTCTGTGAAAGACCCCATGGGTTGCTTAGGAGCACAGTTTATTGAGCCAAATTAGAACTAGAGCTGCTACATTCTCTTCATCATTTAGCTCTTCAGCCCTTCTTGACTGCTTTAAGCTTTCTGTGCACACCGTGACCAGGACCTGCTGGGAAATCTTTGGTAGTGGCAGAACTCTTCCAGTGAGGTTTGCAGTCATGGGACATGGATGGTGATTATTCGAGGGAGCTGGTCATCTCTGGGAATGGCTTTGCACAAATCGCAGTCACAGAATTTCCTGAGCTGGAAAGGACCAACAAGGATTATCCAGTACAACTCCTGACCCTGCACAGGACAACCCCAGAGTCACACTGTGTGCCTGAGAGCATTGTCCAAACGCTCCTCAAGCTCTGTCAAAGAGCTGTGACCACTTCCCTGGGGAGCCTGTTCCAGTGCCCAACCACCCTCTAGGTGAAAAACCTTTTTCCAGTATCTGACCTAAATCTCCCCTGACACAACTTCAGGCCATTCCCTCAGGTTCTGTTACTGTTTGTCACAGAGAAGAGATCAGTGCCTGCCCCTCTGCTTCTTCTCATGAGGAAGCTGAAGGCTGCAATGAGGTGTCCTCTCAGTCCCCTCTTCTCCAGGCTGAACAAGCCAAGACATTTCAGCTACTCTTCACATGGTTTCCCCTTTAGACCCTTCAGCATTTTCATGGCTCTCCTTTGGGTGATCTCGAACACCTTTGTATCTGTCGTATATTGAGGTGCCCAAAGCTGCCCCCAGGACTGGAGGTGAGGCCGGCCCAGCCCAGAGCAGAGCAGGACAATCCCCTCCCTTGCCCGCCTGGTGATGCTGTGCCTGATGCACCTCATTGTCTTCAATGATCATGAGTCACTACTACACAAAAACAAAACAAACCAACCAACCAAACAAAAACTAAAATTAGACACTCCCAACATCAAATAAAGCAGTGGAACTACAGCTCCTCAGCTCATTTGTCTTTGCTGTTAAATTGAGTGATTTATCCACCTTGCAAAAGACATTAGCAATAAGGGACGTAGTCTTTCTCAGATGTAATTCATTATTAATCTTAATGGGATTATGCTTCAAAGACCACTAAATGCACATCTTCAAATTACTTAAATTACTCCCCATTATTACTTTTGACAATAAAATAAATAAGTCTTAGTTAAATTCTACATGCTAAACCCAAATTACTTTTTTCACTGTGCCAACCAAAGCAAAACAGATCATTAAAAAAACCCAAACAAGACACCAAGAAACAAAAACACCAAAACCCAAACCCTCCACTCGGAACCTAAAGGTTTTAATAGATTGTGATTGACAAATAATCATAAAACTAGGTTGAAGACATTTAAAATTGCATTTTTTCATTTTAAATGTATGTGGCATCAAAAGTATGATTACAGGAAGAGAAGAATAAATATTTAATATCAAACAAATTTCTTTATTAATATAATTACATGGTGTAAAATGCATTTCCTAATACTGCTTTAAATACATTTTATTCATATTGCGCTATCAACAACAGAATCTAGATAATAGGTAAATAGCTCTTCGGGTGGCACTTCCTTTAAAAACAGCAGTGAAAGCCAAAATTTCCATTTGTCTCTGTTTTCTAATGCAAATTCTTCATAAGCTTTGCACAGAATAAACATGTTCAAGCTGTGCCCTGGCTGTATGGAGCTGTGCGGCAGGGAGACGTTTTCTGATGTTCGTGCTAATTGCATTGGAGCTGGACTCTTCCTAGGGGTCCACCAGGTCACTGCACAGAGTCACACAGAGGGTGAGAAGATAATATCTTGGACAAATGGTGTAGAACATTGCAGCAGATAGACTTGCCAGATGCTCAGGTTATCCCCAGGCAGCTCCAGGCTATGGTACGTGTCAGTCGCCCGCGCTGTGGTGTCTCCACACCTGCCTCAGGCACCTCCTGCCCACGTGTCTGGGCCTGGTGGCACCCTCCTTTCCTCAGCACTTGGGGTCTGAGATGTGGAGCAAGCACGTTCAGGGCATAAAAGAAACACATCTGCTTTCAGAAACAACAGTGTTAGGGCTCAGGGTTTGTGCTATCCCCAGCTCAAATGCTGACTGATCCTGTCCTCCTTTGTGACAAGCTGAAACACGCTCCGCTGCTCTGTCAGTGCACAGTCTGGCCCTGTATTTTTCAGGTTGTTCAGAAATGGAGCGATCTTCTTTAGCCTTTTAGCAAGTTTCCACACATTATTTAACTCTGCACCCCCTGTTAGGGGGTCTTCAAGGAGTGACATCTGACAGTAGGGATATATACCCTGCATATAACCTCTATCAGGAGGCTTCTCTCTGTTGGGGCGTTTGCCATCCAAGCTCATGGCCCAGCTCAGTTCTTTCAGGTCTTCTCTGCTAACAGAGGCCTTAAAAGTTCAGCTTTCCCTCTGTGCCTGGGACACTGTTTACTCTGTGGTGCCTCTAACCAAAGACGTATTCTGTTGGCAGGGATGAGGGTGTTGTTCCTATTTTTCCCCTTTTCTCCCCCATTCAGTGAACTCAGTGGACTCTGCAGATCCCCTGTTGCCTTCCCTCTGACAGAGTGCTCAGGGTTACCCCCTCTTCCCACCACCACCATCTTCTCTCTGGCTATGAGGCAGTTGTTTGGAAAGGCAGTACCTTGAACTTATGGAGAGACACCTGTACAGGGATAGTGCTGTTCTGGAAGATGTCTGCTGGTGCCATGTTCAGTTCTTTGGTGTTCAGGCCATGTACCTGAAGCAGTGGTTCTATGAAGCAGATGGTAGGACTCCCAACTTCTTCCCACACACACCCCCCAACCCCACTCCAGCAAAAAATGCAGTTGATTATATTGATTGTATTATGATGATTTGCCCCCTGGGTACCTGAGCACATAAAAACATCTTTCTTGGACCATGGAAGTCTGTGTCCAACTGCAGGCAACAGCAGGATGGAGTAAGGCCAGTGACACTTTGCTGATGTATTTCCTCATCTTCCAGTGATTTGTGGTCCAAGGACTTCCTGCATCAGAGATGGTATCTTTGTGTTTAATAGCCTTTGATTCATTTTTTTTTCTCCCTTCAACTCACCAACATTCCCCTTGAAATTGTGGAGGAGAGCAGATGTGCAATTCCCAAAATTCATCATGTTACATTCTATTAGGAAAAAAAAAAATGCCACTGAGCAGAGTGTAAAGTTTCCCAGTCTCAACAACTTTCTTTTATTTATTTTCATTTTTCATTTACAGTAGTCAGGACTCTCAAACTTGGTGGAAATCAAGCTATTGTCTGATTCAGTTTGTGTTGACTGGGGCACGGGTGGTCCTGCCTGGGTTGGAGAAACTCAGATGAATCAAAGTGAAAGAAGACACATCTTGACAAACAAGACCAAGAAATGGAGAAGTCTCGAAAGAGTCAAACAAGGGCAAGGCAGGAGTGTGGTACGAGGTGAGTAGTTCAGATACCAGCAAAATAGGAGGGGGCCTGGGACCACACACTGGCAGTGCAGTAAAAACATGTTAGGGTCTGATGCTGGCAGTCAAGGCCTTTTCAGGTTTCAAAACAGGACACAATTCTTAGGGTGATTTTCACATGGATACTTGTTTTGTGTTTGTCGTAGGACTGTGCTTGGGTGACATGCACCCTACCTAACTTGGTAGAGTGACGGGCTGCCTGGAAAGATGGGTCAGCCCCAGCTGGGCTATAGGTTGTTGCTCACTATCCCTACACCCAGTCTTTAGGCTTCAGTCAAGTCTCCATTGATCTGGAGTGCAGTTTTGACTTCAGGGCTGTGTCTTTTTCAGGCCTGGTCAGTGGGATTTACAGCTACAAGCCCACATTTGTAACTGTGGCAATCAGGTTTTAAGTGTTAAAATAGGCATCGTTCTCCAAGTGCTCATTACCCTATGTCTAAAGTTAGATGAGCTGTGTGGTCCCACAAGAAAAAATCAGAAAATCAGAAAATCAGAATTTTAAAATCAGAAATCAGGCACATTTAAGTGAGTTTTGGTGCTGAGATCACACTGCTGCATTTAGACAGTTTGAGTATGGCATGAGGCTTCTCTCTGTTTACACAGGTTTTATTTGAACCAAGTGACTTAAGATGTTTTAGTAAAGGTATTAAACCATCCAAGTGCATGTAGGAGCTGCTGTGCCAAGGCTGAGTGGAAGTATTTAAAATTTTCATAGACGCTTGGTAGAAGACAGTTGCAGTGGTGAAGTCAATGTAAAACAGAATATGTCCAAGTGTGCCTGGTGTAGAGGACATTTGGGTTTTTTAAAAAAAGTCTTGTGTTTCTACCTTGCAAAATGTAAGAAAATGTATTTTTGTTTTACATTTATTTTTTATTTTGAAATGGTTTAGCTGCAATAAATAAAAAGAAGAGTTTTGGTCTGATCTACCAGCTTTGGCTTTATACTATAAATGATTCCTGGGAGGAAAGCACATCACAATACAAACATCAAAACTGGACTATTTGTCAGAGCATCTAAGATTTTTCATTTTACAATCTAGAGAGAATATAACTGAGGTGTCAAAAGCACAGAGGGAAAAATCATTGTTAAAGAGCTTCAGTGAAAGTTTTGCATTTATTTAGGCAAATGGAAATGTGCACAATGACTGCAGAGAGCTGAACAGCTCTTGGACACAGGGTTGCTAACAAGTTTGAAAAAAACTGCGTCATTAGGAAGACAAGAAGTAGGAAAGCAGGATCTAGCTTTCTTATTTCTGGATATTTATGGCTTGTATAAATGACAGAGGCCAAATAACTGACTTTTATTGGTAATAGCCTGAACTGTATTACAATGAGTATACGTAGCTGTTACGGCAATATATCAGCAAGCTGCCACACTGGGTCAGACCTGGTTATATGGATTATAATGGGGTCATATGCAGGCTCAGGAGTTCTCTTTGGATAGGACCCTTTGTGCCCTTTACTTATAAAAGATACAGATATATGTAGTCAACCGCTATAATGAGGAACCATAAAACATCTAATTCAGCAGGAAACATAGCATCTTCAGTGCTGATACAATCACTGTTCAACAAATAGAAATTGAAAAAGAGACTTTTCTCCTAGGAAAATTTTATTTTGTGATACATGCCTCATCTAGAGCATGTACTAGTGAGTCAACAGTGCAAGAATTTTACGCAGCTGATCTAAAATCATGCCATATTGTGCTCTGTGCTGTAGTGTTCTGTTATTTCAAAGATCAGGGCAATTAAGATTGCTCACCTGTGATTAAGGATTGTTCCTCTCCACTGTTAAAGACAGCCTACTCCAGTACACTGAGGTTTGTCTGTACTGATCCTTTCCACATTAATATTTTCAGTACACACATGTTTCTGATGGAGAAGTGCACATAGACTTCATAGTGCTTCAAAGCCTATGGTTCTGGTGCAGTTATTAGTATTTTAATACTGCATACCTTCTTTGATTTGTTACTTCTGAGATCTTCCACTGTCTAATGCCAGGTAGCCTTACCTGCTGGAACTCAGGGTCTTTCTCAGAAATGCTTGAAACTCAGGCTCTCTCTTTGCCCCTTAGTGTTTCATACTTTTGGGGTATAGGAGCTGAATGCTCTCATTTACAGATGCCTCATTCAAAATGAGGATGATTTCAGATGGAATCCATATGGAAAGCTACCTGATCAGAAACACAGTTCCCACAGTCTCTAGCAAAGTGAAAGAAGTCTCACAGATGCACAGGAAGTGTGGGACTGTCAGTGCATTGGACCTGTGGGTACTGTCCCTTGATGTAACCTTTGGGCTTAGAGTTCAATATAACACCCTATGCAGGAGAGAAGATAGAGAGAAAAGACTACATAGAGGCTATTAAAGGGTGAGAATTCCTCCATTTCTGTTAGTCTTGATATCGATAGAATTGAGGTTAGATCCAGCAGACCAGCTGACAGGTGATTATACCTGAAAGAATTTGAGAAGCAAGTCATTTTATGATAAAGAAATATTTTGTCTCCAATGCTAAACCACACTCAGTGCCACTATGAGGCTTAAGGAAAATTTTACTGCTCCTGATCTAGAGCAATCTAGACTTTTTCTTTCTAATTATGTATGTTCTAAGTACACTGTATCTATACAGTTTAAAATTAAGACAGATTTTAAATCTAAAAATAAAGATGAGGTTTTGAATAGTCTCAGAAAAGAACAAGTTATTTCCAGAACTCATTCAACTTTTATGATAACTTCCATGTAATAAATGAAAGTTCTCCTAAAAATACTGATGTACCATTACCTAATTAAACTATTTCACGCAGTACAACCTCGGAAGCCTGGATGCTTCTAGATTCAATCTCTAGTAAATGTACCTTCCCACTGATAGAGCAGGGAGTTCGGAAAATACCTGATTTCAAAAAGTGCTGCAACTGAAATTATACCGTTTCTCATGCTAATACAGATCAGTCAGTATGGATGGAAATAGAAAAGGTCAGCTCAAAAAGAGGAAATTTGTCTTCTTGCCACAGGCCTTTATTTGCATTCCAATTGAACCTATTTTGAAGATTTTTTTTCTGTGAATCTAATGAACTCTTGTACAGACCCGTGTAGAGGTGTGGATTTCGGAAATGTCCAGAGGGCTCAGTGGAATGAGAATATATTTCCTGGGGATATGATTCAACCTTTCTCAAGGACTAGACAGAAGAGACCTGGTATCTGACTACATGCCACAAATCCTCATGTTTAACTAGCACTTGGAATCAGGTTCCTCTGTGATCTCATGGGCTGTTCTCAGAAAGGATGGGTATGGGGCAAAAATTCTCCCAGGAAAAAACATCAGCTGCACCTTGATGTAAGTCTTACCTGTCTTATTTCTGCTAAACTTTGCCTTCTCTTGGTCACAGACTCTTTAAAGGTGTGAAAGCATCATAAAAAGGCCTCAGTGGTACCCCCAAGCTGGCAAGGTTCTCAGCAGCTCACTTGCAGGTGACAGAGCACAGTCCTGTGCCCAGGTGGGCCATCACCCTGGGTGAGCTTCCACAGCCAGGGACACGATGTAGCCCCTCTGGCCTCTTCTGCTCTGACCAGGAGAGATCAGGTCTGGTCCTTGGCACCTGCACACCTCATAGAGAGGGAGTACCTCCTAATCACAGCCTGCAATGGTAGCGCTACTATAGTACTTTTAATTTTAATGTATATTGTGTTTATAAGTAGTCAATGGCATGCAAGGATTGATGCATAAAGCAGCATATGCTGGTTGATTGTTAGGAATAGTGCTATTAAAAGTGATAGTGTTCCAGCTATAAATGGATGCAATTTAATGGATAGTATTAGTAGCAGAGCTGTTCAGCTGAAGCCATGGCTAAAGGGACTCTGGTTTAATAACTTTCTAATTACATCTGTATAAGCTGGGTCACTTAGCAGCCAACTGACAGGTTTACATTTCCTTATATACTAGGTATTGCTCTGTGTATTAGCCCTACACTAGAATTGCAAATAGAAAATAATTGGGTTGCTTTTTTAGCCTCCCCAAATGGTTTAAATTAATGGCAGCGCAGATCAACACAATGCCTTCATGTGTGTGATTTTAACCTTCATTGATTTTCGCAGTTCCAGGGCAGCATGACATTGGCTAGAGAGCCACGCTGATGTGACGGCTGCCGAGCCGAGCGCTGAAAGGAGGTTTACACAGTATTAGATTAGCTTCTGGTATTCAAGAGCACACATTATGGAAAACCGAAGGCTCAGTTCTCCAAATTATAAGTGTTTGGTGTTATTCCTCAGGGCAGAGAAATTTTTTATCATTCTGTTATTAAGTATCATTCTGTTTATGAACGGCTGGCAGCAGCTTTTCACGAAGGTTTGAAATCCCTGAAGGAAATCTGATGCCCGGCAGAGATGCATCAGGAAAGTTTTTAGAAAGGATAAGCAGGAAGGTTGCAGTAGCTATCAACAAACAGGCTTGTGGAGGTTGTACCTAACATCTTCCACATATAGTGAGCTTTAAATTGTATTAATTGCAGTCGTGCCTGTTACCATGACAGCTAGGTGCTACAATTACCTCACACCTCGGGGAGTTCCATGCTTCGTACAGCATTCAGAGTCTACTTCCTGCTATTTTGTTTTTATTTTGCTACTTTTTTTGTACTTTGGAGAAGTATTGTAGAGAGCAGAATGGAGATGTGCCTTGAAAGGAAAATGCATCTTTATGCTCCCAAGGCACCATGAGCCATGTTTAGCCATGTCCTGAGGAACCAGTAAAACATAATGATCTCTGTGGGGATCAAATGCAGTGAGTGAGGCTGAGTTTTCCTTTATAATTGCCCAGGATGGCCAGGACTCATGAGGAGAGCTCCTCAGTGAGAGGGACATGCTGCACTGTAAAATGACTTTGACAAAAAGCTTTACAGGGTGAAAGCCACAACATCCCCTCATCCAGAGGGATTAGCCTGAGGTCTAGGTGTGAGCTTCTGCATAATCTGTGCATTTCAGCTTCAGAGTAAGGCCACAGCAAAAAAATTTATTTAGAAAGAATGTCCTTTTCCATTGGGATGCCTTTGAACTGGAAAGCTGGTTGCAGTAACCAGGTGTGCTGGGCACTGGGGTATCAGAGCAGGGCAGGGATCACAGTGCTGCAAACCCAGAGACAGAAGCGTGGGAGAAGGAAGAGGCTCACTCACAGTGCTTGAGAAAATACATCTGTTAATCCCTTCTTTAAGGTGTTAAGCAGGCTCAGCTGTCATGCAAGCCTTGTGCTGGTGATCCACTACAGCATATTTCCACGAGTAGCCGATTTCAAGCTCACTTACTGTACAGTATCACTTTGAAGAGTGTTGTAAACAAAGAGGTATAGGCTAGGCAACATCCTCTGGGCAAACGTGAACCCTTTGGACTGAAGCTGGAGATTCAGGCATTTACACCCAGCCAGCAATAGTTCATGGATCAGGTTTCCAACCTGACGTAGCAGCAGTGCCGTTTTATTTGAGTCTGTCAGCATTTTCACATCATAAACCTCAGTGTTGCAGTATATCTCAGCTGTTTCTAATCCCTGAGAATTGAGACTTGGCATATAAATTGCTAACCCATATATTAATTTGAGTGGAAGAGGATAAAGCAATGTCTAAATTGTACAACAAATTATATTGATTTTATTTCAGTTACACACACTCTGTCTGCCAAAGTCCTGTAAAATATGTTTTTTACTACAAAGAATTGCATGTTCATTATGTTTTACATGAATTGATGTCTTTTATATTGTTTTTAAATGCTTTTGAAATAGCCATTTTGTTTACATCGGATAAGCTTTAGCTAATATTCTATTTCGTACATCATTACTCACTAATATTAGAATGGCAGCTGTGAAGCAAATGTAGATCCTTTGGCTTTGGTCTTGTTCTTAATTTATGTGTAGGTTTGCTAAAACTTTATTTGGAATGCGAAAGCCATGTATTACAGTATTTGCTGACAAAAATGCACATGTCAGTGATAGCCGAAAAGATTATTATTGTTCAAATGTCACAGCGTTCAAATATTGGAGAGATTTCTAACAGAAATAATAAAAATACAACTTTTAAATCTTGGATATTTACAGAACATTGGTTATGTTTTTTACCTTAATCTGGTTGCTGGTACATGTGTATTTACCTGAGTGCTGGGAGGGGACTTGATTGATTATTTCTTTAAAAAGGTGGAGGAAAAATCCCTGGCAGGCAGAAAAGAACCTCTAGCAAACAGAAATTATGTACTTAGGATATGCAAAACATAAGTGTGCTCCATTCTGCATGTAATACTGCACTCACATGATAGCTTGACAAAATCAAATTTACTTCACCTGTCTTCTAATGAATTTTTCTGCATTCTAAAGAGATAGTGTTGATGTAGCCAGAGTGAGTAACATTTGGTATATTAGCATATACCAGTCCAGAAGTCACTGCATTTTCTCATGACTAGGGAGTTTTTACAGAGATGCTATTCAAACTTCACAATTGTGAGACAAGTCAGATTCTCCACTGATCTAAATCAACTCAGGGCTTTCTCTTTCCCCCCTCAACCTATACTGCCCAAACAGACTACCAAGAAATAGTGGTTTTCAGCCAAAAAACCACGAGTCAAAGTCTTTGGGGATGAGCTGTAGAGTAATGAGTGATCCTGAGCTCCAGGTACTGTTACTTAGCAACTTCTGAGAATGGATTAACCTTCTGTGGGCATCCCTTGCACTGCTTTCTGTACTTGTTCACATAGCCAAGTGTAAGTCTCCTACAGATCAATCGGAGATTTCCCTGAAAGAAATCCAAGTATTGCATTGCACGGCCTGTGCAGTGAGCTGAGTGCAGCTGAGATAAACCAAGCAGCAGTCCCAGCACAGCACAGTTGATCTGCCCATGAACAATAATGCAGATGTACCTCAAACACCTTTTCCATGTATAGATCATCTTACAGGGCATAATCCAGGGCTTCACTATTATAATCATTCCTAGTTAAATGTGGTTTAATATATGTGGTAATGTATTTGTTACAGCACATAAACCAGAATAGCCTGACACGTGTGCAGTTACATTTTCTCTCAGATTTCCAGGCTATGCTTTGCTCAATCTCACCAGCTGTTTAAAAATCCTCATCAATAAGCCAACTTTCCTTTTCTTCTGCTGCACCCCCCCAAAAAAAGAGTATACTTTGGAAAGTTATATGTGGCAAACTATGTTAGACAATAGAGTGCAGTGTGGAGACTCCTTTTGAAATGAGGCTCACCTGTAGGTGACTGTTGCCTATTATTTTGTTATCTGCTCTTCTGATGTAAATATAAAATCCCCATGAATATTAATGGTAGTTTCTTGAGAATTTTCTAAACAGGAAAGAACAGACACTATAAAAACCAATTCATTTGACATGACTGGTAAAATTCCTTATGCTGTAGTAATTTGTCAGAACCATTCTTTATCCCTCAGAACAAAATTACTGCTTTCACAATTGCTATACTTTTTATTATCTTTTGTGTAAATAGTTATATTCACCATGTTAACTTTCACTTAACATTATTTGGGGTCACAGAAATGGTGATTGGAAGGGACATGAGCAGGTCTAAGCCAAACTCCAGTTCAAACTGCAGCTACTGCCCACACATTCTCAGGTCAGTCATGGTTTGGTCCTCTTTGAAAACACCAAGGGTGGAAATTCCACAGCCTGTTTTGGGCTATCCTAATCTCCCAGGCCACAGCTGGTGACCACTGTCCTCATATGTCTACCACTGCTGCAAAGAGTTTGGCTTTGCCACCTCTTTAATTAACCCTTAGGTAGCTGCAGGGTGCAATAGGTTGCCCTTTTAACCCATCTTTACCAAGTATTCAATTAATTTAAGAATACAAGCATTTCCCTAATGTGCTTTTTGTTCATTTTGTTGTTTCTGGCCTGACTGTTCAATTGCTGTGTATGCTCTGCTCAAGCCACTAAGGGGAATTTTCTCTACAGCTCGTTCCCACGGTTTCCTGTACTACATCTTTTCTGATGCCTGTGAGGAACACAAGGCTAAAAGCATTTGTGCAATCAAAAGGTTCCTCCACCCTCTGATGACTGATTTCAGTAGGTGGAGATAAAGATTTCGGTGATAGCAATAGGAAAGGCCAGATCCAGGTTGTAAATGCAAGTTAAGAAGAACGCCACAGTAATATTTTGCTCATCTGTTTTAGCACAGAAACAGTCAAGAAAGATTAGGCTCAAAGACTTCCTGCCTTATTTTTTTTCCCCCACTTTCATTAACCTGGATGGCCAGCAGGTGATAGCAATTTATGCAAATCCTTTTCTCTATACAACATTTTACCTTTTGACAATAGGCAACCAAGCAGATGACACAGCTACAGACAAGAGGGTTTTGAAGACCCAATTTAAAATCTGAGATACCATATATTTTTCAAAAGCTTTTCTAAGGATAAGATAAGAGTATAATCCCCTAGTTTGGTGCAAATATTTTAAGACTTTGTGTTTCTAAAATCCAATTTGAATTAGCCTTGAAATTTAAAGCTGTTTATGTCTACTGAACCAAAAGGCACTGTGTGATGCATATAATAGGAAGTATTGTACAGTCGCTCTATTTCTCCTCCCCTTCTGACACTGGTCCATAGTATTTGCCAAGAAAATCATCCAAAGGCAAAATGTCATGACTTCAGAAAAAAAAAAATTAAAGCTAGTCCCTTCGCAACAAAGGACTTACAAAGCTTCCTTTTCCTTAGGCTTCTCTAGTCTTACAGTTTATTAGGAACTCTTGTCACCAAATATGCTTAGGATAAACTTGACATTTTGGGTAAAGTTATTTCCAGTAGCATGTTGTATAAAATGCATCTTGATGCTCATAACAGCTTGGACAAGTCTGCTGCACCATTGAGAATCAGCACTTTGGGAATCTGCATGCTGATGTGACTTGTAAGAGGTGGGCCCAGCACATAATGAGATGCTGACTTGCTCTCACTTCAAATCACACATTATTTCAGAAACAGGAGGAAAAGGTTGGGCAAACTGTCATCGATTCCTTCACTCCTAATCAGCCTGCCTATACTTTTGCCTGAAATAGGCTACTCTGTCGAAGTTTGCCTATTTTCAGCATCTATCAGTTTTTCACAAAACTCCTTATACTTTAGGTGCTGGAGTAAATTACATCTTTGTGACTTAGATTATTCCTTTAGATACAATGCAGATTTAATTTCTCACCAATGTGGTCAGAAAAATGGTGACGCAATTCATAAGCACTGTTTCTGAAAGTAACTTTGTTCTGTGTGTTATTAGTTAAAAAACTCTCAGTAATGACAACTAGTTTATTAACCAAGCCTACAAGTGAGAAATTCACCATGCAAGTGAATTTTGTGAGTAGGGTTTGCAGATACAGTAAATGAACCATAAAACTGACCAGGAACTGCCTAAGGAAGCCGAAGAGGATTAAGTCACGTATCTTTAGGGAAACAATTTTTAGAAAATCAGGAGATCACGATGGGAATTAAAATCTTGAAGCTTATTCTACTTGTAGATTTTTATCCACTAGACAGATTTCAAGAAAAAGAAAACAATGGTAGTTGGAGACATAGCCCATTAACAATGCTTCATCTTCTAACCTGTAGATCACCAAGGACAGGGACAACCAGATTCAATTTCCATGCTTTGAGAAAAATACTGATATGTCTGGTCTCCTGGAAGTTGTTGTAATTCACCAGCATGTTCTCAGATGCTTCCTTTCAAGCTGTCCTGTTGAAGTCGTTGCATTGTACATGGAGTAATTCAATGATTGTTGGGCTAGAAGGGGCCAACATCATAAAATCATATATTCATGGGCTGATTTGGGTTGGAAGGCGTCTTTAAAATCACCTAGTTCCAACCGTCCAGCCGTGGGCAGGCACAGAGGGACACTAGACCAGGTTGCTCAAAGCCCCATCCAACCTGACCTTGAACACTTCTAGGGATGGGGCATTCACAACTTCTCTGGGCAACTCATTCCAGTGTCTCACCACCCTCATCATAAATAATTTCTTTCTTATATTGTATCTAAATCCACACCTTTTAAATTTAAAACTGTTACCCCTTTTCCTAGACCCTTTTGTCATCTTTTTTAAATGCCCCCTTCAAGTACTGAAAGGCCACAGTAAGATCTTCCCAAAGCTTTCTATTCTCCAGGCTAAAAACTCCAACTCTCTCAGCCTTTCCTTGCAGGAGAGGGACTCCATCCCCCTGATCCATATGTGTCCATTGCTAAACAAGTGTACATATGGCTAGAACAAGGTAAGGTAGAAGGTAACTGGAGCAGTGCCTTTGACAGCTTTTATAGTGGCATCTCCCTGAGTATTTTTGTTATTTCAAAATTCATTTTAGCATGGATAACAATGTAGACCCTATCCTGGGTGTCACCAAATCCCTTTTAAAAGTAGCAAAGATCCTCGTGGCAGAGTACAATGAGCACAGCTGCCATCTGCTTCCTACATCTCTAGGTGATGCTTGTGTTCAAGGGCCGGTACCTGTTACAGCTACTTTGGATTAAACTGCAGAGGTGACCTAAAAACTGGTGGTTTAACAAAAGAGACACTTAAAGCAAATGGATAATCAACAAAGCTTTATTTACAGGGTATCAGGCCATTATATTAATGTTTTAAATATATGGCTTTTTGTCTCATTCATCTGTGCCCAAGTGGGAAAAAAATCTGTTAACAAGTGTAGCTTCCTAATGAAAATAATATGAATAAGAAAAAAATCTTCTTAGCTTTAAAAGTAAATGTCACGATCTATGTAAAAGTTAGTCTTTTGATACTGTTTGTGAGACCAACATCTTATTGAATTACCTTTGTGCTACTTTTCCACTCTCTAAACCTCACTCTTCAAAGCTTTGTGGCTGCACATTGCTGTGTGAATAGGCTTATGGATGCTATGAACTCTTAACAAAAAATCCATTATAATGATACTTTGCTGTTTCAGGGATATTCACTGTATAACAATCCTAATGGTTCTGGTGAAGTAATAGGTATGGAAATGCTGGATAGAAGATAGCTTCTCCCTACTTGAGTTGCCATATGAAAGGTTCTGGCTCCAGTTATTGATGATCTAACCACCTGCAGCACTTAAACTTGCTTTTTACTTTTGTCCCCAGCAGTAGTCCCATTGCATTCAGTAGGACTGCATACATGATTAATCTGATCAAGGTCTAATTAGTGAAAGAAGTGCAGCCGCTGGTGCTGCAGACAGAAGGCTGTGCCCTGAGCCTGTCTTCCAGACACATTTTTAACCCCTCTACCTTTATCCATGCACCCACACAGGCACGAGCTGCATGCAGAATGTTATTCTGAACAAGCATTTAAATCCATATGTAAAATAGTTTCATAGTTTGCATCTTCTGGAAAACTAGACAAAAACTATCCATTTTGATTCTAGAATATTTCAGCAGCCTCATCAGGGCCATTTGGTGAATGCAGAGATCCCTTTCAAGGGGAAAGTGACAAGTGAATATTTATTTGTCCTGCTTTTAAAGCAACAAGAACTTCTTCAATCAGCAGTTAAGAGCTCAGTTTCTCCATGAAGTGATTAAAGAGCGAGGTTGCTCTGGCCCTGTCTGGAGCCACTGGAGAAAGAACAAGATATGTGTCCTCAAAACATTTCAACCCACAGCCAGGGCAGACTCATTATTTTCTGTAGCCCAAGTAGCCTACAGAAACTAGTTCCCCAGTTTAACCAGCCAGGGAAGGTGCCTCAGGTTGGATAATCTCAGTCTTTCAGGTCTTTTGCTGCTAAGCTCCATTGCAAATGCACACTGATGGTAATCATTATCCGCAATATTTAGCACTGCATATTTTGCAGAATAAAAAGCAGTAATTGAGCTTTGGGGTCCTTTTTTTTTTGTTAAAACAGTCACAGTCTGATTTGCCAAAGATGCTTTGTCCCATTTCCTAATGCGACAGGGTATAAAAGGCATTTAAGTCCTTGGAGTGTTAAATGAGTGTTTTAAAGGGTTGATTTTTTTTTTTCTGTAAAAACTGTTACTGTTTAAAAAAAGATATTCCCACCTAAATTTTGATTCTCAAGCTCCAAATTATCATGTAGGTATTAAATAGTTGAAGTAGGTAAGCACTGGGTGTAAACTGGAGAACAGGCTAATGGAACAACTGGGAAGCAAGAGAGTTGGCTGATGAAGTCTCACAGTACAAGTGTACGTACCATGGGTAACTGCACCGAGATGACTCCATAAATCATTCTGTTCATGAAAATGCTGGTGAGTCCTCAAAGCATTGTGAGATTTTGTGGGCACTGAAAAGTCATGCTAAGTGAATATTCATGATTCAGCGTTGACAGTGACTTTCTTTCCAACCTTTGAGAAATTTCACTCATTCAGTCAGGATAAGGAACATAATACTGTGTTAATTAAATGCCCAACTAAATGACACAAATTGTGAGTATGTAATAATTAAAAGGAAAAGTTCATTTAATAGTTCAGAGAAAAATTTTCAGATTCTGAATATTTGGAAAATATTTATGAATTATAAATGAACAGCTAGAAAATTAATTATTGACTTGTGAATTATTTACTAACCAGAACAGATGTTAAAGTTCTGCATTATTTATTATGATGCATTTATTTCAGTGCTGAGTATAACCTATGAAAATAATAGTGATATTAAAACTGTATTATTTAAACAGGTTGATCAGTTGTAATTATTATCCCTATTTAACAGGGGAGTCAACTAAAAAACACAGGGAGGGAGATTTTCAAAGTGCCCAAGGGGTGAGGGTCCCACAAGTCTAATAAAAATTAATGAGAGTTGCACTCCTCAATCTCTTGGGTGCTTACGAAAAATCTTTCACTGGGAGGTTAAACTGCATTCCCAGGAGAAGTCAAGAGCTTGAAATAGAGCCTAAGAGTTCTGATCCCGACTTAAATTTGCTACTGATTGTATCCAATGTCTCCTCTGTTTTGGGGCTGGGGTTTTTGTCACGATACTGGAATGTAAGAGTCAGTAGATACCAGGCTTTCCTAGCTAGACCAAGCAGTTCATCCCTCTGACCAGCCTGAACAAATTCATTGTTCAGATATTCATTCGTTTGGGGTTTGCCAAGCAATTATTATGTCTTTATTTTCTTCTCTTTCTCCACAAGACTGCATTGAAACAGAAGGTTCTTTTTGTCATTTTAAAATGAAACTAACCATTCCTTAGCAGCCATCTCATTAAACTCTAGATTTTTCATCTTATGGGTGAACTTGGCTTTGCATATCCATGACATTTTATAAGATCTGAGGAAGATTATGAAATCGCACTGTTGGCACTGCAATGATGCAAGCAACCATTCAGCCCTCCTGAAGATCTGTTGGAATCCTCACATACACAACAAACACCCGCTGCCAAAAAAAAATTCATTTTCATCCCTTAGTGTTTTGGTTTTGGTACACTTCACAAAGCCACCTTTGTTTATTCCTGCTTTATGGCACTTGTTACAGGAATCTGTCCAAACATCTGTCTGTCAGCTGTGATATTTAAATTAACTGTGTTGTGTCCTTCTTGCTTATTGTTCATCCAGGGTAAAAATACTTGGACATCTTGCTTAATTTAATTTTATTTTTTCTGTGCCTAGTCTTATTTTCAAATTTTGTTGGTAGTATTCTATCAAAGTCTTGAAGTAAGCTTGGAGATCTGACCCTACATTCAGTGAGTTCATGTTACTTCTGTTAGCTAGAAATCCACACAGTCCAGAGGCAGCTCTCTTTTGGTGGTCTCAAAGGGGAGCCACACTTTCTTCAAAAAGGATGTGCCACCTTTGAACACCCACCTATAATTTTTCAGCTTGAGCCACAAAGAAAAATGTAGAAAAAAGCTATGGTAGCACAAGAAAACCTGTAGATGTGATTTTTTTTTTTCTTCTGGTTTGTATTCAGCCGTGTAGGGAAACAGATGTTACAATCTTCACAATTTATACGGTAACTTTTGGCTAAAATCTTGAATGCGTCTTATAAATTTTAATGAATTGAACTCTACAACAGCCTTGTGAGAGATTGAAGTTCTGCTATGTCCATTCTACAAATAAGAAAACTGAGGAACTGATAAATGTAATAACTTGAGAAAGATTATACCAAGTGTCATGGGCAGACATGGGAAGAAAACTAGAAACTCAATGCCTGCTTATCACTTCACCTTCCCAAGGTCCAAAAACATATGGAAATCTGTAGAACAAAATGCTTTGCTGTCATTGCTAGCTCTGGAGGGCTTTTTAGGCTGCTCTGATGAGATCTGGCTTGAATCTGAAGATGGAAATCAGCCTGTCCTCTTCCCATTCGTCCTTTCATTTCCAGCTGACCCACTGTGTGCCAACAAAATACTTTTGTTTGAAAAGGAGAGGATAATGTATGAAATTAAATATTTTAATTTGGGGATGAGCACCTTGGAGGATTCAGAAACGGATGATAAACCTTGTAGTTAAGGAAGGTATTGATTGTCCCTCTCATCTGGAGTAGGTGCACTGGTACCAACCCCAATTGTGGATTATTATTATTATTATTATTACCAGCTGGGTATGGTTTTATGCCAGTGTGATTCTCCTTGTGTGGCCAGGCCACAAGAGGATGAACAGGGCTCTCCATGAAGGTGCCTTGTCCTGACCCCAGACAGCCATCTTGATTTCTCCTTCTAGTGTCCCAATCAGCCCATAAAATCCACAGTTCCCCTCCAATCTGCCTAAATCCCCCCGGCTAGCAGCTTTAGCCTATACCTACCAATAAAAGCCTATGATATCAACTATGTTAAAATCCTCTAGGCTTTAAAATAAACCCGTTGTTGTTGTTGTTGTGCTGATGATATTACTAGGCACATGTAAGGAAATAAATAAAATGTTTGCATCTTTTCTTTTTCCAGAGGTCTCTGTAATCCTCTTTAACTTCAGTTGTTGGAAAAAAAAATCCTGTCTTTTCTTTAAAATCAAATGGAAGCCTATTCTTATTGAAATGAGGTGCATAAATCATTCTGCCAGGACAAGTTGTTCAGATCTGATCATCACAAAAAAATAATAATAATCTGCTATATAGAAATTAGTGTGAGCACACATTTTCTACTGTGAGGGGCAAAACTGATCTATAGCAAGAAAAAATTCTCTGCTGGGATCCTCTTTAATAAAGAGAATCAGCAAGCCACTGGAGAGGTGTTAAAGTCATAGCACATCTTAGTCACAAGGTTTAAAGCTGAATTCCAACAAAAGAGATATTAAGGAATGGTTTGGTGTTCCTCTAAGTAAAATCTGTTGCACCACACATATTTCATAACCATTTAGAGAGTTTTACTGGCAAATAGATTGATATTAATATTTTAAATTAATGTATAACTAAGAGTCCTTGATTTTTCTCAATGATAAATAATCCAGCAGTTCAGTAGATGATGAATGTCCCTGCTCTGAGAAGCTTAAGAGCTGACACTGAGGAAAACGCATAATGCAGCTGCTGCTCCTGAAACCTGGGGCTGAATTCAGTGCAGGATTTAGGAGCCTACATCCAAAACTGCAGTCCAGATGCCCTCACTTCTGTCTCCTTCAGTGATTGCCTGTCATTGTACACATCTCTGTGTGATTATGAAGGTCTCGCAGCATTTGCGTTCGGTTTCTTCAGTGGTCACATGCAGACAGTGCCTGGTGAGGGCAGCCCAGTGCCTTTGGGAAAGCTTGTCTGCAGCAGCCCAGAGCACAGCAAGCAGTCTGAATCTGTGCATTTAGAAAAAAATACCAACTTTTTTAACTGCATCTGCAACTATTTGTGTTATCCACATCAGGTCTCTCAGCAAAGTGAGCCTGGCTGGCCATTTGGCCCTGTGATGGCCACACAGTGTTTCTGTTCAGAGGTGGTGATGGGCTCCAGCACTCAGGCACTGCCACTTCTCTGTGTGAGAGCTCAGAGATGTGCTAAGGCACGAGCTCTCCCCACTCCACCCTTACTCACTTTTCCGATGCATGAGTCTCAGCATGTGACAAAAAGTCAGTTCTGGGTCTGAGCATGGGCTGAGAGCAGCTTTTAGAGGCACAGAGGATGGTTTCGAGGTGATCCTTTGCTTCTCTGCTCTAAGTGCCTTCATGTGCTGGGAGCAGGACTGGGCTGGAGGCTGCAGACCCTGCCTTCTGCCCTGCTGCTCAGCGCCGTGTTCATCTCGGGTGTGCGAGTTCCTGGAAGTCGTGACTCCCCTCCCTCCGAGCAGCATCACGTCTCCTCCCAGCAACTTTCTCTCTCTCCTGAAAAAGGGCACAGCTCCAGCACCTAAGGAGCCCTCCCCCTAGAAAACATCGTGAGGGAGCGGGAAGGAAGGAAAGCTCCTGAGCAGCAGGAGAGGAGCTGCAGCACCGCTCTGCAGCCCTGCAATTAGCAGTGACCTGCTGGTGCAGCCACAGCAGCTGATGGACCAACGCTGGCAGTCCAGGTTTCCTCAGCATGCACCTGAGAGACGCAGTGGCTCAGCCTGTATTCACCATTCAGGGAGTTTACCCTTGAAAATTATGATTTGTAATTGTAGCTCTAAACCACACACTTCTTCTCCCTTAAAAAGCACATTGGATTTATTCCCTTTCTTAGCCACTGGGAAGCAAATTTCAACATTCTTGTTTTGTAGCTCTTACAAATTACAATGAGGTCCAGCTCTCTGGCCAAATGTAGAGTTTATTTTATTTAACATGCATTTTGATAAATGTGTTTAAAAATTGCAATCAGAACTGTATTTTGTTAAAGCACTCTTCAGAAATTCTCTTCCCCTTCTTAGCACGTCATTGGTGACACAAAACCAAGACTAAAGCCTAACTTTTGCATTTCTTAATCTAGTGTTGTAACAGGGTATAAAGCAACAGAGCCTTCATAGTCTTGGATCCATAGTCTTCTCGTTAAATTCTGTTCTGCACAACACAAAGCAGAAGCCAGGGCTCTGTAGGAAACCCACAGAAGGATAGCAACTTAAAAGTAAATAATGACCTTGATGGTCTGTTTGTTAGGTTTTCTGCTCATTATCCTTCAGGCAGATGAATTGCCTTTTAAAATCTAAAGTGTTATGAAGAGGTTGTTTCAAAGATATAAGTGGTGAGACGGAATGGGAACTGCCAAGAGAAATTAGAAACTGGTCTGATATTCTATTAGAAGGTGTCTGATAGGGCAAAGAGTCAGAGTTTGTTCCTAAGCATCTCCCCTCTGCTGCTCCATCAGCTGTAGTAACCTGGGCTTCAGAGTAAATGCTTTGGCAGAACCAAAGTCCTACCAAGGAAAATGGTTAATATGCTGTATTTTATCCCATCTCTGCATTTATTGCAAGTAACCAAGTGCAATGGGGAAATTTCTTGTAAAAGAACCCAATTGTAACAAGGAGTCCTATTGAATAAAGTGCCAGATGAAATGGCCGGGATGAGAAGTCAGTTGCAACCTTACTCCACCTCTTGTTTCCATTGAGATGAATGCTCAAACTCATTAAGAGTATGCAGGATAAGATGCATGGATAAGACAGGAGAGCTTTGATCTTCTTCCTGAGACGTTTCCGATTTTGAGGGACCATTTAAAGTGAAAAGGGGGATCTCTACAAAGAAGCTTGATGTTCTTGTTTTGATGCACTCATGTCATATTCCTATCCTGAAGGAGTGGCCTTTCCATAGAGGCTGGGAGGAATCAATACACAGCCACTCTTCTGCCTCTCTGATTCAAGGGAATCCTTGAGGACCTGCCTACCCCAACCCTGCCGTTGGTTGAAAACTGCAGTGTCACAAAGCAACTGAGTGGGCCAAGATCCAACACTCATTCATGGATGAGATAAACTGATGCAGAAAGATACCGTTTTTCTTTGTCGTACATATGATAGTCATGTTTCCAAACCCTGCAATTTCAAAATTGTGTAATTGTCATATAATTGTAATCATGGTTGTTACAATGTGTTATGTCTAGGGGGAAAAAGAGCAGGAAATTGTTCTGTGTGAAGCTACTGGATTGAGGTATGCAGCAGACACATGAGCTCGTGTCTACATTAATTTGCCCACTTGACTGCATCTTAAATTTCATATCTGTTCTATCATCCTCTTAATTAAGCCCTAAGTAATTTAAAGCTTTGAGGTGGACTACTGTTTTATTTCTAGCTGTGGTGCATGGAAGTGTGATTCATACGTGTGAATAAAAATAGATGAGGACAGACCTTCCCCAGTGTAAACTGTTACAGCTCCAGAGACTTCTCTCAGAGAGCAGACAGGAGAGGTGGCATAGAGATTTTTGTCATGATTTTAAGGCAAGGTGTGTTACTCATACATGGCAGAGCTACAGGATCACGCAGAAGAGGCTTCAGGGCTGAAGCTCAGGCCTTTGAGTTAGTCCCATTTCGTTATTTGTTCCTATCTAAAAGCAGATGAATGATGAGGTAAACACAGAGAAATTCTCACAACAGAGAAATTAAATACATCCTGCTGAAGAAACAAGGTGAGGAGGGCTACTGAAGAAACTAGCACCTCCCTTTAGCAAATTTCTCACTTCACATAAAAATAGCTTATGCTCAGGTGTGTGGTCAGTGGGGAGCTCTCTGTCAGGGCAGCTTCAGCACGTTAATCACCTACCTTTGATATCCAGATATGAAGTCCAGCTCTCATAGGCAGCCCAGAATGTTATGGCACTGAGTGTATGAACCAAAAACTGTGTTTTGCTGATCCAGACAATGTTGAATAACTGCGTTTTGAAACAAACAGGTCTATTGCTATGTGAAACTCCTTCTGTGGCACTGAATAGAAGCATAATTACCAAAGATTTCAAATCAACTTCCAGCTGAAAACTTGCCACAATATGCTTGTGTTTCATAACTAAACCTTTCCCTTCAGTCCATGCTGGCAGTGCCATGTTTCTGCCTCTTGCTAATGCCTAATGAGCAAAGCCTGTTATCAGTGTGGCTAGGCTACAATTTGGGGTAAAATTCAGACTATTCAGACCCTTCATGAGACTGGTGCTGGTGAAAAATCATATCTAAGTATATAAATGGTATCTAAATATTTCCAAAACCTGCTCTTTCATTTTAGAAATAGGAATAAATTAAATCAGAAGCAAGATACCAAGGATACCTCAGTTATAGCTGTACTGTGCGCTGCCCTTCCTGGTTTTAGGATGAAAATACTACCTCTATCTTCTGAGTGGCAGGAAATTTATAACCAAAATCTTAAAGTTAATTTAAAGCATGGGATCACTTCCAGAGTATCTTTCTCTGATGGTGTATTCTACATACATCTGTCCTGATAAGATACTGCTCCTCACCTTCACATAATCCCAGTTAATTCCTTGGGTTTATTCTCTTTTTCCGTGTCATACAGTTGAAGTGGGAACACAAAGCCCAATTCTGATAGCAGAAAACATAAAACTGTATTTTAACTATCAGAGAATGATGATTGTATAAATTAACAAGTGGGTAGTGGCAAGTTCTGCCTGAAGGTGAGGAAGAGCTTTACCATGAGGGTGACTGAGTACTGGCAGAGGTTGCCCAGAGAGGTTGTAGAGTCTCCTTCTGTGGAGATATTCAAAAGCTGTCTGAGCATAATCCTGAGTAATATGCTCTAGCATAACCTGCCTGAGCAGGAGGTTGGACTAAATGACCTCTATTGGTCCCTTCCAACCTTCCCCATGTTGTGATTCTGTGTAAAAAAAAAACCAACAAAAAACACTGATAAAATAATGTTTTTTAAAATTCTCTGTAATATGGAAAATGTTTGCAGCATTTTTGACAAATTTAAGCACTCAGCAGAAGCTAAATATTGAAATAAAGACAAATAATTTTGTTCAGTTCTTTTTTTAACTGGGTTTATTGTTTTCGTTATATCTGTCCTCTGATGGTTTTTTTCCTCTCTTTTAGCAAGAGAGGGACAAATGGAGAAAGAAGTAGGAAAAAAAAGGAGGAAATAGGGCTAAGCAAAAATAGGAGGACTTTTACCACTAAAAATTCAGAAGCAAATTTCTAAGACTCCCTGCATTAAGAAAATGAAAGAAACGAAACATTTTTATAAGAGCCTGAAGAACAAAAAAATAGTTCAATTTTGTTGTTTTTCCTCATTTTCAGGTTGGCTCTACTACAAAGAAAATGAGAAAACTGTCATTATTATCATTAATCTGGTTCCATTCAGCCATGCTGTTTATCTACAGCAGACCCAGTAATGCAAAGGGAAGGCACAATGCCTTTATATTATTATCTCCTCTAAATATGCAAGAGTTTATGAATAAACTATTTATCAGCTTTCTTTGTGACCAGCTCTGAATTTTCTTTAAATTTACATTATTATTACTTGTGAAGCACCTTCCACTTTGACTACAGCTTATTTTCTTCTGCTTCCATATGATCAAAGTGTCTAATGCAGAAGGACCTTCTTCTGCTCTGCCAAAATATGTCAGAGTTTGCCAGTTATGCCATGGAAAGAGGATGGAGCAGCATTGTATGCGAGATTAATGTTATGCCTCAGATTGGTACAAAGAAATGAAAATTAAATTATAAAGCCCAGTACCATGCCCTGGGTTACTTTAAATTAGGACATTTCTCAATTTAAAATTTTCCTACTTTAAGGTGTAACATTAAAATTCTCTCTGTCTGTGGAGAATGTCTGCAGTGTGTCTCATTTCAGACAATTTTCTTTCCATTCATCTTGTCTACTACCATGTAAATATGTTTTCAAAGTTATTCTTCCTTTCCAAGTAGCTTTTGCTGGCATTTCTTATATTCTGTGTATTTTGTCATTCTTCATTTTTGTTCTCTCCTTCCTCAATCAGGTGTTTGAACAAGAGACGACAGTGTTCAAGTTTTCTCTGGGGATGTAAGGTAGAGCAAGATAAAATCAAAAGTTGGGTCATGTCATGATACACATTTATTGAGACAAAAACATCTCTATCCTAAAAGAGTGTATGTTTGTAGATGTATTTTTAAACTAATGACTCACTGGATGTGTTGCAATTTTTAATGGGGCATGAGTAATGCCTGGGAGTCTGTATTTAAATGTGAGGGAAATCTTGACATTTTTAAAGGGAATTCTCTGGTGTTGTTTCTATGGTAACTTTTCTAAGGGGATGATATTTTTTCATTTGATCTTTAATTGTGATCAACAGTAGAGTAACTAAAATATTGAACATAAAAGAAAAGAAATCCTATTCATTATGAGTGCTTTCAGACCAACAGGAGACCAAGGCAGCAGTTGCACCTCACTTAAGCCCTCAAATTTCTGTGGTTCATGGACTTGACTTGGGGTTTTGGAGGCAAGGAGGCAGGGTGAGAGGCATAAACATGTTTTGGGGAACATAGACAGTGGGGTTACAGCTAAGTAGTCTCAAGTAGTGCCCGTTCAAATGTTTGGCTTAGTGAAGGCAGGATAATCAATCCCAAAGCTTACTTAGCTAAAGAAACAAAACTATTAAAACCAGTGAATTAGAGATAATGACATAGGAACATGAAGGCCTTAAAGAATATCTTCACACATCCTTTCCTCAAAAGCTTCTTCTCAATTCCCTCGAAGAGCTGAACAGCAGAATGTTTTTATTAATCACAGTTGCAACTCCTAAAACTTCCTGTACATGTCTGTTTTAAAACAGTGCAATACTTTCCGGCATTGTTTTCTTTTACCTGTGAATTCAGATCCCAATGTGCTTTTTTTCCTACAAGCAGGGCTAGGTAGTAGGAAAAGGTGCAAGCTTTGATCATGGCACACATTGCCTGCCTCTGAGGTGCCTCTGGGAGAGTTACACTTTCATGCACCAAACAATTGATCCAGGCACCAAACCTGTAGCTCTTTCCAGAGTATATTTAAAATCTATCCTGAGATCTCCATGGTGCCTTTGGGAGCTCTGAGGCCAGGACCAGAAGGAGGCTGGAAGGACTTCCAGAGGAAAATTTTCTACAAGTACTGTTCCTCATTAATTTCCTTGAATTCACAAATAAATGTGAACTTAGAACTAAGTTCTATGTGAACACGTAGAACTTAGGAGCATCTGTGTTGGAGACTATCTAATACATTGTGGAAAACTAAATTCTATACATAGTTTTGGATGGTAAACCCCTAAATTTTCCTGAGCTCCATGTCTGAAAGGGCTGCATCATAAGTATTACTGACAATTTAAATGCTGATATTGAATTGAGAGAAATCTTTAAGATTTATTGAAAAACTTTTTGTACAAAGTTACCATACACAGAGTGATTAAAAGGAGGGAAGAGGCAAGAAGGTCTTCCTTTCAAAAGACTGAGCAAATTACAAAAAAAAAGTGATAAACAGAACATCTTGTCAGAAGCTCTGGCTTTCCCTCTGCAATTAGCTTTGCATGAGAAGCTTGTCAGTGCACATCTTACCAAGCTCTGACATGACCCCTCCACTCTTTGCCCTTCCAAAACTCTGACAAAGTTATGGGAATACAGTGATGGAGCTCTTGGTGTCACTTGCAAGACCACTGCTGAGGATGAAAGCTTCTGTTCACATAAATCAGCACCATTGTTCTTCATCTTCAATTTTAAAAAATGAGACTTCATGAAAATCACTTCAAGCACCAAGTGTCTGAGTCCAGGTAAAAGCTCAGGGACCATACCTACATCTACTGGGGATTGACATACCTGTGTCAGTAAAGCAGTGACTCTAAAGTCTTACTGGTTTAACTGGAATTTTGAATCTGAATTCTGGTTTGAAATTATTTGAAAAAATCTAATGGGAGTGTGTGTGCGTGCCTCATTAAACATAGGATAGGTTAGTGGAAAACATAGGATAGGTGCTTTTTTCAACAACCTTTGATTTCATATGTAATCTGAAGATACATATTTAAAGCACATATTTTTAAAATGACAATGTGATACATTCATGCTAGCACTCTATCATTAGCATGCTATCACACGTGATTATTTATCTAGGTTTTATAGCTTGTGGTTGCATAAACTGATGCTGTCACCTTCTTTTTTCTGTAGCCAGAAAAGGCAAAATTTTTCAGTGTTCTCAAATGCTTGTATGACTCAGAGAAGAAAGGGACTTTCTGAAAGTTATCTAGTCTCTATCCTCCTTCCTATAAGTGTCAGGATCTTCCTTCTCTTTTTGGTAAGTGTTAATATTTTCAGGATTCTAGTTATATTACAAATGCCACAGATACAGTGCCCACTTGCTTTACTGGCTAAGGGCCTCCTTCCAATGAAGAAGGGACATTTTGTCATTTCTTCAGTAGGAGGAGAAAAAGAGGAAAACCCTGGTAAATTGCTTTCTAAAATAGGGAAGTGGGGTGTGAGTGGAGGTGGTGTCTTTATTAGATACAGTGAAAGTACATTTAGGATTTTACTGGGTGTCTGCCATCTTTGCCAAGTTATCCGTTGAAGCCCAGCTCCAGGACCAGTGTTCCTGGTGATATTCCTACTGCTGCTCAGGCTTCCACCGCTTCTGTGTGTCACAACATAAAATCAAGGCTCTTATCAGGGACACTAAAGCAATGGTAGCAGCAACTGGAAATCTAAAATAAAGTGGAGTACTACCAGTACATGAAGTTCAGTTGGCCAGACAGTGCTCTGCAATTCTGACTTTTCCCAAAACTTTGTACACCAGGTTAAATGCTGTCTCCATCCATCTTCATAGAAGGCATTGCTGAGTATTCCACAGAATACTCCTGCAGGTCGTTCTCTGCAGTCAGAAATGGCAGGTTGGTGCCAAAAGAAACTCAGTGGGACTGTATGAAGCACACAAGAACTTTGTAAACCGTCTGCTTCAGAACTTTAAACTGTTTATAAAAGCATTTTATTAATTTAAATTTATAATGCAAACAATTTAAAGCTAATAAAAATGTTCTAACATCAGATTGAGGTAGGTTAGAAGTGAATTTCGATCAATAGAATGAAGGACAATTTTCTAACGTAATCTATGTTTGTCCTGAGGCTACCAGTATTAGGAGATAAGATAGAAAGAGCAATATCTGTGTCAGAGGCAGAAAAACACATCTTAATTTCAGATCTCCTTCAGATTTGCAGCATTGGCTACTATTCTGAAAACACTTTTTCGTAGTTAAACTGTACTAGTTTGTTTTCATCTCAGGAAAGAAGAAATAAACACCCTTTCCATTATGATATTAAAATAGCACTTTAACAAACCAATCTGCTGATGTTACAGTAGAGAAAACTGATACCTCACAGTTCTCTAAATTCCTGGCACATCCAGTACTGATGCATAAAAGAAGTCCAGCATTCCAGTGATAGCCACATTTTGTTATAACAAGATCACAGTGTAAAATCATGCATTTCTCATCATGTTTTGCCATTAAACATGTTTTAAGTTGGCATTTTTATAGAAGCTTCTTAACCAGGCTTTCAAAATAATAGTATTTAGTCTCATGTTAAAAGTTAGATTAATATTTTATCTATGTTCTATGAATATAAACCTAATCACAATGGAATTAAAGTTTCAATAGTGCAATTTTTCTTTTTTTCGTGGAACACCAATTTACATAAAGCCTCACTCTGAAAACATTTGCTACTGTGTTCCAGGTCCTATTCTGATTGGTTCTGTTGATTTATATTTGATTTCTTAGAAGGAAGGGGGCAGGATTGGGCCCTACAAAGACACTCAAAATGTTCTGTATTAAGGACATGTTTCAAAACACCTGCTGTGACTCCTAAGGTATTTTGAAACTTTGTCTTCAATATTTAGTTTTCCTTCCGCTGATGCTGCTGCTCAAATATTTAAAGGATAGAATTATTACTGAATTAGGTAGATGACACTTTTTATTTTTTGACATAGCTACTAACAAGACTCCTCTGCCTTGTCCTATGCTTTATCTCAAGAAAGAGGTGCACCTGCAAATCTAGAACACGTCAGCTTTAATTAAATTGAATATTAAAAATGCAGTTCATCCACTGGTCTTGTAATATTTTTTCTGTGGATCAGTAAGCATCATGGGCAAGTGGATCAGAGAGATCTAATAGCTTTGGGTTCTTCTAAGTTACCTGGGAAAATGTAATAAAGTAAAATCTTCATTTGTTTAAAAATGTCTATAAATGCATCCAGTTTTATCTCACTGATTACCTTTATAAGCAATACATTATCAGAATGCCACTTTTGCAGGGCTACATCAGCCTCCTGGAAGACTGAACTGACCTTTTCAGACTGTTGGACCTCATTTCACTAATGGGAGCCCCCAAACATTTCTGCATCTCTTTCCTATTTAAAAATAAACAGTCAAGAGGGCCAATGTGAACAGAGAACTAATCAATAGGAAAATTTGCATCCGAGTTTGTTTTGATGAAGCATAGAACTATTTTATTTATTGAAACTGTATTAATGTAATTAAAATAAATGGAAAATGCACTCTTTACTTAATTAATATTTTAAGCTGTCTCTGAAGAATAGTATGCATCTTGAATTTAGTTATCATTTTTAAACTGCAAGACAGATTAATTAGATTCAAATCTTAGCCAGAATGAAATAATTTTCTTAATAAAGCTAAGAGCCCTAGAATTTACTTGGAAGTAGAATGTGTCTGTTGTTGATCTTCACAGATGAGCATGAGAAGATAAGACACAAAACTCAGTGGAGTCTAGTGGTTAAAATCCTGCTAACTCTACTTTTAAATTATGGTCCTAAGTGTTGGTTTTATTTATGAGAAAGGTGTGGTGTTTTCAAGACATGGGAATTTTGCCTCTTTCTTAATACCTGTATTCCTAAAGTAAAGTAATTTAAATGCATGTGGTATAGGAATTTAATATTTGGAAAAGATGTTTTGTTCATAGGATTGAAGGAAATTCAACTTTGATTTTAAGATCCACATGAACAGAAAATCTGTGGAAAATCCTCTGCAACATATTTGGATCTGTATTTAATGAGCAAGGCTCTAAAGGATAACTTATAAACAAAACAAGAAATGAGATTAAGTGGTGTTTTAGCTTTATCATACATGCTTTAAAAGAATGAAAATCTATTTCATGCTGTACATTGTGCATGCATTTGCAGAAAGAAGAGGCTAAACTTAGAAATGCAGACAGATCTATAGTCAGAAATCAAGGCAAAATGGTCAGTGTGGTTTTCAGTGCCCAGTTATGAAGAGATTTTTAGAGAGTCCTAACAAACACTGGTGGCTCTCCGGCAAGAGTTTTGTTCTGTGCAAAATGGAAATACGTTTCAGCATCATTCTCACTGAAATTGCAAGATTTAGAATATTTTGAGTTTAGGCATAGTTCAAATACAGCTCTTGAATTTGGATGAATGTTAATGTGAATCTTCAAAATACCGGTATTTTTAGATGCGCTAAACCCAAAGAAACTGTCTCAAAGTCATTTATACTTTCAATGTCAACTTTTTTTCTGAGAAAAAGACAGGAAACTTTCTAGAAATTTTATAATTAAATGCTGCTGATGTCAGGGTTTTTTTGTTTTCCCATTTTTAAATTAATTAAATCATATGAGAAAATTTATCAGTAAGTCAATTCACAGATATGTGAGCAACAGTTCTATAGATACTTTTAAAACAGATTTTAGATTTAAAATTAGTTTACAATTGAAAATTATTTCTTCTCTCTCTCAACACCTTCTACATTTTTTTAATGAATAACATGTTAAACAATCTATGTTTAAATAACTTCTCCCTGTGACATAACCCTCACAAGTATTTGCCATTGCTTCAAAGGTCATATTTAGAACTGGATAAAAGTAATGAAAATTACATAAACATGAAAAGTATTTTAAATTTCACCACAAATTTCTCAAAATCTCACTGTTAAAAAAAAACAATATGTGTTTTAACTGGTACTTTGCTGTCTCTTGACACTTGGCCAGTCAAATTCATGTTCAACCCATTTGGAACCTGACAGTTCTGAAAAGATGCAATATTTGCCCAGGAAATGTTAATGAATATATTTTTTAAATACGTAATACAAACTACAAAGCTAATGGAAGTATTTATCAGTTTCAGACAGTTCATTAGAAGGATCAATATGCAAACACACGTGTGCTTTTAATGAAATCTCTTGGCGGGTTCATTTATCTTTCAACTTAAGCAATGCAGGTTAGTGAGCAAATTATGTATGCTCTGGCTCTTCCGGGGGCAGGAGAATATCCGATGGAGGGGGTCCTCTCAGGCTGACAGACTGACAAAGCAATACGTTCAGACCATGCACTACAAACGTGGCTGAGGAAATGTTTGGAGAAGCCAAATTTGTGTTAATCTGTGGGAACGTGAAGGATTTTTCATGAGCAGAAGCCAGGTGAGGAGTTCCTCTCCTGTCTGAAAACCTTCTTTTCAGAAACGGTGGTGAAGTAAAGAGCATCTTCCTCACCCTGGAATGGGTGGGTGAGCTGAGTGTGGGTGAGATGTTAGTGGGGGTGAGCCCACGGCACAACAACTCTGCACTTTCTGGACACGGCAGAACGACTCTGTACAGGGGATGGTGATGACATTTCGGTGCTGTCGTACAAGTTTAAGTGAAGTGTCGCTCTGGGGCAGGGCGGGGATGCTCTGGGAACTCATGCGGCCCTTGCTCTTCCTTGGCTCCCCGCACAGGTGCATATGCCTTACCCAGGTGCTGGCTGCCGAGGGGCACTGGAAGGGTGAACACTGTCGAGGGGGAAAGGGGGAAAAGGAATTGCTACACGGCGCTGCTGCGGTGTCCCCGGGACAGCCGCGGGGAGCCCAGGCCGCCCGCTCCAGCCAGGAAGGCAAAGCGCGCCGGGGCCGGGCAGGCGGCAGTAGCCGAGCCCCCGACGGCTGCCGGGACAGC
>VXBT01006884.1:778701-894026 GCA_013400235.1 Oriolus oriolus
CAGCGGCCGCGGCGGCGTGGGGGCGGGACGGCTGGGGAGGAGAAGGGGAAGGGAAAGGGGAAAGGGAAGAGGAAGGAGAAAGGGAAAGGACTGCCCGCCTCCACGGACAGAGGAGAGCCGGCTCTGCCCTGCCTGCCATCCCCGGACGCAGTGACAACGGGAAACAATGGGGACGGGGAAGCGGGAGGGCTCTTCATCGGCGGGGGGAGGGGGNATCGGCGGGGGAAGGGAGATCGAAGGGACCTGCCACCCGCGGCCGGCAGCCCCCCTGCCGCTCCTCGCCCACCCTTGTCCCGCTCCGGCAGCCGGGGCACTTCGTGGGCAGATGCTGGGGGGGTGCCTCGCGGCGTGTTTGTCGGCGGCATGGGGGAGTTTGAGGGAGGTGGGGAAGACTGCGGGGTCCATTTCATTATAAGGGTCGGTGCTGCCCCGGGCACCTGCGCGGGACCGTGGCTTTGACTGGGAGTTACGGGCGCGCAGCGCCGGGCACGCACTGGCTCTGAGCAGTGCCTGCCGCGATTTATCGAACTGGACTTCGTTACTGTCCCGGGGCTGGTCGGAGCACACTCCTCCTTCCTAATTTCGTGTGTCATTTGGAGAACGAGGACGAGAGGGGAGAAAGTTTGGATCTCCTTTGCTTGGCAATGTGTGGATTTTTTTTAAGGAGGAAAGTCTTTTCAGGAAGAAGCGTTGTGAGCTCCTTTGCCGTATTGTGATGCAAATGATTTGTAGCTTTTTCTTGCTGTCCTTGTTCGATTTTATTTTTGGCTTTCAGTCATTGTTCTACCCTCCACTTCCATCTTGCAAGAGAGACACTAAAAAAAAAAAAAAAGGAAAATAAAAAGAAAAAAATGGGGGAGGGTGCGCGTAAAAAATCAACCAAAAGGAAAAAAAATAATAAAAAAAAACCACAACAAAAAACCAAAAACCCGCACATCCACAACAGAAACCCCAAACAGCTTTTCCAAATGAGTGACACAGCTCGTGTCCATTCATCGCCGCACTCCGGCGAAGGGTTTCTGCACAGCCCAGACCTCCTTAGCCAATTGCTGCCAGCAACATGTGGAGGGGAGGCATCGCTATAGCAACCGGTGGATGGGCCATGTGCGGCAGCCGGCAGGGGCTGCGAGCGGCCCGATATAAGGAGGGCAGCGCCGGGGCGCGTCGGCATCCTCCGCCCGCGCCCCGCGGGGACCACCGGGCCGCCCGGGGCCGCCGCCTGCACCCGCCGCACCGCGCCGGGAGGCGGCTGCGGGCTGCGAGGGGCGACTGTGCTGGCTGCCGCCTTTGTCTGCGCTGAGGAGGGGCGGGGGGGAAGAGGGGGAAGTTTTGGCACCGGAGGAGGATTGCTGGAGCCCGCCGAGGTGCGCCGAGCCCTCGCAGAGAGGGGCCCGTCCCGGTACGCCGGCAGCAGGTACATGCGGCGGAGGACGGGGTGGGGGGAGCGCCCGCGTCTCTCGAGGCGGCCCAGCCGGGACTCGGGAGAGCCTTGTGCGCGGGGGGGGGCGCGGGGGCGGCCGGGAGGGGGCAGCCGCTGCCGCCGTCCGCCGCCGGTCGGGGCCGGGCCGGGTCTCCGCGGAGCAGCCCGGGCGGACGGAGGGGTCTCTTCGCCTCCGCGCGGCCGCCAAAGCCCCGGGGATGCCGCTGGTGCGGGGCCGTCGGACAGGCGCGGGGCGGAGCGGGCAGCGGGCCCGGCGGGGCGAGGACGTGTTCCCGGCTCGGGNCGGGCGGGGACGGCAGCGGGGCCCGGGCCGGCTCCCCGCGAGACGGGGCGGCTGCTCCACCGACGGATCCGCCAGCGTTTGCCAGCACTACCGAGAGCCGGCTCGCTTGCTGGCACTCGGCTGTAAGGGCGCCTTATCTAATCCCTGAATTATGTGCCTCCAGCATCAGCATTAGATCAGCGCTGGCGCTGCGGCTCGTGTTTCTCTTGCTAGCTGAAGATACTTGATTAAGCTCGGCTATCGCTCACCGTCCTCTTGGCTCGGGCAAGACACTCTGTGACTTAGACCTGCCGAGTCCTTCTCTGTCACGGTTTTACTCTGGCTAACAAAGCCTGGGCTGCGGAGGAAACCTGCTTCCTGGTGCACCCACTCTTCTGCTTTGTCCTAACTGCCCCCGAGTCCTTAGAGACGGGAATCGAAGTTTCTTCACCGTGGTTTCTTCACCGTCTCCGCGCCCTCCTCTTCTTGCTGCCACCTCAGAGGTGCACTGTGCGGCTTCGGACAGGATGGGCCGTGCTCCTCCGTCTCTGACTCACCTACCTGTTCCACAGGCATGGATGTGGCTGTCCGGTTTCCTGAGTTGTGTGTTATCCCTACAGTGTCTCACTGATGCTGTAGGCTTTTGTTCTTTACTCTTTATCTAATTGCTGACTTTAAAAAATACCCAGATCCTCAGGAAAATCTTGAAGTTCATTGAATTTCCTCTTTCACAACCTTATTCCTTCCATGCCACAAACTTCTTCGGGGTGCTTGGACATTCTGGCATTTCAGCATCACCTTGTAGTGGGATTCAGAATAATAGCTCTAATTTCTTGTAACTCTGACCAGAAACTTCACTTCTGTTTGCCTTTAGGAAGCCAGAAGAAAATATCTACCATTGATCAAGGGATCTTTGAACTCAGTGAATTCTTGATTGTATTCAGTCATTGTTCATGGTATTAATCCTACTAAAAGGTATAGAGACGCTCCAGAGTGCTTTGTGGTGTTGAAGGTTGTGGAAAGATCATTGTACCCCTACAGATGAATAGATCTGTGGCTCTTGCAGTGACCTTTCTCAGTGATTTGAATAAGCTGCAGTTCCCAGAAATCCATCTGCCTTTTGTGTTTGTCGATTTGTCTAATCTTTCCGACCCCTAAAAGAAGCAAAAAGTACCTTCCCATCCGATTTCATCCTCCCGAGTAAAAGCGTTAAATTGACCTCGTTTCAGGTGATGAACTGACATTTGCTGAAAGTGATCCTGGCATCAAGCGAGCTTTCTGGGGAGAGAAGGAGGGGGTGTGAACAGGGAGTCGGAAGGTAGCGGCCCCAGAAATCTCTTAGTAACTCTAAAGATAGTACCTTAAAACACCAGCAAGCAGCGTGGACCAAACAGCTTGGGAGTGCAGTGCTGAACACAAGGACTGTTACATGCTCAAAAGGTGAAGATCCCCAGGCCCTGCTGCCCCAGCCTAACCTGACTGGGAGCACAGTAGGGGAGGAGACACAGCAACCAAAACTGAGGGAGTTGCTGCTTTCCCTTCTGTTTTGTTTTCTTACTTTATGAGAGGTAAAAAATCTTCTCTGTAGCTTTCCTGGGGACAGATTACGGTAGCCAGGCTCCTCCTGACGTAAAGTGTTTCTCTGGTTTTCTAGTAACCTATCAAAACTTAACCAGTGTATCAACCTATGTCTCAGATAACCTGTGCGAGAGGGAAATTACTAGAAGTGAATTTAAGTTTAGGTTTATATAAATGAGCAGACATACACTGATGTGTGTATATATATATGAACACACACACACACACATTATACATATATCTATATCTATATATATCCATACACACCCCCACACATCCCTTTCTTCACGCTTTCTATATAAGGAAATAATACGCATATCCTTTATGTTTTCTTTTAATGTCAGTGGCTGCAACTGTTAACACAGGATATTCCTTAGAAAACAAACAAACAATGAACCAAAACTTGTTTTAGTGAAGTTTATTTTTAAGACTAAGGGTTTTCTTGTAGAATTCTTTTTTTCTGCCTAGGTACTTTTTTCCCTCCTTGAATGGCATATTTGCAAGTACAATTTCATCTGCACAGAGGAACAATAGCTTTCAGTTGCACAAAGGATTTCTCCCACCCTGAATCCAAACCACAATGCCTCTTGCTCTGATAATAGCTTCTGAAAAGATTTTGTAATGCACAGAATTAATACATGATTATTTCCGCCTCACTTCTCTCATTTATTAGATTCTATAGTGAATTCCAAATTAAAAATAGCACCTCTTGAGTTTCTTAACGTTCTAATATTTTGAAACAAATCATATTCTGAAGTTCCTCTTTTTGCCCATATTTACTAAGAAATCTTATTTTTTTATTATTGTTCAGAAACAAAATTGTGTAATATAAGTGTAAAAATCGAAGCATGCAAAAATTGCAAAAAATTACAATGTTGAGTTGTTTAAAAATGAATTGTAGTGATTTTTCCATTGCTAGCTGGAAGAGTGGTCAGGTGCAGTAACTGGCAAATTGGGTTTTAAATCTTTTTAAATTTATGAAGCAAAACAAAACCTCAACTTCAGTTAGAGTTTTGCAAGGACCAGAATCATGCCCGGTGTCCTAAAGTAAATAATGAAGTGTAATTCTGCTGAGGCATCCGGATGGTGAGCTTCCACATCACTGCATGGGGAGCTCCTCTCTGCTCTTACAAAGACTTTCTCCCACACTGCCAACATAGGTGTGAGAACTTATTTACATGAAAGCGTACGTTAAATATTTACTGACATTTGCCTGGAATTCGTTTGAAATGTCGACTGTTCTGCTGCATCATGGGATGACACCGCGGAACGGGGCACTGCTCTTTGATTAGAACAGTGATTTGTGACTCCAGTGTTATGGCTGCTCTAGTTAATGACTCACTTTTGGGTGTACATAAAATGTGTTCTGTCGAGGGACTGGGAAAGCCTACATGAGATCAGACCCTAAGCATTTTTTCTTTCCTCTTAAAAAACCCACAAACCCTCATAGAAACAGTGTACTTCAAAGTAAACACTGTGTGTTAGGTGTACTGTTGTTCTTTGCCTTCTAGCATTTAAGCTCAGGTCGGGTTATTTCAAAGCAAGTAAAGACTGGATGAACACCTCCAAAGCCTCTTCATTCAGATTCCCTTTCTAAGCTATTCATTTAGGAATTAGTTGGTTTTCCTTCATTGGGACCCTGTGATACTCCACACTTTTCAAAGGAGAAAATCATTCAGAGGAATGTCAATATTTTCTGTTATATGCAGTTTAAAAAATGCATAGTTACATGTAGCTGAATTTAATATTTAATTGCGTGTAATTTATGTGGTCTATTTATTTGCTAAGCCTTGGGTGGGGAGGTAATTTGTTTTTCTTGTTATGCAACAGCTATTGTTCCCCTTCCACCCCAGGCACACGCACCATGGCACACGCGCCATGGCAGCCCCAACCAGCACAGGGAGAGGTGTTCTGCTTTAAAAGACATCCGACTGTAAATGTCAAATTCATAAATATTTAAACACTTTTCTTTCAATTTCAAGTCAAGGCTGACAGGACGCCTCTAATTAACCCTGGGCTCCGTTTCAGGCTGGGGCCTTATTGCAGGGAAGAATCAGGGGGTTAGGCGAGGTGGGGAAATCTGTGCTCCTGGCTAGAGGCAGCGGGGGCGGCTGGGGGGAGAGGTGGGAGGAGGGAGAGAGCTGGTAACTAACACGTCGGATTAATTTTTACCCGTTTCATAATGTGATGTTTGGTCAGGCATCGAGCAGGATGAAAGGGCAGCGGGTTTCTCCAACTGCCTTGGGGACAGTGGGGGCTGTGTCCTGATGGGACGTACCTGGGGGGACCGGGCCCGGCTACCCTCCGCGGTTCCAGGTGTCCCCAGCCCGGGGACCGGGGACGCCGCCTATGCGTGGCCCAGAGCCGGAGCGGGGCGATGGGACTTTGTCATCGGCCGCTCCCGGCGGTTCCTGCGGGACGGCGCAGGGGGCATCAGCCGCTGGTGCCGCGGAGTTTCCCGAGGGCGGCGTGGGGGCTGGCCGAGGTGGCCCGAAGCACCAGCCCCCGCAGGCAGGGAGGGGAGAGCGGAGTCTTCCGGGCCCCGACGGCAGCGGCTCTGGAGCTGCTCCCCGTGCGGCGGGAGGGAGGAAAGGAGTGGGAGAAGGGCCGGCAGCTCCGCGGCAGAGCCCCTCTCCCTTCCCCTTAGGCTGCTCCGACGTGGCGGGCGCCGCCGGGCAGCGGGGAGCGGCCGTGCCCCTTGGCCCTTCGCCCCTGCCTTCCCATCTCCTCCCAGGGCACGGGGCGTCGGGGCAGGCGTGGGCGCCGCTCCCCCTGGACGTGCAGGGGCTTTGCAAGCCCTCGCCTGCCCGAAGCCTGTCACAAGGGACACGGGTACGCTGACTCCCCCAGAGCAGTCGTTTACCGAGGCGTAAGCAATGCCGAAGGCCCCACGGAAGGTTTCTAACTCTTCTCCGTGTTTCATGCTCCCGAGTGCATCTGTACACCGAGAGTATGTAGGGGGGACTCGCCGAGCAATTCTTTTGTCAAGGGCAGTCAGCTCCGGGGACGGCAGCCCTGGATTTGCGGGGAAAACTGCCTGGCAAAGTTGGAAGCAACATCTAAAATCGCTCTAACTCCGGTGGGAGAAAGAGCCTGCCGCCCTTTCTCTTCGGCATGTTTATTCGGAGCTTTTGACAGCACTTTGCTCCCATCATTGTCATCGTTTCTCTCGCATAGCCCTTTCCCCGGGTGCTTGGTGCGGCTCTGTCACACGGCATCCGGAGAAAGACAACCGTTTGAAACCGTGGTAGAGAAAGCAGAGAAGTAAGGCTCAGGAGCAATGCCCGAAATTGCCCGCCAGCCTCTTTCCTCCCGTAGGTGCCCCTGCGCCCACCCGGGGGCCGAGGCGGCCCGAGCCGCCCCATGAGCGAGGCTGGCCCGCGGGGGAGTCCGGGGGTGGGGAGCCTGTCCCTGCCTGGCTGATGGGGGGCCGAACACCGCGGCGAGAAGGATTAACGTCCCGGGGCGCAGCGCTCGGGGAGGGGGCGCCGGCACTTCGGCGGGAGCCGCCTATTGAGATGCAGATTGCGACCCCTGGCCCCGAGGGGACGGGGCCTTTCAGGGAGATGCTAATGGCAGAGCGCAGCAGCCCTTTACCCCCCCGGGGCCGAGGCGGCGGGAGCAGCGAGACCGCGGCGGCTGCCGTCGGTGCTGCCCCTCCTGGTGTCCCCCGCCTGGTGCGGGCCGAGGGCCCGCTCCCCCCGGGGCAGCCGGGGCAGGTGCCCGGCTGGGGCCGCGGGGGCGGGGGCGAGGAGGCGGCTCCGGAGCCCCCCGCGGCCGGGGAGGGGTGGGGGTGCAGCCCCCTCCTCCTGGTGGCTGTTGGGATTTGGAGGAGGGGCCGGCTGCCGTGCAGGGGAGGAGAAGCGGCGGGCGCGGCGGTGGCTNNGGCGGGCGCGGCGGTGGCTGCGCGGACGCGGGCGACACATGGCCGGTGGCCGCGGCGAGCCCTGTGCCCGCCCCCCGCCGCCCCGCCGGGGCGCACGGACCGGCGATCCTCCTCCGCGCGGCGCATCCAGGCAAGAAAATCCGGGAGTCTGACTGAACCTGCATTTCCATTAACTCAGCCTCAGCCCCGGCTAATCCGCAGCACTGAAGGCAAGGAGGCTAATTAATGACAAGCTTTTACAGTCAAGACCAGCGATAATTGCTTTGGTGGCCTTTATGATTACAAGATAAAAATGGACCGGGCCTGACATAAGAGCCACTGTGTACACTGCAAGACAGGAGGAAATTAAGAGCTGGCTAGCTGAATACGGAGCAGAAAATTACTAATAGAGGAGAGATAATGAATAGGCCGGCTAGGCATTCATGGGGAAAAATCCATTTTGTTACCACGCGAAATTAGGTGGTGGAAAGGAGTTTGCTAATTGTTCTCATCTTGTAGCAACCAGGACTGAGGCAGGGGCGTGCTTTTCAATTCATTTCCCTGGTAATTGTGAAAGGGGGAATGCAGGCCAAATGAGTCTTGCTGCAATTTGCGCGCCTGGTCTTTTCATTTTCATGTTGCGTTTTTAATTGTTGCTAATATAGCTTATAATGAAGCTAATGAGGGGAAATTATTGTACAACTTTTTAGCACATGGAGACAAGTGAAATGCACTAGAAGGATTCTCTCCTATTGCTGCAAAAATAATAGTAATCTGGAGGAGTTTGGAACTATCGGGGTTTTTTTAAAGCCGCTTGCCTCTACAACAGACAAAAGGAAGGATCGCCACCTACTTTTTTTTTTTCCTGTGTTTTATTTTTCACTAAGAAAAAAACAATACCGGATTTTCCCTTGCTGCGCCCCTCGCAGCCCTTGGCCCTCGATGCGGTGCGAGGGGGGCGCGGAGCCGCGGGGCGCTCCGCGGTGCTTGTGCGCATCCAGCGCATCCGCCTCCGCCTCTCGGTAGTTAAGTGCGAGCCGCCGGAGGGGAGGGCACGGAGCGGGGCATGGCAGCGGTCCTGTCTCTGCCCCTCTGTTTGCCTCCCTCCCCGGCCCAAAGTTAGCGCTGCCGGGTGTTCCCCCCGACGGGATCTCCGCTCCGCGACCGCGCAACTCAGCCGCTGCCTCTCTCTCCTCCCCTGCAGAAAAGCAACGTCCCGCCGCTCGCGCAGCGCGGGGAAGAGGCAGAGTCCGCGAAATTCCTCCTCCTCACCCTCCTCTCCCTCGCCTGCATCGCCGGGGTCCTGGCGGCGTCGGGGGTCGCCTACTGCCTCCGCCACCGCGCCCACCACCGCCTGAAGGAGAAGCTCTCGGCCCTGGGGGCTGACGCCGGCTCCGACGCGCCCGNGTAGCAGCTTTTTACTACTGGGTATTAATCTTGGCTATTCTGGTAGCTGCTGTAAATTCGTGCCTAATTAGAAACATAAAAAAGAGAAAGAAAGATAAAAAAAAGCAGCCCTTGCCATTGAAATTCTCAGAAAAATAACATTAATATCCATAATCTGTCACCTCTGCCACTATTAATAACGAAAAATCTTTAACATTTATGAGGAATGGATTGCACGGTTATCTGAAGATGTCTCTCTTTTTGAGTAATCGACTTCTTCAGGGTCTGATGTGAAAAGAGCCTTTGACCCGATCTGTTGCCACCTTCTGCCATTATTCAGATAAAATGAAATCTAATGCTGATAGATGGGAGGTAAACCAGGACTGGTTCTAGGAGAACAATGATAGCAGATGTGTACCCAGTAATGCTGGAGGACTGCACTCGGCTTCTCTGAAATAAATCAGAAACCTCAAGCTTTCTCTTTCAGTTTCAAAAGTGTTGGGTGGAAAGACACTGCATCTTCCTGAAGTTTGTTTTAGATCATAGGGCACTTATTTCTTGGTGTGCTATTGGTGTGGTAATGCATGTGTTATGGTCATATACCACACAGCCCTGGTCTGCTATCTGAAAATATTTGGAGTGTAACCAGGAAAAACAATCTGAGAATGTGTAAACATTGTCTCTGTAGTATCCCTGTCTGTTGTGCACCCATAGGGCCTCGCTAATGGCACTTTTCTGTCAAGTTTTATTTTACTTTCTTGTTCTGCTTAGGATCAGACATTCTGGCCTTTCTGTATCCTGGAGCTGAGATAGATTCAAATTGGCAGCTGAGAGTCATATGGGAATAAACTCATATTTCCTCACAAAGTTTGGGTCTGTCTGTACCTCTTATATGTTAAAGATGCAATGTATTAAGTATATCTCCACAGGCTGGGTCTAGAGAGAATTAAGTACAGAATAATAAATATGAATGTTTCAGTAACAATTAGTATCTTCAAGAGTGGTTTTGGTTTCCACTTTAAAAGAAATGTTTACTTTAAAAAAAATCATTAAATTACATCTTTGCATTTAATGACTTCCAAAGCAAGACAGAGTGAGAGCAAGAGCATTTCCAGTAGACCAAAACAAGGAGTGTTCTCTGGGATAAAGCATGAACAAAACAGCAGTTTATCAGTTTTGTTGGCCAATGAGACTGTGGCCATAAATCTTTTTGTTTGATTTTAATAGGTAACTTGCTGTTGGCTTATTTAAAGTGAAGAAGCAATAGGTAGGCTTTTTCTTCTGTTAATTGTGAATACAAGAATTCTTAATTTTTTTTAAAAAGCCCTCCAGGTTCCAAAACCACACTTGAAACTGAATTTGTGATAATTAACAGGACAATCTTCCTACTGACAGCTCTAATTAATAGTATCTGTAATTAAAATCGTGCCCTTCCAGCAGGAAAATTGTTTGAATTTCTTGGAGTGACCTTTTTTGCCATTTCTCCTGGGAGTGTAGTGGTTGATATTGATTTTATAATGAGCTCGGTTTGTTTAATAAGAATCTGTAATCCAGACACTAAATGAAATGGGTGCTTCATTTTTTCTTCACAGATTTATATATATTTTTAAATCTTCATATTTAGATCTGACAGTGACATTTTCTGTTTAAAAACAACAGCAATGCTTCGAGGTTGCTGCTCAGTTTTTCAATAGCAAGACTGTATTAATATTCTTTGTTCCTGACCCTGGGCCCAGTCCTAACCACCTGACTTCTTAAACATTTCCATTGGGTTTTCAGGGGAACTGTAGTCATGAGTGGGAGGAAAAATGTTTTTCCTTAAATACAAAGGTTTCTAAGAGCTTGGCTCTCCTCCCATGGAAGTAAATGGGAATTCTGCCATTTGTTTCAATGGCAGCAGTAGGAAGCACTGGTATAGGCAGACAAAATGCTCAGGCAGTTTTGGTGCTGCTAAGTAGCATTTTATCAAAATGAATCACTGAGCCTGGATCTGTATATAATAAACTATTCACATGGATTTGAAGAGAAATGGGATTGAGCCCTATTGGCATTGTCAGAATCGCCTTACGTTGAGCTGTGTTAAATGTAATGGATATCTGGTGTGATGCATGTTTTGGATAACATGAATTAGGTCTCAGAAAGGCATCTACTATCTTTTTCCTCATCTTCTCTGATACTCGTAGGAGAATAATGTAACCTGTATTAATATGGGGGAAGGAAAGAAGCAGGCAGCTTTCAAAATTGTACCTACTTGGTTCTGTTCTGTTCTATGTTTCCTAAGTAGCCACTCAGTTAACTCGATGTTTTTTAAAAATATGAAATATTTCAGGGACTGCTGCCACTAGGCTTTAAAGCATGGTACTCCAATGTGTTGCTGCTTACAGCTGACGTGACAATTCAGATTTATTTTTTTTAATTTGAAAGGGGAGAAATTGGTCAGTATAAAAGGGCCTGGTGGCCCAATGTGATTCAGAGAGAACACTGAAATATCACTTCGATTCACATGCTTCTCAAAATGTCAGTGGTTTATATCTTCACATAAACAAGACTGACCTAAATTTTCAGCGTTTAGCAGAAGCATTTTTCATCCTAACCCAGTTTAGCCAGGAGAGTTCATTCAGGGTTTTATTCCTTCCTTACTCATCCTGTGAACTTTGAAGAGTTTTTTCCCATGGCTGTTTTTTGGGGGGGGTTGAGGGTTTTTTTTTCTTCCCTTTCTGGTTTGAGCAGTGAAATGCCCGCTTGAGAAGGGGAAAACAGACAAGCCTTATTATCAGGGAAATAGCAGATTGGCTGCTAAGTCTCCCCCGTACTGGAGGCGTAGCACTTGCCATGCAACATCACCCTCCCTCAGGCACGAGCACTCCTTACACTTAGCTACTAACACAAGTGTTTCTTGTGTAACTGCGTGAAGAAGGGACCTGTCTTAGGCAGGACAACCAGTACTGTATAAAAGTTGAAGCAGACAGTTTAAATCACTGCAGTGCTCCCGACAAGCTGCCAAACCTGGTTCTTCAGGTGTGGGGTATGGCAAGCAGCTGGCCCTCAGAGTGTTGAAGTAGGATCTGGGGAACCCTACTGAAAGAGTAAGTAACAGGAGGAAGGATAGATACACAATTGCAACTTCATTTATCTCTGAGTCACTAAACAACAAAATTGCAGGGTGGTTTAATTAGACAGTAGCTGAGGAGCTTTTCAAAATTAATGGAAATAGTGTGTCTCGTAAAATGTTACATTTTATACATAAAGGCGGACAGTTTTTGTGCGCCTCACAAACACATCTCCTGTCCTTTCAAACCACACGTGTAATGATTAGATAAGTCAGCGTTAGCATTCAGGGATGACTAAAAAGAGGCTCTTGGTGCCTCCGCCGAGCCCTTGCGCATGCGCGCACCTGCACCCCTGTTTTTAATTGTTGCTGGCGTTGCTTTGATCTTCTTTGAAAAGCAAGTTTAGCATTCTGCAAGCCCACTCTCTGGTCCAGGAGATTAGGGCAGAAGCGTTTTAGGAATTTTCAGCAGACAGTCTTTGATTTATTTCACAACACTGAGCAGATTTTCTTCATGCACTTTGAAGAGTTTAGAACATAACCCAGAGAAAAACGGGCATTCAGGCATCAGGAGCGGGCGGCAAACAGGGCCACTAAGTGCACATCTTACTTGTCACTGCTCCCATTAGCGAGCAATTTATTAATGTAATGAGTGTGTGTTAGTGACTGCTACTATTTAGGGATGCTCTGTTTGATTCAGGGTGATGTATTTGTGAGTCCAGCTGAACCCTGGCTTTTGACCCGTATGTGGGGAACACTGGGGTGTGCATGTTAAATCATCAGCATATTTTATACTTTGCACTGCAGAACTTTCCTATGAGCATGGTCTTCTGCATCACTGATAATGCTCGGCAAAACGTCGCCCATAATGGAATTAAAAGGCAAAAGTTAAAATGCTCTGAAGCTGGCTTCAGCAAGCTTGCCTTTTAATATTTAATGTCAATAACATTGTTTTTAATTTTCCTTCATCTCAGCCAAAAGAACTTCCTTTAAAAAGCAAGGGGGAAAAGACCAAACAGTTCACAATGAAGTTCATTCTTAAACTGCCTGAAGTATTCAAGGTTACATGCAGATGGATTACATCATCAGCTGTTTTAAAAACTTGTCCAAATAACTTGATTTGGCAGGCATATAATTGTAAATTATATGTTAAATTCTACATTATTACATCTATTGTATTATATATAAATTATATATTCCTTTGTCAAATACAGTCTTATTAATTACATGATCCTGCTGGATTCAAAACCCCTAAGAACTTCTCTGTGCTCTTACAGATTTGATCCTGCTGGTATTTTTTATTAGAGATGTTAAGAACACACTATTTGCAACAATTACAATAAATATTTTGCTGCAAATATTTTAAAAGGCTCCAACTGAAAGGATCTGCTGGAAACAAACCCTCTACTTAACCATCATGCATGGTTTGTGTGTTTAAATACAGATAATTCATTACCTCTAATATGGCTTAATATTTTACACTCTAGACTGAATTTCAAAAGCAAACTAGTTATTATAATGTTAGACCTTAACGTTATAGTAATTCTGTATATCAGCTCCTTAGAAAATGGAATTTTGTGGACTAAGTGAAATGAGGGGGGGAAGGAAAATTTTGCTCTTCTTATTTATCAAGTTCTTAGTAGTATTCCAATTAACATCGGCCTTAGTACCAAGGAAAGCTGCTAAACTGGGGATAATCCGTACCATAAAGTATTACCTTCTATCTTGATAAAATGTAATTTTCAAGGACCATCCTACACTTAAGCATAAAAGATATCACTGAGGATGAGGTTATTCAGTACATGAGTATTTAGTAAACATTTCAGAAGGAATGCATTTCGTAAGGATTCTGGATAGATGAAAATTTTGCCTTAAGGTGGAATGCTGTGAAGGGCTTGCTTGTGTTTTCTTCTGGGAAAACAAAGGGCATAATGCATTTCTAATCTTTTCTTTTCCTCTGTCCTTATTTAAAGAGGCAAAAAGAGATCATCTCACGACTATGTAAAGCTGCAGGACAAACTCTAACTGTTTGTGATAAAGCATACTCGGGGCGGTATGTGAATTAGAAGAGTTGCTCTTGTCCATTTAAGTCTGCTTATTGTGTGTTATGTGAACAATTTTGTCTCTTTAGCATTTTGTCTCAGAATAAATTCTCAGGAACGTGCAGATACTTTGTATGAACAGTTGTTACATAGACCACTGTACTTTAAGGTGAGATAGCTTTCACAGTGTACAAAATATATGTGACTACACAGTGGAAAGTTTTGGGTTACATAGCAATTCGAGGAGAGGAGAAGGGGAGAGTGTTCCATGGTGATTAGAAGAAGAGTTTACCTTACGTTTAAACACTTCATTGAAGTCAGACAGTGGATGGCCAAAGCAGAATGAGGCAAAACAGGGTGTGTACAAATCTGGATTTAACTTTTAGTCAATTTTTTATCTGATTAGTGTTCAGAGCTATCCACAATTCCTGGGAGGCAGTGGACTCTGTTTTTCCCTAAGCTTGCTTCCTGTGGTAGCCATAAAATTCAGTTAAATGGTAGCAGTGTTCAAAATAGCATTCCAAAATACTGTATGAATTTATAAATCATCAGAAATTTATCAAACTTTCTTGGTCAACAAGTAAATAGGGGTGTATTTGGTAACACAGCATTTAAAATCAACTTCAAAATACTGTTCAGTGAGAAATGCCCATCTTAAGTGCTGGAGCTTGATGGCAGAGATTTCAGAGGACACTTCTGGAAGTCTTTATTTGAGCTTGTGGTGTCTGTCTCGAGGAGCAGGGCTCTCCTGTCACCTCCTGTCTCTCCTCTGCCCCTCTGTTCCCAGGGGCAGCCCCAGGGGAGCCACACAGGCCATGGGAGAAGGACTTACAGGGCTTATTACTGGTGGCTCTCCTCCAGCCTTCTCCTATCTACATTAATAACTTCTGTGGATTACTTGGTGTTGGAGAAATGGACTAGCCCTTACCAGAGAAGGTTTAACCTTCACAGCCCAGATCCTGGGCTGCTGCAGCAGTGGCAGTGCAGCAACACTTAGGAGTAAAGTGCTCTTTACATCAGAGTGGGCAGGTGAGAGAAAGGTCTTTTGCAGGTGTGGAAGGAAAATGAGCATACTCGCAAGTCCTAGAGTGCTTGGATGAGAACGGGCCATGTGGGTCTGTGTTTTCATTAAAAAAACATCTTTTTCAAGTAGTTGTCCATTTTTCTGCATAGAACTAGCGCAAAGTGGCAGAGAGAAAAGGTGATGTTGACCCTCTCCTCTTAGCCAACTTTGTTTATTTTTCAAGAGTATGGTGATTGAGCTTGGTGTCTTGTGAAACAAGGACAAACGCGTCCCAAGCATCTTGCAGTATAATTTCTGTGTATCTAGGATGCAAGAAAATGCTAAGTAAAAATAGTAGGAGGTGAAATTAAGTTAGTGACTCATTTTTAATTACTGGGAAATCCAGAGTCCTTACCCAAACAGGCATTTCTTAGAAAATGTGCTGGAGGTGCTCTGGACTTGCAAGCTGCATCTCGCCTGGTAAATTAAACCGGTAAATAGTTCAAATGGTCCTGGCACCATTTCAGGTCAGGCCACCTAACTTTCTCCCAGTTTCTTAGCAGAGTTAGCACAGACAAAGAAAAAGAAAGAAATTCACTCAACAGGCAGTTTTATTAATAATTTGGCTGTAGCCGCCTGGTTTTAGAATGTGAGAATTACTGTTGCTTTATCTGCCCTAACTCCCTGTCCTGGACCACCAAGGTCCAGGCTCCTGCTCGTGAGGATCCAGCTGCTGAGCATTCTGCTCCTGTTTCAGAGCTCCTTTCACCCATCCCTGCGGTGCCACAGGCTGTTTGCCAGCTGAGCATGGGCTGGTTCTGGATAAGTACAATGGATTGTCTCCCCCTGGTAAATTGATCATGTCCCAGTGCCTGTACGTTATAAAGAAGCCAAAGATAACCACAGCCTTGCCTAATGGGCTGGAGAGTATTTGATTTGCAGTCCCAGGCCGTACATCATCTCAAGTGTCCCGATTTCTTTCTGGAATAACTATACTGTCTTCAGTGGCTTTTTTTTCCCCATGTAATGTAGAGGATAATCAGGCCTGTCTTTCCTGCACACTTCTACCCTTTTTTCTGTTTTAGGATTTTCCTTTTTCTTTTGCAGCAGCTCTGTTATCATGTTTCAGATTTGACACATTCTTCTATTGTATATTCTCTGAGTCCTCAGCAGCTAACACTGCAATCTGGCTTGCTGATCCTTTCATATTCCTCCAGAGTGCTGCACTAGAAGAAGAAAATAATACATTTTTTAAAGTTTTTAACTGGAAAGTTTTGGGTTGGTTTTTTTTTTTTTTGCAGGATAAATCTTATACCAGGGCCTCTGAAAGGGAGTAGAAATAATTGTGTGTACATAAAGAACTGTGGTAGATGATGTTTGTCAGTTCTTGTAGGACCATGTTGCCTGCCAGCAGAGACAGGTTGCAGTTTATTCTCTGAAGTCTGTAAGGTGTATAAAAGCATTCTTCTACTGCTTTCTGTTCCTCCTGCACACCAGTCTTCCATGGTGGGCAGTGAAAGGGACGAGGAACGGGGAACGCTGTGTCGCTTCCTTTCTCCTTCTCCGCGGGAGCAGGGAGGCTGTGCTGTGCTTGGCTGTGTGGGTGGAGCAGGTCTGTGTCCTGCCCAAACCAGCAAGATTTTACCTCCGAGTGTCTTTGTCCTTCCTGCACTGTGTGTTTGTGCTTCACCTTTGGGAAGGGTTCAAGGCTCACCACAGCCACCCAAGGTTTTACCCGGGCAAGCCCATACGGACCTGACTGCTTTGTGGGACAGATGAACAAACTCTTCTGCCTTTCCTCTGCCTGTAGCCCAGTAGGGACTCTTGTAGGGATGTTGCCAAGTGGAATATTCAGAGTGGACTCTGATATTTTTGCTTGTTTTGCTGTGGTATAAGCTGTAAGACAAGTTTGGGTAGAGCAGGCTGGAGCTCTCCTGGGGCCATGCTGCTCAGCTGCTCCAATCTTCCTAGAGGCACAAGTGAGAGGTGCTGTCCCGAACAGCCTCGTGGGTGTGTGTGACATGTGAGGGCAGGAAGAGCCATGGAAGGCCCTTGTGCTGAACTACAATGAGTCGGACATTTAGGATGGGATTTGTGTTGGCTGGACAAGAGGCCCAATTCATTTCTCTGAAGAGAGAGAAAGCTCCAGCTCCAGGGATGGGGACCACCAATCCAAGATATTTTCTTTCTCTGTGTTTTCATGCACAATGGAGACCTAAATGCTTTCTAGCAGTTAAAGAACAGTAAAAGACAATCTGAATGATTTAATGCACACCGGCAAGGCATGATAAAGGACTGAGACAGCTCACCTGACTTTGTTCTGTGGTTTTTGCTGTCACAGGTTCTAAGCTCTCATAGCGTCAGTGTCTGTCCCTGTACTGTAATTCAGCTGGGACATTCCTGCAGCTCTTCCCATTCCAGTTCAGGTTCTCAGCTTTCAGTATGCCAATACAGTTTTCATCACTTGTATTCTTAGCAAACAATCAAACCAAGACTGAAGAAGGGAGACTGTAAAAGGACGTTCCTAAAAGTAAATCCCTCAAAGAAACAAAATTAATTTGGAGGGTGACAGAGAATAGCTTTTGAATAGGAGAAAATCAAATTTAGTGCAAGTGGCTTATCCAGAGCAGAAAATCCATGAGGTTTTCTCTAGCTTTGTTGGCCTGTTTCTGTACTTTTTGCTAAAGACAAATGAGTGATGTTTTATTGATGGTTGTTTGGGATGACTGCATTTTGAACAAGCACAGATTTTGACCAGGGCAATAGTTTTTGTTTTTTTTTTTTTAATCTTTCATGCTGATAAAACCCTGTTGAATTTCAGTGCAGTTTTAATTTTTCTGTTTTCCTGTCTAGCTGACATAATTGCAGGCTTCTTGATGATTCCAGCTTTTTCTTTTTACATAGGACGGCTGTTGTTTTTCAGAACCACGTTCTGGCAGCATCTCAAGAGATCTCAGAAATGGCTGATCTTGCTCTCCAAAGTGAGAGCAGATCAACATTATCCTGATCAAACTCACTTTTGGTACTGGGACTGCATGCTTACCTTGGCTGATTAAAAACACTCCTTTTCCCCTCATCAAGTGTTGCCTGACTTGGAGATCCATGCACTCCATGCAGGTTGGAAGGCTTGTCCTTGGTCACACTGACAGCAGCAGAGGTGCCTGGTTTGAAGTGGGCTGCAGTAGAGCCCTAAAGACCAACACCACCCATTTTCTGGTACTGCTGGTCTGAACATCACCCTAATCTTCACAAGTGTGTCGGGGAGAATATTCACATGTTGGAGCCATACTGATCTTTCCCACTAACTACTAAGAAAAGAGCAAGGGAAAGATGAAAAGGTAAAATTCACTATGCTGGTGCCTTTCTGACAGCATGGAGAAAAGAAACTTGGATTTTACGTTTTTTCAGCTTCACAACTGGAGTTCATTCTGGCTTTCTGGGAAAGAAAAATGCCTCGAGTGGAGTGAAATAGTGTAATTTGCTGGAGGAGGTTTTGCTGCAGTGGTTCACAGCAGAAGGTGCCAGTGGCTGGCTATTCACATCAGATAGGAGGAGAAATGTGATGGAGTTGAATGTATTTTTGGGAGCAAAACAATGTATACGTGTAAATTTGTCTTATATAGGGAAATTATGTCATACATCTCCCACTGTACTGTGTGGTGACAATATGTACAGTAACATGAGAATTTGAGTATGTAAATTCTGTGTATTGTCATCCCCAAGAACAAAATAAATAAACTGCAGTTCCTAATTAACCTCACTGGAAAGCACTTGGGTGTGAAGTTAAAACATACATAAGAGTTTCCCAGCAAGCTGTTCCAAACTTCAGCTTCTTTTTGGAGGTCTGGGTCAACCCCATGGCTCTGCAGGCATTGTTAACTAAGAATTTTGTTTGCTACTTTGAGGGCTTTAGAAGTTAATTAAGTATAAATCAATGCCGGAGGCTTCTGTGAGGGCTGGTCACTCCATTGCCAAAGGTACAACACGGAAATGGAGAGAGCAAGGAAAGGGTGACAAGAATGATTAAGGGCATGGAAAACTCATATGAAGAGAGATTGAAAAGACAGATTATTTCTTCTAAAACAGTAACAAGTGGCAGTATAGAAAAGAAAAAAAAGATGTATATAAAATGAGAAACTGAAGAAAATGTAAAACTTTTATTCTGTCTTCAACCAAGCACCAGGGCAAAGATTTTCAGTTATATTAAATACATAAAATGAAAGACAAATAGAAGAAAAGCTATCAGCAGAATACAACTGCAACAAGCAATACTTTCTGCAGAATGTTGTTGATGCACAAGTTGTGTTAGCAGGAATCTCAAGAACCAAAGGAGCACAGGAAAAAAAGTGTTCCATGTGATAAAACAGCTAATAATGTTTTAGAAGATGCCTGTAGCTTCATGCCCCAGGTCTTAAAGTAATCCAAATATAAAGTGTGCCCATTTTTGGAATATGCCTACCTTGAATGTGTTCTCTTGTGCTGTTCCCATGGTGCTTCTTGCAGACAAACTGGTGCCTGATGGAAAGGTCCAAGGGAGAGTAGTGACCCCTGTGCTTGCATGAATTGGGCAAAGAAAATGCAGGAACCTCAGTAATGGCCAGGGAAGTCCTTTTCTTTGAAGGCAAACATGCACATTAACCCCTTGCTGCTGCTGCAGGGGGTTTATTGAAACTGGTGCCATGGGGCAGGTCAGGGACAGTGGAGAGGGCTGCAGCTCTCTTCTGGCCAGGCACTGTCAGGGTACAACCCTGATCCAGCTGAGAGCTCGGTTGTACAGAAAGACACAGGAGAGCCCAAGAGAAATTGTGCATTTTTGCTGTTGTTGCTATTTTCTCCAAAATATGAGGTCTCTATCTCTGACCATCAGTACCAAGTATTAAATCCCTGTTAGTTTTTCCAGTATCTCCTATGACACCAATACAATGAAAGTGTAGAAATATTGACCATTTTTTAATCCTTGAAGGCTTTTGTGGTGTGTGACAGAAAGAATGTCTGTACTCAGAGACTCGAGGAAACTCATACATACTATTTTTCCCACAGTTTAGTAGAGTTTCTCTGTATTGCCAAAGACTTGGCTCATAATAACCTACTGTGACTTAGTAGCAACTTTGTTCTTTACAGATCCTTTTTTAACACTTGTTCACTAAATTTGCATTTGTTCTTCCTAGCAGAAGTGAAGTGGAATTTAATTTTTTTTTTTCAGTGGAGAATGGATGAAAAGCAGTGAATTTAGTTTTCAAATCAGGAGGGGGTAATGACTGGCAATTTTGACTGTCATGATAGATAATGTTATTGAAAAAAAGTTATTGCCAATGGCCAGCCTTGATAAATACTTCCTTTATCCTTGCATCACCTCTGGTGTATGGCTGCCTTCTATGTAAAAAAAAAGTATATGAGATTTTAGAAGTTTTTAGGACTTCTTTTTGTATTTCTCTGACTGCCTTTAGAAACTCTGTTATCATGAATGCAGTTACACAGACTTAGGAGAAGCAATACTAATCTTTGCAATGGGGTAAAATAACATTTTTAGACATAAACTGGTGGGCTGTTTTGTTTCTCTTAGGGCTGGAAGTGCATGCTGAGTCCTGCTGGCTGCTGGGAATTCTTATTTCTACCAGAAATGATCTCCCATTTTCAGTCCTGCAGGGCAATAAAGTAGTGGACTACACAGCCTTAATGTATAGCTTTCCTGAGAAACTACAGCTGTCTTGGGACTGCATTTTTTGTCTACTTTGGGCCCCAGGCAACTATAAACGCTGGGAGTGAAAAAGGAAACATTTGTGGCAGTTGTCTTTAAGAGCACTGGCGTCTGCTGGAAGCTGGTGGGGCTTTGGGTGGGTTAGACAAAGTCAAAATACATGATGGATTTACACGTGGTTCTGCGTGGCCTTTCAGGTTAATTCGATTGTTGCTATGGTTTATTTGTAACGCACACTGTGCTGTGTGGCTCTCGCTGTGCTAGTGGTGAATTTTCTGTGCAAATTCATATTAAGGAGCAGCTGTGCCCTCATGAGCATGTATTGGAGTTAGTTAAGATGAACAAAACATGGAAAAGGTGAAGTTTGTTTTACATGTTATTTTTTATCTCTCTGGTTACTCCTTTAAGAAATCTTTCCTCTTGCAGCTTCATACTCGCCATATACTCATATATTTGTAAAACATTAGATGCAGGCACAGCTGAGATGTGAGAAATGCAATTTAGAAACCAGCATTTGTTGAAACCCCTTTTTTTTTTTTGTGGCAGGTAGGTCAATCTGATGTACCACAGCTTCCAGAATTACAGCTGTGTGAACTGCATGGCCAGTAAAGCTCAGACATTGTCAGGAACACCCTGAGAAAAAAACCGGGGTGCTTTTACACCAGTAGATCTCAGGTGACTTCAGGTCCACAGTTTGCAGATATTTCCTTTTAGAAACAGACCCTGATTTCCTTGGAGTCATCCAGGTAATCTCTTCAAATCCTTAGGGAAGCCACCATGATGTCATCGTGCAGGGAAGATCAGATACTCTTTCAAATCAGTCTAAAGAATCACGACCTTTCTTTGTGTATCTCCTATTTGTGAAGTCCAGGGTGCTGCAGTCCTGTTCAGTCAGGCATCTGTTTCACAAAACTCCTCTTTTAGAAATTAAGGGCTCTAAGCTGTCATATGCAGCTCCAGTCAGTAGTCTTTTGTACTTTTGTATAGGAAAACATTCCATAGCCGAGTAACCTAAACATGGTCTTCAAATTTCACTGACCCTCTGGAAAGCAGTATTATCCCCAAAGATACCTGTGCTTTTCTGGCGTGGCTTGGAGGGCAATATTATCATTATTTCAGAGAAATATCATTAGACCTCTGCTGTCATGTCTTCCTTGGCAATGTGAGCCATGTCAGAACTGTCTGTCTCCTTCAGGAGCTTCTAGACTATTTAGATTACTTCCTCATTGATGAGAGGTTACTGAAAGAATGAAAGTAAAAATATTTTCTCAAGCTGTGTTGCATAGACATCACCTTTGGTTCTGTGCAAGGCAGAAATTTTCATGTCTGCTGGACACCTGGAGATGTGTACAAGACCATGATGGCTTTTCATTTGTTTGATTTGGTAGGATAAGACTGTGCAAATGTTTGAATTTAAAGAGGGGGAATAAAACAAAGAAATAAAAAAAAAGTCATTTTCCATATAAAGTTAGCCATGTTTTCTTTGCCTCGTGGCCTCTACTTTCTTTGTATACATGAGGAAAGGGGAATCGTAATTACATGAGTCATCACCAGGAAACACACACAATGCTAAAATAATTGAAATTTTTAATTTCACAGACCACAATCAACATTGGGGTTTTGTTAGGAGAATGATTCTCAAGCTGTATTTGGCTGTGATGCTCTCAAAAAGAAACAGCAGCCCTGGTTTTTAGATCATTTAAAAATCAACCAAAGCAATGCCCCCCTGCCCCAAGACTCAGAGTTATATTCAGATATACAGAGTGTGGTACAAGAGGGCAGATAGTGAACTGAACGGGACAGATGAAGGCTGCATTGACAATCAAAGAAATATATTTTACTTTCTTCTTTTTCTCTTTCTTTTTTAATTTCTGTTCCTCCCAAGATCTATCACATACAAGTCTAGGTAAATATGAATTGTCCAGAGTATGGATGTGTAATGATATATTTGATGCTGTGTCTTTCAAAATATTATTCTCAAACATTTTTCCAATATATCCTTTTATCCCTTTCCTGAAGGGACACTGATATCAGTAGTTGCCTTTTCTGACAAGGATAGAAAATATACGTGCAAATATTCCACATATGTAAACAGCTCTTATATATATGGACAAAAAGTATGCTAAAATTAAGCTAAAGCTTGAAAGTATGTTTCAGTAACTCAAAAATAAATGTTAATAAAACTATAATTATCCCCAAAGCTACAAATACAGTAAATAAGTTAAAGTTAAATTTATAACACCTGCAAGCGTATTAAGTATGCAAAAGCAAAACAAAGGCAGCCAAATGACTTTAGCTTCACCCTGTAGTAACACTAAGCAAATTTAGTTAGAGAATAACGATGTTTATAGTCCTACATTAATTTGTTAAAAAAAAAGCTTACCTTATTTTTTCCTTTTTTAAATCTCATTGTCTTATGACTGCATCCATCGCAGAACAGTGAAATCCAGGCTGTACGTGCAGACCTTGGCTCATGCTGTGAATAATGCCCCCTGAAAAGGAAAATGAGACTACTGTTAAAGTAAATGTATTAAAGCTGAGGGGTTTAAAAAAAGGCATTTTAAAGGTCTTATTCCTCTATACCTAGCTATAGATTACATATATTCTTAATCTTCATTATACATTTTGTTAAAAGGTGTAGCCTTAAATAATTTAGAATTAAGTGTCAGCATTTTTAATTTAAAATTTCTGCAAAATATGTTTGTTTCACATGTAAAATGAACACAGTGTTCTTGTGATCATGCCTGCTTAAGCAGATTTGTTTCTTGATTGATGGAACATTAGGCAGGTCAGGTTGGAAGGGCTTGGTGTACGCTCAGCTATCACTTTTAATAAACAGTAATTTCTTTGTTTAGCGTCTCTGCATTTTCGTAATAATTATCCATGGAAAGGTTTATTCTCTCTTGTATTTTGCTAATTCTGAAAATAATTGTGCCACACTTGTTTCTGGACTTACTCAAGTGATTTCCATTTTAATTTGCTAAACAAAAAAAAAAGCATGGAAATATTAGTCCTATTTCCTGGACTTAATTTCTGGTTTTGTGCAAATTTTGGTATTTGTTACAAAATAGATTATTTTCATTAATATGCAGTAATGAAATTATATTTATTTTTCTAAATAAACTGAAAAATTGACATTTTCCTCAGATCCCAGATCTCCTGTTAGAGGTGACAGTGGCTGGGGAAGAAGAGCAGTGTTTTAGATATGAAGCTATTTTTGTTTGCTTTGGACTGAACATTTACTGTGCACCTGGTACCAGCTAGAGGAGAATGATTGATTCATGTGCTGTGGTCACTGACTGGACTTGGAATACCTGAAGATATTGCTTAGAGAATTTGCATTAATGATTTGCAACATCCTCTCTGGAGGCAGCTTTGAGGTGGAATGGCTCATCTCCAGTGACTGCAAAGCTGAGGTGAATGTTTGCCATCTCTTAACTGAGATGCTCCAGTCTGGTCTCCTGCCTGTACTGTGTCACCCTGAGGCTCTCAAATTCCATTTCTGCAAATAAAGCAAGGGAAAAGATTCAATATTACCCATTCAGGCCTCAGTCACATCTGGTTTTAGTTTTGTGGTTGCTTATACTCTTAATTCTTACCAGGGCATATACATAGATTTCTCTCTACAACCAAATGTGTTCATAAACTGTGTGGCTTTAATGGATTTTCCAATTTCCTTAAGTGGATTTTCCAGTAGATGACAGATACAAATTTCTCTGAGTTATCTTTTGCTGTCTTGCCCTTCTGTGACACCAGTGGCTGCTGTGCATCGCGAAGCCATGTGGCAGAAAACACATCTCCTGTCCCTGGCTGGTGACGTGGCCTAACATTTCTGCTGGTAAGCAAGTCACATCTCCAGACCAGGCCTGGACAGGTATCTGGGGGCTCCATTTCTGAACAGACTTGATGCCTCCTTGTTTGAGAGGAGACTTTCTCACCTCTTCAGGTTCAGAGACCCACCTAACAAAATATGGTGGTAAGACTGGCTCCCAGTTGTTGTCTAGGAGGTGCAGCGAGTCTCTTAATGCCCTTCTTTAAACGTGGATAAACTACATTTATGCTGCAGAGTGGTTCATTCACAAGTGGAATGTACGGATTTGAAAATCTATTTGTTGTACGTGAGGAAATAGTTGCACTTCATGCTTCTCCCTGTCTCTGTGTGGACAGCCAAATATTAGGGACATTTTAGAACCTCATTGTGAAGAGGTCCAGGGGTTTACCAAGAATACCGTTTATGGTTTAAGGTTATCAATTGTGTGTCAAATAAAAAGCTCACTACAGATGATCATGGTGCTGTACTTTGAACTCATTTAACTCAACATTATTTACAGAATATTTATCTTGGTTGTGGCGGTTTTTGTCATACAGTGATATTACTTCTCCATTATATACTGCATGTGACCACATAAGTTTGATAATAAATGTTGGGAAATAAAAAGCAGAGTAAGTGCCTCAGTATGATAGCAATTCCCATGTGATGGGAAATAATGTCATAAACTTCAAATTACCTTTTAAATAAATGTTTATGTCCAACCCATCCATTAGATCATAGCCTGAAGGTCAGGAGGATCATTTCTTCATCTTTCACTGTATGCATTATGGTTGCTTTTTTAGGTGTAAATGATGTTTTTAAATGAAGAATGGCACTCGAACTATACACAAACAATGGCTAGACATTACTGAGTCGCAGCATGGCAGAAATAGCTTCAGCCACTCTGCTAAATATAGAAATGCTGCAGTAAATTGAATTCATTCTTAGAAAATGTTTTTAATGGCTGAGACAATACAGAGATACAGTTCATGTCATTCTCACAGTATAAAGCTTTGACATTTTAGTCAAGTTTGAATTCTAGTTGTGGTTTGGTAAATGGCTGATTTGCAAAATGCTTGTGAGAGTAAAGATTTTGGAGTGGAAGGCAGAGCATACCTGAGCATGCAGAGAAATGCACAGGTAACAGATACCATATTAATGAGGGTCTGAACCATCTAGGGCTTTGTTTATTTGTGAAGAGATGCCAGCTCAGTAAGTGCTCGGGGATAGTGTGAAACACCCCGCAGCCTGAGACCCCGCTGTTCCCAGTGCCTTTTGTAGGAAGGGTACGTTGATGACCATCTCAAGGCCAAATCACATTTAGGCATTTCCCTGCTTTGAGCTGGACATCCCTTGTCTGTGTGTCCTGGAGGAACCCATATGGCTCCCCAAAACACCCCATGCATCAAAGCTTTTATATGTGGTGGTCTTAACCATGTTATCCCTGCAGTGCCGGGCTGGAAACCCAAGTGGGAGCTGGAATGGTTGGGCTAACAGAGAGGTGGCTTTGGAGAAGCAGAAACTGTAGTTGTCCTGAGGTGGCTGATGTGTGTGTGGGGCTGGGGCTGGCGCCTCAGCCAGGACTGGGCTGGCTGGGAATGAGGGAAGAAAGAACTGTCGAGGGCTGTCAGACTAATCTGGACATAAATTCAAACCAAAAACTTCTGTTTACAGGCAGAGGAAGACCCATTGTCATGGAGATTAAAAAATCCAATCAAGAAATTCAGTGGTATTTTTGCTTCAGCTATGATTTGACCTTCCTGTTTACATTAAACATTTTTTACAGCAGAGTGCGGTGACGTGGTTGCTTTGTTTGAGGTATTTGACAGTTACAGCAGTTCTGGGAATAACTGTTTTGGTTCTATATATGTCAGGAAAGAAATATGTTAATATTTGAGATCAGGTACATTCTTTTTTAGCATACTTAAATTTGTTATGTTTCTCAACCTCACCTTCCATGAGGACCATGAACATGTTAAATTTAATTTTAAAACAGCATTTCTTATTAACATATTAAATACTTCATATCCAAAAAGATATTTTTGGTTAGAGGCTAATCTATTCCAGAGCCAGTTGTCTATAATATTGTTTCTTTTGTCATTATAATTCATGTAAAAATGGTACATTAATTTCTTAGAGATCACTTGATCTCAATTCTTTTTTGTTAGCAGAGGTCTATAATCCTTTCCACAGCAACCACTTGTAAAAGCGGAGGATTATGACTTGAGGCAGGATATGAACAGCAGGAACAGATCAACTTAAAAACAAAGATCCTGTTTGAGTACAAATGCTATTGTTAGCACAGAGTTGGGGTGAGTCAAGTGGCAGGATGTCTATTAGAATATAATAAATTCATATCAACGCCACATGGCATGCTAGCCAGAAGACACATCCTTCTAGCAGTTATGTGATAGACCTCTTCTTTTTATACCTTTACTTATTATACTTTTGCCTAGTCCAATAAACCATTCCCTCTGGGAATGGCTGATATCTAAACATCTGAGCAGCTTTTTGGTTTTCTGTAGATTTATTTTGCTGTCTAAAAAGTTTCCGCTCTGTTATACTTTTCCCAAAATCTGCTAAAAGCAGGGATTTGAAATTACACTACTGCAAGGTCATTCTGAGGTTAGTAATAGTCATTGTGGACTCTTGCAATCTTTTCTTAAGAAGTGTGTGATCCTCCAGAGAAGAGGAGAAAAAGAGGTTTTTCCTTTGTTCCTATATTTAAAAATGAGAGATACAGTGACATTTTTTCCTTTATTAAAAAGTCTTGGGTTTAATACTGATAGTTTAACTGACCTATCTAACACCAATATATGTGACTCAATTCAACGGATTTTTGAAGTTTAGTTTATTTTCCTACTATTTTTCACGTTAAGGTTAGTAGGAAGCTACAAAGGTACCAAGTGACAGAATACATACTACTCAAGTATGGAAAATCCCTATTTTTGGTAAAAATTAGAAAAATTCTTTAATGGCATAGAGAAATTAATAAATGTACAAAATGCAGTGGTGAAGTCAGGTAGCAGTTTCACTTGGGACAGTCTTCTGTACAGTTGTTCTAACAACTGACATCACATACAAGTAGTAATCTCTCCTTCCCAAGCTTCTATTGACTGTATTTTTGTAATTGACTGTGAAATACATCATGTTTATAAATGATACAAATTTCATCTCAGTGTATCTTAATTTGTACATATATATACATATATATAAATAATATGTATATATATATACACACACACAGAGACTGTATTAAACACCATTAAATAGTAGAAGTCCACATAAGCATTTCTAATGGCAAGACAGAAGTTTTGGTAGAAAAGAATATTTGGAGGGGTCTTTAATCATTGTCATGTGGTGACAATAGGAGGCTCAATATGATGGTTTCAGGGAGTTTGTTTGAATGCTTGCTGCTGCATGGATTAGGATCCCTCTTCGGTGTCCTAAAGTTTGTGAGGTTAAGAAAAGCCCCAAACATAGTCTTAAGTTATATTTCTAACTCTTGTCTGAAAAGAAGATTTTATTGCACTTGATAAATAATGGTTTCCAGATCATCCTACTGATGGCACTTGGGCTGCAACTAAATTATCAATGACTAAGGAAACAGAAGCTGTGGCATTTCAATGGTACGAATTCTTCAGCCTGTATTATTTTGTTAGCCTGAGGCGGGAGACTGTGCTCTTAGTACTCGTCTGTGCAGAATGAGTAGTCTGAGACAAATGTGTACCCACACCGTGTGTGCAATATGGCCACATCCTATAGACTCGCCGGTCTTGCTGCGTGCCACAGGCAGCCAAGCATCTCTCATGGACAATAGTCATATGTTAAAAAAGGATAATTTCGTTACAATGTCTGTGATCTCACCACCACAGCTGATTCTAACAGCACTACAACACGACAGTGTAACTGTGGGCCTGCTCATCCTGTTAGAATCAAAATGTTATACTATCAGGAGTTGGTTTTACCAGCAGGATTTTCTGTTACCTAACCAGAATTCTGTATTTTTGCATGAATTCTATGCATGAGAGCAACTGAAAATATGTATTCCCAGTGCTATCTATTTTGGTGTTTCAACATGACTTGCATTAGTGTGTGTGATAGCTTGAATTTTCTTTCTTCGCCAAAGCTGCTTAAACAATACAATGACAGATTTCTGCTTTTATTTCTTCGTTAATGTCATTCTTCATCCTCTCTGCCCCACATCAGGGAGGAAGTGTTGCGAGTTTGCTATTTTAATGAAGAGAAATGAGGCATCTATCAACTAGGATTTACACTGGAGAGCACATCAATTCAGTTGCCTTGAGCTTGCTGAGTTTGCACATCCAGGGCCAAGCAGTGCTCTCAATTACTCCCGTGCAACCCCATTAACTTCGGGAGGTTGTGTGGTTCAAAAGTGGCTTTGCAGAACGTGGGGCACTATTAGGGGGTGAAAAAAAAATATATCTGTTAGAGGAGTCAAGCTCCAAAATACGATTTTTGGTTATCTATATGGAGATGCGTGTGCAGTCATAATTGCACTTTTGAAAGGTTAGGGTAGTCATCGTGTAGTAATTTCATTGAGCATCTCTTTGTAGCTGTGCTTCACAGAACAGACAGCCGCCCAAAAATTACTGCAGTGAGGGGGAAAACACTTCCAGCCCTGGAAACATATTGTAAATCATATGTCTTTAGTAGACTCTATCCTGTAATTACTCTTAACTGTAGGTTGTTTCCTCCTCTTTCTCTCTCTCTCTCTCTCTCTCCAGGAGCTATGCCGCCAGCGCATGGCAGTGAAAACCTCTGATCGCCCGGAACCCCTGCACTCTTCCCGAATAAACAGCGTTTCCTCTCAGTTCAGCGATGGGCCCATCCCCAGCCCCTCAGCCCGGAGCAGCACATCGTCCTGGTGTGAGGAGCCAGTCCAGTCCAACATGGACATCTCCACCGGTCACATGATCCTGGTAAGGCACTTTTGTCTTCATGGCACGAGAAATTGCATCAGAATTTTAGGCACTCATGCAGCTTTTGGAAAGAGATAGCTTTTAAAGACAGGGAAGATGTCTTTTCACAGGTAGGAAATACTCCTGAGCTTCACTGGTAATCTTAACTTTGTATAATGAAAACTAAAGGGATTTTTACTTCCATTTCTTTTTCATTATATCTTTTTTTTTCTTCTCTGGAGAACATTCTTTTATCTTGGACATGTGAACAATGTGAATTGTTCACATGCTTGCCTTAAAAAAGAGGAACCATGTGGTGTTCTCTTGTCCTATTAATTTATGTTTACCTCAGCTTGGACAACTGAAGAAAGTTGCCGAATTTCTGATCAGCTCGCTGCTTTTTCTCATGTGTCTCCAATGTGTGGAGGTATCTGAGCTGAGAGGGCAACAAAAGATTAGTGATATGAAGCAATTTGTTTCTGTCACCCTCAGAAAAGGAAAGGAATCTGACTTTTGAGCCTTGCCTGGATTTTTTTTTGTCCTTGGATGGATTTCTTCCAAGCTGGATTTTTCCGGTTTGAAATGATCCAAATATATTCTGTTGATGGAGTCTGTGTTGGAAAACTTGGGTTACTTCCAAGCACAGCTTGAAACCAGTATCAGTGTAGAAGATGGACACATGAAGAGTTTTTTCTGTGTAAGAGTCAGAGTCCAGTGGACCGGACTGCTGGAGCTTGCTTGTGTCCTGCTGGGAGAGCTGTAGAGTAATCCTCCATTTCTTGTGCCTTATTTTCATCCTTCTTTAAATATTTACTGTCCTTCTAGAGTGCATTGATGTTAGCTGAGTAGAAGTTAGGTGATGGTGATGAACTTGACCAAAAGTTGTGTTATTTTCCTTTATATATTTGACTTCTGCTTTTACCTAAAGTAAGCACCTTTTCCAGTTGATTGTTTGCCATGCTTTTGGGAACTTCTCTCCATCATGTCGTAGTTTTGGGCCATAATTGTTCAACTTCTTTCTTTTTCTGGATTTACATTTGGAAGTACTATCTTCTGAGTTATTTTTCAAGTTCTTACAAGCCAACCTCACATAATGGAGAAAGGAGTGAAGGCAGGCAAAACCCAAAGATGTAATTTGACCTCAGCGAAGTTACTGACCTTCTTCAGCCTTGATCGAGTCAGCTACAAAACTGAGCAAAAGCAGGGCAGGATTTTAAAACAGATGCTTCCTCAGAGTATACCATCCTGAGTAAATACATCTCTGCCATCCCCCTCCCAAAAGTAATTAATTAATTATTATGTTAATATCTGGTAGATGAGTGCAGTTTGAAAGGGTTGCTCCCATGACAAAATCATTTGTTACAGTTTTGACTGTTCCACTTTTGCCTAACCATAATTAAAATTCACTTGATTTCCTTTCATAGTTAAGTAAAATACTTGACGGGGGGAGGGAGGGGGGGAACCTCCAAACATCTCCAGTTGCCCAACATCAAAATAAGTACAAATTCTTAGACAAGGTTCAAAAAGTTCTGAGGCAATGTATTTGTATGGAAATAAGAGCAAAATTTCCCATGTAGATGGAAATATGCATTTAACATTTGCAAACAGTTTCAACTACTTCAAATTGAGCAAAATTGTTTTCAGTGATATTATTGGGAAACATAAAAAAATCATCTCAAAATCATGCTTAAAGGAGAGAAAGTTGCATATGGGAACCACTTATTCTAGCTCTGCAAATTTCTGCAAAAATGCAAGAAAGAATTGTCTTCCTATGGCAATAAATAAACTTTAAAAAATAGTCAGATTGGTCAAGATCACCGTTACAGTGTTCAGTGTCCATAATTCAGTCAATCCTGTTTAACCCTGGATGAACTCATACATGTGTTAACTATCTAACAGCAGATGTTATATCTTAGATGGTAATGGTTCAAAGAAGGGTAAAGAAATGCTATAGTGTTTTGAGAGTGCAAACCACACAGAGAGAGTAAAAACAGTTAATTTGTTGAGTCTAACCTGAACAAACAAAAATCAGTGATTCAGGGGAGTCTGCCTATGTGCTGTGGCATACAGGATGGGGAAAAATTGTTCTTAATGGACTCAGATGATACAATTAGGAGGAAAATATGTGTTAGCATCGAAAGGATGCATTTAGCTTTGCTATCGGGGCAAGCCTAATAGGAGGGTCAGGCAGGCAGTGGGATGTTTACTTAAGGAAGTAGTTAAACCATAAATACAAGATTTGCCAAAGGCGAAGCTGGGTTAGGTTTACATGGAAGGATCAGCATCTCTCAGCTACAGCACAGAAGCAGATGATTGGACTTGATCAGAAATGCTCATGTTTTGTGTCACTGTGGGTCACAATGAAACTGGAGAGCTGACCCAGTTTATGTTCTGCTCAAAAATAAATGCACATATCTGTAATACCTTATTTACCTGAATTTCTCTCCTCCTGGAGATGATGTGGCTTGTTGGACCTCAGCAACAGAAGCAGCTCACCAGAGGTGAACTCTTCCTCCCTTTGCCTTGCAGATACAAGTGGAGGAGAGTGAGGGGCCACTTCGCAACTTTTATACTGTTCAACACAAAACATTTCTCAATTCTTCTCACTTCCCGCTGCCACAATCCTTTTGCCTTTTAAATTTTGTAGATATTTTCTTTGAAAAATATCCCAGTGCCTGAAAAAGCAATGAGAAATATTAGCAAGGGGTCTAGTAAGAATGGCAAATACCCTCTGCTTTGCAGGGTAAATGCACTTACAAGTCTGTAAATGTGTTTTTGAGTTCTACGATTTGCAGTGAAGGGGTAGTTAGCTGAGCTAAGGATCCTCAGTCCTTATTGCTCATAGGTGGCAGGATCTCTCTAGAGAAAATAAAACAATGGATTACTGTGTAAAGTGGCTGCAGGAAATAATTCATTTTGATTCATAAACAGAAAAAAACTTTAATGAAAATAGCTTAGAAGTGTGTGACTGCTGAATGACTCCATGTAAGCTTATTCAGAGGTACAGAATAAGTCCTTGGTCAGAAATATTTCTTTAAAGCTGTTTAATTCGCTGGAAAATGTTATCAGTCATACCTGCAGTAGGGTTTGTTGGAACTTGGGTTGGCCACAGGTACTGCTGTCTTGGAGGACTTGCCACTTGTTGTTAGCCCATTGTTTATAGTGCTGGAGGTGTAGAGAAACCAGGACTGTTTCAAGCCCTGTGGCTGTGGGGCAGTCTCCTCACTTAGACTGAAACCAGCCTTCAAAGGGAAAAATCCTGCATTTCTGCCACTTCCCTGTGCAGCAAAGGCGATGCCTCTGCACTGCTGACAGCACTGTGAGGTGGTTTGAGCTGTTGGCAGGAGGAAGCAGGGAGGGCTCAGGAGGCCCAGAAGGACAGCGATAACAACATTCAGAGCTTTTTTTTTCCTTTTCACTGTCGTTTTCATCACATTTCTAACAGGAGAGTGGCGCATATGGCACATTTTGATTCTGTCTTTCTAAAAAATCCAAGCACTCTGGAAAGTGTAATTAGAGGAGCATGTTTAATGCCGTCGTGTTTGTGGCACTGACTGGCTGGTTTCAGCATGAGCAACAGCTCAGGATGTGTGCCCTCATTTCAGTCACCACTTGTTTTGCAAGAAAACATTTTTCAGAAGATCACAACAAGGGAAAGAATAGGAACTTAGAACTAAATTTCCACCCACTTTATTCTCATGTGTACTTCTATATTTCAGCTGACAAGAGAAGTTCTAATAAAGGGCAGCAATTCCATTTGCAGTCCAGCAACAAAACCAGAGGGGGTTTAAAAGTGATCAGGAGAGATTTAGGCTCCCTAACTTGGGCTTCAGTATTTTAGGCACTTAATTAAGTGTTGGTGTTGACTTGAGTCCACAAATTCCCCTTCTAGTTGATGAAGTGAGTGGGTGAATATGAAAGTCTCCAGAGAATTAGGCAGAGAGTGAATTTCTCTTGAGATGCCTCCTTTGTGCCTGCACAATCCAGTTGATGTTTGCAGCTTACATGAAGGAGTCTCTTTCATTTGTGCTGTAGCACAAGTTCAGCACCAAGGTGGATTGGATCCTACACCTGCTTCATGTATTACCATGCTTTTTTGGTTAAAATAATTATAATCTTTTATGAGCTTTTAAATGAAGAACAATACTGCAAGAAGAGAACGTAAGCTTTTGATGATAACATTATGAGGTTGTTATCTGAATACCATATAAGAGAGGGAATTTGCAGAAGCAGAAGTGATTTTCTGTGTTTTGCAGGTTTTTTCCTTGTAAAGACAGACGTGCAAACTTTGGAGCATTATACATAAATTAGAATTTCAGAAAGTGTGAATTTACAAAAGGTCTTTTCTCGATATTTTTTATAAGCTGAAGTCTGAGAAGTCTTCTCCCTGAGGGTATGAAACTGCTTTATGTATTGGAAATAATAATAATCTGTGATTGTTTGTGATGATGTACTTTTCAGAAGGAGAAGGAAGTTTCACACCTGGGCTGAACAAGGTGGTGGGAACAGATGAACTAGAGCCTGAAATCGAGAGCCTTTTATCTAGGAGATATAAGTCTGCTTAATCCCCTTGTCTTTGGCAATACGCCTGTAAAACCAGAAGGACGTTCACCACAGAGGAGTAAAGGATGGCCTCATGTGAGAACTTGCTGTCAAAGTTCTGGGACAGATTGTGTCCCAGAAGGTGACACAACCTCAGCTGGGGACATGAGGTGGGGGCCTGGTGTTGCCAAATCCGGCAAACTCCAGGTGCTGAATTTTGCATCCACTTTAGTTTTGATGCTGAATCCCCGGCAGGATTGCTGTAGGACTGGGAAGGGTAACAAGGAGGGAATAGTTTCCAAGATTGAACCTGGGGGTTTTTGATGACATTGGTATCCTGTACTCTCTGAATAGTGACTTTTTGATGGTTTCTAAGCAAATTCCCCTCACCCTCATTTTTTTAAAATGAACTCTATAGGGTAGCAGCTGTAGATTTTCCTTTAACTGAATATGGAAGAGTGTAGAACTGAGTGACTGAAGACACATTTCAACAAGAAAAGGTATTTGCTAGATCCTGTACTACATCTTGCTGAAACTCCTTGATTTTATTCTTAAAGCTGCAATAAAATTGGGAGCAAAAGGCATTTAAACACACTTCTCTAAATAAAGAGATGCTCCAGCATGTAAGGATGAATAGCACTGTGCTAGAAGCAGGTGTACCTTCCACCTTGACCTTAATCCATATACACACTAAACATATCCTGAGCGAAGCAGCGCCCAGGGCACGAGTGCAGTGCGCTGCCTGAGGACACAGATGCTGCAGAGGTGATTAATGCTGGCAGGGACAAAGGTGAGGAGTGCAGGTATGGAAAACAAGGTCTTTGTCACAATCATTTGTTTGATTATTAAATGGGATCTAATATTTTTTCCTTTTCCCACCATCTCCTTCTACCAGCATTAATACCTATTCATGCATCTCAAGAATATAAATACCCTGTTTAAAAAGAGCTTGTGACTGAGAAAATGAAATAATCCTCACATGGGAAGGGAAACAAGTCAGTGGCAAAGTTTAGCTAGAAGCATAAACTCCTTGCACATGTGCTAAGTGGATCTAAACCCCAAGTTATCTTTCAGCTGTGCCAGTATAAATAGTTGTAGAAGTCTCACCAAATTAAGTCCCAAGAAAGCTTTGGCCCTAAAGGCAATTTCATCATGAGCAATTGGACAGGAGTCACAAGGGAAAGGGCTGTTGTGTATTGCGTTACTCAGTGACAGGATAGCCAATATCCCAAAAAGACATAAACACTGTGGATGGGAAAATCTTTACCCATCTCTCCCTGAGTTGTCATGCTTTTAGGGACAAGCAGAGCTGGCTGCCTCCTGGAAGATCTGCTGATGAAATAGTGTTTATCCTTTCATCTTACATCTTTTTTCCCTCCCTAAATGTTTAAGTTATTTTGAAACATTTGCCTGTGTTTGTTTAAAGCTGGGACTTGACATATAGGAGCAAAGAAAAGCTGCAAAGAAAAGTGAAAAAAATCTTGTGGCATATGGAAACAGCTCTACTAATAGAGCCATAAATCTAATAAATGGATGTATGTACTACATAGATTTCATCAATAAAACTCAGAAAAGATATTCATGAACACGTTGCCCTTTGAGTCTTCCATTTTTATTTGTTTCATAATATTTTGCCCCCCATTTTCTATATTAATTTTGTTGAATGGGCCTTAGGAAATAATGATAATTTCAGAGTCAGTATTAAATTGAGAAAACCATTCCTCTTGAACATGGTATGAAGTTGATTTCAAAATCTCTTTTTCCCTAAATTCTTCCCTGTCAGTTGTTTTCCCCTAATGTATGTATGATTAGAAATAACTCACCGAATTTCTGTGACTACATCTTGCTCTGTCATTTGACTGTTGAAGTGTTCATTCCAGCTTTGTTTAAGCTGCTTTTGTTCAACACTTTTAGCCAACTTACATCATTCCCTAAGGCTTTCAGTAGAAAGGCGAAGAAAACATTTCTCGTAATGTTCTAGAGTACTAATTTAAAAAGTGTTACATTGGGAGAAATATGTGACACAAAACTAGGTTATGCAACTGTGTGCACCAAGTAAAAAGAAAGGATAATTTTCTTGGCTGAAACAAATCTTGGTGGCTATCTGGACTTTTTTCAGTTTCACCCAGCTTTCTTGCATTTCTAGAGGACATCCAGGTAATGTCAAGGCAAGACAAGTATCAGCTGTAGCAAGTAGCAAGAGATGGTCATTTAATGAAAAAGATCTGAGTTTTGATACTTCAGGCTGAAGACAAGGAGTGTTACTGGATACTCAGCTGCTTCTGAGATTCTCATGAACCATGGAATCTTGTGGAGATGGACATTCATCCAGGAGATCTTTGGCTCCAAAAACATCCTCAATCACGAAGTGCTCTTGCTGTACTTGTTCTACTGCGCATGCTCACATCATGCATTAAATCCTTGATAACTCATTGTAGCAGATACAGCAGTTAATCATGGTTTGGGTCTAACAGGTGGCAATGCCTGTTTTGAAGGAGAACAATACCAGAAAGTGCAGTTCAGGAAGACTTCTCAGGCAGGAGACCCAAGATGATTATATATGTTACAGAGTATTTCTGAGCAGGTGGCAGAGTTCAGATATGAGAAGGTGGTGAGTTTTGACTCACTGTGGGGCAAAGAAATGACTCACATGAGTTGCTAGACATGGTGCACTGCTAAGATCCAATGACGTGTAGTTAAATGGGACTACAGCTTCAGAAATTCTCAAAACGTGTTAAAGAGTTCAGGGTGAAACCAGGACTTGCTTCATGATACTTCCACAGAAGAGACATAATATTGGCACTGTGTTTTTGCACTGCTGTGCCAGTTGCCATTTAGAATGCCCAGGAGAACTCCATCAGTATTTTGGAGAGCTCTTTCTTTTTGTGTGGGCCATGCCAGCGGAAGTTATTGGACATGGTCTGGTAATTTGTAATGAAGACAGTTCAATCCCTCGGCTGATTCAAAAAAGTCTGGTTATGCTCATCTTCAGGGCAAGATTTAAAAAAACTTATACTTTGCTTTCTGCCACTCCTTCTGGGATTAGACCGTAATTTGGCAGTGTTTTCTGAGTAAGGTAACAGAATTTGGGTGGTATTTGGAAAATTTGATGTGTAGGACACAGACAAAATGCTCCTGTGATGATCAAATTTTGCATATGCACCCACAACACAGCTGTGGAAACATTTTTAAATAAGGAGATAAACATTAAAATAATCTGTGAACTTTGCTTGTGGATGACATAGTATTTGCTGTTCAATGAAAGAGGACAGTTTTACTTTATTGGTCAAAACCAGGTAAAGTATTCTACCCTCAAATCTTACATCCCTACCCCATCATGTCTTTATAAAAGACATAATTTTACTATGAGTTTGTCTCCTTTATGTAACTGTCCTTTCGTTTCAGACCAGGGTAGTATCTTACTTTTTTTCTAGTTGGCAGCTCTCCCTCAATGCTGTCATGTCTCCCTTATCCTCTCTCCTAAACTCATGAGCTAATGCTGCTTCAGGCTGCCAAGCTGGCCAAGAAAACCCTATTCATATCAAGGGAGAATTACAAGTTTCCTCTTGTTGCTGGCTGTATGTTGGACCTTTGCATTGGACTAAGAATAGAAGGGAGGGGTGATAAACTGCTCACAAGCATCACCTCCTCCAAGCATGACCTGCCATTGCTCTAGGAATTATTCTCTGGCCTTTTTCTTTCTGGAATGACTATGAGGGCGGGTGTCCAGGTCCTAAAATGTTTTTGTCCTCTGTCTGGTCAGTAGTAAATCCATTAAGGTTTGTTGAAGATGGTTGGCTTCTGGATTTGACCCATCTTTAAAAATATTTCTCTGACTATGTATCACAACTGTGTTATTTTTAAGATGATTTATGTGAAGGTTTGCCACCTTCTGACTGGGCTGTTTGTACCAACTAAAATATTCTCATGAACATCCAAAAACCCTACTGCACATAGCAGCTGTGTTCTAGTAGCTGTCAGAGTGCAGTGAATTGAAGCACGTTTCTGTACATCTTTTATTAAATATATGCACATGCAGCACATTTCTTTAAAGAAAATAAAAGATGACAATATCTCCTCTTTGGATGCATTATATTTGTACTTCAGCATTGAAGAGAGTCAGGTAATTATAAAGCTGTTTAAGCAGTTTTATTTTAAAATTAAAAAGGTACTAAACTCGAGAAAACAAGTGCAGTCAGTTATGTACTACTGACTACTTCTTTCATTCTTTCAGTATTTAATTTAAGTGGACTTTAGCTGGTTGCAAATAAAAATACTAAAGGACTAGCAACGCACACCGTGATTTGTGTTCTTGCTGTCATGCAAATTCACAGAAAGAAGGAAACATATTAAAGAAATTTGATAAGACCAGGTGGTCTGAGTGAATAATTTCCCTTTCATTAACATATTCCCCTTATTAACTCTGTAATTAATTGTACATAGCGAAGGAAAGCTATGGAAATTGCATTTTGAGATGTATCAAAGCTGACTTTATGCTTCAGACTTCCATGCAATTTACTATTAATGAAGCAAGAGATGGAGGCCCCAAATCTATAATTATTACTTACTATTTGAATGACAAGCAAAGAATTTTATCAGCACAGTTTCAAATGAAAGGGGATTAGCAGCTAATGTTGAAATTGTTAATCTTTCTTATTAAAATAATTTTGACGAGAGTGTTTAGCCTGAAAGAGGTTTCTGGAACATCATTTACCATTAAAACAGCTATTTTCTGAGGCTCAGTATGAATTTGTCTAAGTTTGACAGCAGGGTGCAAATATTTTTTAAATGAATGAATATTTTATGGGAGCTAAGGCTGTTCATGTGTGAGCTGATACTGAGCTGCTTGCTGTGTGCACATTCCTAGAATGTGTAGCAGGATGGTAGTTCAATATCCATCTCACCAAAGTGAAGATGTCTACTGAGATAACAAGGGGGAAAAAGCTACAGCAGGAAAATCTGAGAGCTGAAATTGCACCCACGGCTGTGTCTGCAGACAAGTGATTAGCGGGTGGGAGCCCAGGCAGAATCAGGCCCTAGATCTTGGTGATATTTTTATGACACAGTGTTACTTCATGTTTATTTAGGCCTTCTTATTCCTTTAAATACCAGCATATTTTTGGGTTTTGTATATTCTTATTAGGATCATGTGCCTTGACATGACTGTTCAGTGGTGGGCAGTTTATACTCACATGCATGCTTGCATACAAATACCAGGTAGGGTAATGGTGTCCTCTGGAGGTATAGATAAATATTTTGGAGCAGAGATATAATATATACAACTTTTCTGTGTTAATGAAAAACTGTTTAGCATTTTAAATTTTAAAACTTTTCCTTGCAGTATTTGCAATTTTCATCTCTTATTGGAGTGTAAAAATGAACAAGGCTGACAAGGCTGTTTGTGCTCCTTGGGATGAGGAAATTACAAATATATAGTGGCATAAATGGTGAAAAGCACAGTAGTGATAATTTATAAAATTTAATTTGCGGTGGTCTCAGCCACATCAGTACTGAAGGAGATGTATGTTAAAGAACCTTTTTAATTTGCCTGTGTCACATTAGAGAAAAAAGCTAATGGAAAAGATATCACATGTCTTTTCCAGGGACAAATTTTACCAGTGGAATAGATAGAGATCATTTAAATGCTTTAAGACATTATTTGCATGAATAGATGGACTATGTATAGAAGTGCCATCAGCACAACAAACCCTCATGCACCTGCTCTACCATGAGATTACTCCAAGCTTTACCTCTGTGTGGACCACGTGGAACTTCACTGGGCTCACTACGAAAAATGCAGGTTACAGAACTGACCTTTTATCTGTAGTCCTACCATGTTCCATGGAACAGTCTTGCAGATGGAGTGCTGTTGCAGCAGGAAGTGTCCTAGAGTGTACATTCAATTCATTCATCAGACAATACCAAAGGAATTTTAGCTTAAACGTAGCAGTTGGTAAATAGCATGCAGTAATGATACCCAGAGAAGCACTTTCATCATAAAATCATGTTTTGTATGTATTATAATTATGTATTAGGTCAAAGGCATCAGGACTTCTTCTTAATCTGTAAGAATCGTTACAAACTATGTAGACCATGACAATAAGAGACAGTCACCATGCCAGTGTGGTAGGCTGGAGTGGACCTAAGAGATGGAATTTTTCAATGATGAAGCTATGCAGAACCCAAACCCAAAACTTTTCTAAATTAAGGGGTATTTCTGATGCAGGTGTTTATCAATTGCTTTATCTGCTGCTGGGGAAGGCACCTGGAAGGATTGGGTTTATTAACCATAGCAACCTAAGATGCTCAGGGCAGTGCTGGCTCACAGCAGAGGGATGTCCTGCTGCTGCTCGGGTGGGTGTGTGTAACACCTGCCTGAGAAAACTGCTTTCTTCATTCCTCATTGCCTCCTTTCACCTTTTGGTGTCTTTGTTTGCATGAGACCAGTCTGACTGAAAACATCATGATAGTGTCTAATTGCTGTAGTAAATGTACTCATGGTGCCTAGTACACTAGTTCTTCTGGAAGTCCAGAAATTACTTTGGTGTCATTTGAAATTCTGTTGTAGTCAAGAAAACTCTGTGGAATCTGAGGGTGTGCACCAGCCTTCAACTTACCATATGTGTGTCCTTACAACTGAATTTTGAGAAACTTTGTCCTTCAGGTACAATTCTGGGGCCTGATAAAAGAAATTTTGATTAAAGTCACCAGGATCCTTTCAACTCACTTCAGTAACCAAAATAATAATAAGCCAATGCTTATATACTACGTTTGATCAGTAGATTCAAAGATCTTTTTGAAGATTGATATCATTATCCTGTCTTCTTAGTCCAGGAAACTCAGGCACAGACAGGGAAGATCTTGACCAAGACAAACCATAAGATTGGAAACAGAGCCAGGAGTAGACCCCCGTTCCCTGGTGTCCCAGTGCTGTGCTCTCACAACTCATGACATTGGCTTTAACAGAAAAAGGGTTGTATTGAAGGGTAATATTTTTGCCCTTTTTTGTCACTCATTACACTTTTTTAAGACATGAAAGTATAAAGGAATTCTGTTCTTGGGTTTGTCAGATTTCATTCTGTGAGTTTGGTTTTCACCTCATTATCTAAGGGCAAAATACTCCATATTTGGAGAGCTGACTGAAAGATATTAAATACATATTGGAAAATCTTGTGAAAACCAAATGGAGGATGTGCAGTCTATAGTAAATCACCTCTGTGATGCAAAAGGATGCCTTTCACACATTTTTTGAGTCTCTTCTGGATTGATAAGTTTTCTTCAAGAATATATGCCCAGTCTGCTAAATCCTTAGCAATCATGCACATGCACCAAATTTTAGGTTCTTTTTCTTTCTGTTGAACAGTGAGCTTTAACTGTCTACTCAAAACTACTATTGTCACTCTCTCAATGTATTCTCCTTGTTCAGCATTTGAAGGGAAGGGTTCCAAGGAAAAGAAACAGCATGCAAGGAAATGTTGAGAGTTATCAGCTATGACCAAAATTTGCTTCTTCCCATAGCATTTTCTTATGTAGCTGTGTTCCAGTTCTTGTTTTTCCGACTTTCTTCCTTGGCAGTATAGCGTCTTCTTTCATCATTTCACTTCTTTGTTGACCTCTACAGTCTGTTCTTGGCTGCTTCTTCTGTCCTCTTTTACATTGTTTTTTCCTTGTTCTTATTTTGCCCTCTGTCACTTCAAATATTTTCATCTGTGGATTAGACCAGTGTTCCTCAAACTTCTTTAAAGTGTTATCCTTTACTGGCTTCCATAGAAACCCAAGAGTCCCAGGAGTAGGCAGGATGTCTTCAGTTTATGCACTTCTAAAGCTCTTCTACCATCACTTCACAATCCCTTTTGAATGCTTTCATGAGAAAAATATTTGAGAATCACTGAGCTAGGCCAGCCTCAGTTGAAAATCCCATGGTGCATAGATAAAAGGTTACCTGAAAAAGGGGACACTTCATGTAGACTTGGGAGCTGGGTAGATGCCAGCTGCATCTTTCTCACAGCCAGCATTACTTATTACTGCATGTTGTTTCAGTGTGGCTGTGAGTGTGACATGGAAGGGGTAGGGCAGAAGTGTCTTCTCCCACAGGTTAAGTCCTGGAAGGGCTTCTGTGAAAAAAGTTTCTTCGTGGCTTACTGTCATAAAATCATTTAGATTGGAAGAGACCTCCAATATCAAGTCTAACCATCAAGAAGTCAGTATTTCATCCAACCTGCTTTCTGAGCTGTCTTTTATAGTCAAGCTCTTTGTTTTTACTGAGTTTGCTCTGCATCCATGGAACTGGCAGTTCGCTAATTGGGTTGCTTCTCTGTGGTTTGCTGTATGCAAACATGGAACTTCCTAGGTAGCGGACATGGTTCCAAAATGGTCCTGAGTGCAAGGATGTGACCATTGAAGATGTTTGTGGAGTTTGAAGTGTCCTGTCTCTAACTGTTGCAGGAGTTTTCTAGGGAAAAGATCCAGTCTGTTGTTTTTCTCAGAGGTGACCATGTGGTCACTTGTGCTTATATGCCGAGTCTGTCTGTGGGCTGTGGGTGTAGCGTGAATTGCAAGACTTCTTGGATTTCGTATTGCATGTTCTCAATTTTCTACAGCCTCTGTGTGTGTTTAGGTACAAACTCTCAATTTGATATCTTACCTTGACCCACCACCCAAAAAACCCCAAACCCACACTGAAAAGCAGAGGGGTTTTCCTTTATGAGTTATTATTTTTTCCCGGAGAAGCATCTTTTCACCTTTATTCACAGGTTTAAGAGTAGCAGTAAGTAAGTACTTATCCCTTTGCTCTAGCAGGGATTTTATGTCTGTAACAGTAATATTTTCCTTTCTGGCCTCAAGATGGCCAGTGTTTAACATAGTCATATTTTTCCAGACTATCTATAAATCACATCATATTTTATATCATTTGGATATACTTGGTCATGGTTGCTTGGGTTTTACTGGTCTCATTATCTCTGAAGAACGTGACCACACTTGAAGAGAAGATTATTTTTAAACAGGACATTTTCAGAATTCTTTATTTATCTCTTGGTAATTTTGATATATATAGTAAATGAAGATGACTATACAAGCGCTCTGAAAAGAAACAGAGACTTTAATTCATTAAAATTTAAATTTGAAAATACAGTACCCAACGGAGAACCCAAATTTAGATGCTTAATTGAGTTAGCAGAGCTACGAGAAGAAGAAGCCAGGAAATTTGGTTTTGTGTTTTCAGCCAGGTAGTTAGTGTGCAGTAATATATTTTTAAAGTTTTCATTTCAGACACACAACAGACATATAAATGAATCACAGATATGTCTTGGATTGTGGTATGGTGTTCAAAACATTAGTAAAAAAATAAAGTGAGAAGAGATCATCTGAAAAACTGATTTAATGTGTAATAAGAAAATGGCAGTTTCCTGTGAGAATGGTGTTGGGTGTCAATATTTATCAAAAAGAGTCAAAGGACTTAATTTGTATATTTTTGTTCCGTTTTTAAACTAGTTTTTATTCAACTGTGTAGCTTGTGCTTTTACATTTTAGCAAAGCTCCCAGAAATGCTTCCCAAAATGTCTCAGTTGATGAATTCAGCTGACACTCTCCTTGGCGCCAGTTCCTGTACTGCAGAGCTGTCTTTAATGGGGAGGCTTGGGCTGAGTTTTTTCTTGTTTTGGATTTATTTTTGGTTTTAAGAAATGTCACAACATATCCCGTGCTGTGAAATAACAGTTTTTGGCTAAGAGGTTTAGACCTTAATTTTTTGAAGTAATATTCTTCCTTTTTGTGAAGGCTGTTCATTATTCAAGATTTTTGTAGTGAAATCTACTATAAGAAGTACAGAAATTTTAGAAACTGATTCTGGATAATTAATCTTTTACATATATATTATTTACTTTGGCATGTATTCATATAAACAGCATTCAACATATACATAAATTCATCTCCTCACCAGCCATTAAACCATGTACTTCTATACAAAACCCCCGACCCAAACCCAGTACTAATTCCATCACAGTCAGAACATTTGATATACTTGTAATTACAAAAATGTTATCAGATACGGATTCATTAATGTTGCCTGACCTTTAGCCATGTCTATAAACATGATCATGGGGTAAGGGAAAAACAGCTGTCAAGAATATTCCTGCAAAAATTAGTATTTTAGGAGCATATTCTGTGACCCTGGGAAATTCATTTCGATGTTTCTGCCCTTTCATTCCCCATCTGTGAAGCAGCAGTGATACTTGCCTCCCCTGCAGAAGTAATGTGAGCACTTTCAGACAGTTGGACAAGAACGTGCTACAGAAATACAGGGATTGTAAGGCAGCAAATTATATTCCTTTTATGGTAATCATCTTCTCTTTTTTGTTGAGGTTTATTTAAAGCAAAGTAATTGCAGGGGTGAAACTTCATAGGCATAATTTAGATTTCAAGAAAGGGGGTAAGGAGGAGGAGATGAGGGTGGTTGTATTTTAAGACCTAGAAGACACCATTAAGTAGCTGATACTCCTTGAGAAGGGATTCCTTGTATAGTGAATTTCTTTATCTTCTGCTATATTTAGAGAGCCAGGTAGAGTAAATATTTCATAATTAAGCATTCCAATTTTTTAGTGTTTAACTTCTTAGCTGCACTTCTTTCTGAAAGTATACCTGCCTGCACCTTTCCATTTGAAGCAATGCTTGACATCACATGTATTTTCCAAGATTTTCTCCAGAGATGACAACCTGTGTCAGTCCACACCGGGTTGTATCCATCCATTTCACTGGGATTTCACTGAACACCTTTGGCAGCTGGGAGCTGTAAGAAAAGGGATTAGCAAGTGTTTGTGTGACACACACTGATCCCAGCACCTGCTGATTGGATTGAAGTAATCCTTTTACAAGTTACAAAACTCTATTATCAGAGCATTAAGAGAGGGAGAGATGGTGATATACGCTGCATCAAGGGTATATTAATTTAGGTAAACAGAACATAGGTGGCTGTCTAATATACTTGTGAATTACAGCCATTCTTGCAAAAGTTGCTCACTGGTCCAGTCTGGTAGATAATGCCTTGCACTCCTTGTGCAGAGTTGATACTTCTCTAGCAAACCAGGGGCAGTAATTTAACATTGTTTTAGATGTCATGCTGAAAGCACAACTGCTCTCTGTGTGCATGCTTACACAATGAGCTTTGCATCTGAAAATATGAAACTGAAACTATGGAATGTCATTTTTATTGTTGGCTGGTATCACCAAGGAAGTTAAATTATTTCTGAATAATGCAACCTATTTGAAGCAATCTAGGGATATTATTCTCAAGCACACTGAATGGTTGCTTTGTCAGTGAAATGCCTCCCTCTGGCTTTTTTTTTTTTTAGTTTTCCTTCATCACCTACCATATTATGTATGATATTAGTAGTGTTTTATGCCAGATTACAAGTAGAGCTCCATAGTATTTTTCAGTACATAACTGAAAAGCTTCAAAACTATTTTTTTCACTGGTGTAATCATGTCCTGACAAATACGAGAAATATTAAATCAAAGCACATCATGTTAGAAATACGGCTGCAAAGATGGAGGAGGAAAAATAATTTCTCAGTGTCTTTTACAAAGAGAAAATACAAATTCCGAAGTTTTTATTTCCTATAGTTTTTCATTTGTGGTTATTGTAAGCAGGAGATCTGGGATGGCACAGGACAAATTAGAAAAGAGAAGGGAGCCTTCAGCCTGAAATGACTGACTTGTCGGGTGGTGATTGCAGTAAAGCAGTGGATGCAGAACACTCCCCAGCACTGAAAGCATGTGAGACTTTATAGCCAGATGGTAATTTACTGAGATTTCTTCCAGATACAAGTTCTGTGAGATACCAACAATGAGCTGTCACAACAGAATTTTTCATTTTATGTGTCTATATAAGCCGAATATAACTAGCCCAATAAAGTCACATTTCTTTGCAGTTAATATTGAAAACTTGATATCCTAGGCTAAAGCTGATGTTTCTGACAGTTACAGATTGATGCTTCAGAGATGGAGCTGGTCTTGCTAAGAGTTACAGGCTCTGCATTATTGTGGGTTGGCTGGATTAGAGCATCAGAAACCACTGTGGTGCTTTCATGGAACAACTAAATGTTGGAGAAAACTAATTTTCTTAACATGCTAGTTGATGGAAAGATTGAAATTCGTTGAGACAGTGCATCCTCTATTTATTTAAGGTCTGCTTTGCTAGGAAGAAAGGTAGGAAAGCATGGGCATAGTTTGGCTCTGCTCCCATGTTTCAGCACCACTTCATGCAAACACGTGTGGTGAGCTTCCAGCCTTTTGTCTGTGCAAGAACACCAGGGCAGCTCAGAGACAAAGACTGATCTTCTGCAAACAAGACCCCAACGTGACTTCAGTGTTACTATGAAACAGTGCTGGGAAGTGAGAAATGCTGAAAAAGTGTGGAAAAAACATTGTGATGCTCTGCGGGATCTGAATATGGCTCAAGGTTCTAATAGTGGCACTGATCTCAGGGAGCTTTATCTGATCAGGTCTGAACAAGTTTGGGTGCACCAAAACAGAAGAAAAAAGTAATAATTTTATAAAAGAGGAGTGGGGAGAAGGAAAAGAGAAGAGAAATGAACCTTTCTGTTGCTATTCCCCGAGTCCAGACTCCAGCCCTAGAAAATAATGGAGCACGTATTAAAGACGGAGTTGCTGATTATCTAGAGAGAGATTTTTCAAGGGCATAAAAGGAAAATAAATGTAAGGGTGTCATTTCAGAGGATGGGGACGGCTGGAGTCTTTCCTTTGTGTGTTTGCTAATCTCCTTCACCCTTTCCATTGGACAGCTGAACAATGAGTAAGAATATGCATAATTTTATAAAGAGCAAATCTTGCATGGACAAACCTGATTGCTTTTTATTTAAGTAAAACTACAAAACCCAGTAGATGAAGTGAAAACAACAGATATAATACATAAAGATTTTATTAAAGTCTTGACACTGTCTCATGAATAGTTAATTGAAAAATTAATGCAAATTTTTTAGAGGATAATTACATGGATTGAAATGGAGCAAAAGAGTGATATACAAAAAGTAATGATTGAAAGCTATGTCTAGGAGTGTCTGGCAGAGTACAGGAATTGCTCTTAGATCCAGTTATATTTAACTTTTTAAATAATGATGTGGAAGTGAGTGGAAGTGACAATGACTTTTATCACAGTCTAAAGTTTTGCACAGATGTGATGACAGAGGAGTAATTCAAAAGTCTGAAAATGTTAAACCTGAAAACACATACAACAAATAAATTATCTTTGAAGAAAAGAGTCACAAGAAGACATATCTATAATTTGCATAGATCCATTAATTCATGATCTATGAAGACACTGGAATATATACAAGCAGAAATTATGGAGAACAGCAATATTCTGAGCAAGTAGACTAAAGTTGAAATAAATGGGTTGGTGAAAATGAGTAGCAAATTGAGTTTGAAATAGAAAAGCAATATTGTTGACATCCGTATGAAAAAAGCATCTCAGATGAGAACTAGTATTCCTTATTGAAAATATTTGTGTATTTCCAGGTGTACAATGTATAGTTCAGAGCAGTTAGAGTCCCAAGAAGTAGTAATGAACTGTGCTTTAGGCTTCTGCCTTAGTTACAGAGCAGCCAAACATCAGAAAGATTCTGGTGAAGTACAAGAAATGATATTATTTGAAGGCCTGGAAGCAGGTAATCAGACAGGCTTCTTCTGTCTCTGCATTCTATAGCACTGTGAGTAACATGAGTGGGAATAGAGAAGTTTACTGTGAAGCCACTAATGATAAGGTATAAAGCCAGAAAAACGAAGGACAAAATCATATGTGGTGTTGAAAGCAAATTGGATTTATGCAGAAAAGTGTTCTTCTTACAAGTACTCAATGCAATGAGTGCTAAAGAACAGAAAGAAGTTCAGAGTAGCAAGAATTCTAGGGCGTCCTGGGCCAGAACGATGCAACCCATGAGTCAGCAAGGAACAAAAGCAAAAAAAGCCATTACTTAAATTAACGGGAGAGAATACAAAGCAAATTGTTTTAAGTGTAGTCTTTTACTGCACAATTTGCTATATAATAGCAAAGACAAATTCTCTCCTCTACACATTCCTTCTATGGCACCCAGGGAAGCATGACAGCACTGCCTGGCCCTCTGCATCTCTGGACAAAGCAGCAGCAGTTTGAAAGCAGTGGCTCCCACACTCTTGGGTGAACAGTGTGGGTTTGAGCAGTCACCGTTCACAAGGATTAAGATAATTTCACATCCATGTCTTCAGCTGACATTTGAAATTCGATTAGACCTGTCAAGGGCTGTCAATTTGAGAGCTGCACGTCTTTTCTCTGAAAGATGCATCCTCAGTCATGAAAAGGGTTTCTACTCAAGTACCACATTGGAAGTATGTTGTCAAAAATAATTGTGGTAACTGGACGTCAGCTAATAAAATAGGCATTTTCCAAACAAATATCATGACAGATGCAAACCATACTACCTCTGAAGCAAGTATTTTGTCTCTTCACCCCAGTAACAAGTGATAGGAGAAGAGGAAATGGCCTCAAGTTGTGCCAGGGGAGGTTTAGATTGGATATTAGGGAAAATTTCTTCACTGAAAGGGCTGTCAAGCCCTGGAACAGGCTGCCCGGGGCAGTGGTGGAGTCACCACCATCTCTGGAGGTATTTAAAAGACATATAGATGTGGTACTGAGGAGCATGGCTTAGAGGTGGACTTGGCAATGCTGGGTTGCCAGTTGCACTCAATGATCTGAGAGACTTTTCCTACCTAAATGATTCTGTGATTCTGTGATTTAGAGATTGACCAGTCAATTAGAATTTATGGTTATATTTTTAACCTTATTTAGTCATAGAGCATGGACTGGACACCCCTCTTGAAAAAAAAAATAATTAAAAAAATTAATTTTTTTTTAATTAAAAAAAAATAATGGAAAATAAAAACCAAACATTACAACATCAACTGAGCACACAGGAAGCTCTAACAAAGCCATGGTCTACCAAGCCAGGCCGCTGTGCTCTGTCTTTGTGCATGTGTTCAGGCACATGGAATCTGTCTTAATATGTGCCACTGGCACCATCTCTCTTGGCCATTCATTGTCCCTGGGACAGCTTTTCATCCTCTGGCTGAAAGCTCCTCTTTTGCCTTACATCTGGCATGTCTCACAGTAATAATAGATTTTATAGCACATCCTCTCTGTCCACATAATGTCAGCACATCCTCCTTATCCCCACAGCATGTTTGGTAGCAAGAGTATCTCCTCTGTCTAAACAAGAGAAAGCATGAACTGGGCTACCAACTGTCCTTGCAGGTGAGGCCCTGTGGAAGGAAAATTAAGATTAATGGAATTTAAGGTGAATCAGAAGACCTGTGCAAGCAGATGGTGTTTGTTTGAATAATAGCATATACTTGGGATTACAGGACTTGCCTCGTCGTGCACATATTGGTGAAACTAGACCTCTGCTTTTTTCAGCAGGCTTGAGAAGCATTGTAATAACAGTGGTGACAACCTCTATTTATTTTACCTGCTGCTCTGGGACAAGGACAATCATGTGCATGTTTGACATGTTGGTAATGAATTTCTTTTGTACCAGGCAAACACTGCAGAATGTCTCATCAAAACATCCTAATTAAGGAGTGGATTTGAGTAGACATACAATCTCTAAAATATCAGAAGTTCCACTCAATTTAATGTACATCCAGCAGCTCCCAGGAGAGTGTTTCAAAATCACTAAGCTTCTGTTTAGCAAAATGGGGATGAGCGTAGGGGCTCTGAAGGACTGTAAATGAAAGATTACTTAACACTGAGGGAATTGTCTGGCTCCTGAATGTTTTAAAGCAAGCTTCTTTCTGAGTAGCTTTTAAAAATGTGTGTAAAGCAGATGTTCATATTGTGCAGAGCCTTCCATGGGTCCATTCAAATAGTCAAACACCTCTCCAAAGTCTGTCAGGAGGTGCCCTGTGAATCTGATCCATGTGATCCAGGAATTGAAACCACACAAAAAATGATTGGTTAAAGTAAAGATTTCAGTGTGTTTTCATTTGAAAATTTGTTTATCTTTACACTCAAGATTATCTGAAAAATGAAGGTGAAAGTAAAAGCTTCTAAAGAGCAGTGAGTTATTTAAGTTCACGTGCAGTAAAAGCAGTCAATTTACCTTAACTCTAAACTTTACCTTAACTGTGTCAGATTTGATGATTTAAAAAGGAAATTAATTTTTTTTGAAAAATGCAATCCTTGAAATCTTCAAAGAGGCAAGTTGGAGTCAGCAGAAAGCTCCTTACTACATTCAGCCCTGCCTTTGGAATCAAATGTTCGTGGCCCTTTTCCTATAGCTTTGTGGACCTACCAGTATGCTGGAGAGATTCAGTGTTGGCAGATCTGTATATCTGCATAAAATGTCCCTGAAGTCTGTGGGACACTGGTGATGGGCATGTCAAAATGAATCAGATTATAAAAATGTGGTTTAAAATGGGAAGATGCTACGGGCTGGTCCTTGACTGCCTGATCTCTGCTGCATGCTAAACAGCTGCTCTGAAGCCAGCAGTCTTGGCTCTGTGGTATTGTAAGATTTTGCTATTTTTTCCCTTTGCCTCATAAAAATTCTTATATACCAGCAAGTCTCTGCTCTGGAGGAATTATCTTTTTTTTTTTTTTTTATGTTCAGTATACATATCCAGGAACAGATTTGCTAGGAGAAAAGAACAGGATTTTTAGCCTCCTTCCTTTCCCCGGTAGCAAAAGCCTTTTTGACAAGGACAAACAAACTATTAGAGGATGGTTTCCTCCTGTTAACTTGCAAGTTAATGCTGGGAGCATGTTACCTGACCCACACCCTGACACACGGCGGGGCCACGCCGCTCTCCCAGCTCTGCATCCGTCAGGTCACAGCTCTGTCCACTGCAGTGCTTTTTCCTTCATTATAGAAAAGAAGCAATCACAGTAGGTGTTTTGATTGTATCTAGGCCACCACTATTTTTTACCTTCTTTAGAAACCTTTATCCTAATGCAGGATCTTTCTGTGTCCTTAAAGACATCCCTTCTGGAAGCGTCGCTTCTTGGGTTGGTTTTTCAGTACCAGGTTTGATTTACAAACCTTGTGCAAAGACGCAGGCACCTGACAAGCCCTGCACCAAACAAAGCTGTGTGTCAGGGGCTCTTTTGTCATCGAAAAACTGTTCAAGCTGCAAGAGGGATCAGTATCCTGCCCTGCCAGCCGGGTGGGAAGCGCAGTGGCACAACAGCTTTGCAGAGCTCCTGTTTAGCAGAGGACAAGCTGCAAGCTTTTTACACCTTCTGTTAAACCTGTTGAGAGGGCAGGAGAGCCTTTCTTCTTTAAAGCACATTTGGGAAGAACAATTCAACATCACAGAGATTGTCTGTGGAAAAGGCTTTCGAAGCAATTAAAGTGCTTTTTATACTTTACAGTGAATCCTTTCTGGGAGCTTTTTCTAGGCAAGGTTTGCTACAGATTGGGCTGTGTTAGTGAAGGTTCCAGCAATAACCACTGTGGCTGATGTTTGGGCCAGAAGCACCCACAGCTCTGCTATTTACCCCAGCCCTGAGCCTGTCTCCTAAACAGTCTGTCCCTTTTTAAATGTGTTTAAGAATGTTAATTTCAACCTACCTAGTAAAGGCAGTATGGAGTCTAATTTACAAATATGGACAGGGGGTGTAATGTGAGATGGTTCTCTTGCTTGTTATGGGAGAAGATGGCAGGCTCGGCAAGGTAACGAGGCTGCGTAAGTGGGCTTACAGTACCAGGTGGTCACTTTCTTAATTTTCATGTTAAAAAGAGGGGAAGATTTCTGTGTTTGCCCACACTTCTCCCTTTCTGCTCTCTTCCCTTCGCATACATGGATTATTTTCTGATCCATGGGGTGATGGAAAAGGATTTTGGTTCATTTTTCTCACATCTTTGGAACTGAATTCTTGATCCACTGCTGGACTGGATCTCTAGCCTTGGGAGATCTGCAAAAGCTAAAGACCTGTGCCAATATACTTTGATGGGCCATCATTCCTGCCACAGGCAGTTTTCTTTGGTGATGCTTTTCCCAGCATTGTTAACTGAATGCAATGTACAATCTTTAACAACATATATTAATATTAATTATCAGCACCTTCTCAGTTCAGGGCTCTCTCTGTGCCAGTTCATCTGCAAGATGAGTTTCTGATGACCCAGAGCTTGAGCCACAACAGTTCAGCCTGGCAATTTTTAAATTATTTTCAACATTTCTATCACTGTTGTGATGTGCAAATGTCCTTGAACTTTAGTTGTAAAATCCTTTGTTTTGACAGGAGGTGTTGTTTGTAGTAATTTTTGTCAATGGAACTTTGTTTCTTTTTCATTGCCTAATGAAAGAGACATTTGGACTTATGTTTTCTAGGTACTGAAGAAGAAATCATTTCCTCCTACATCTCAGTAACTGGATGTTTCATGCATTTCCTCTCTGTTAGCACTGGTACATTTTATCATTGTCATTTTTTATAGCACAAATAAGCTTGACGTTAACTCTCTTAAGTAAATAAATTAACCTTAAAACTGAGCCTTTTTGCCCCCCAAATCTCAGGATTCCCGTGCTTTGAGAAACATCCTTTTAGCTTAGCTTTCAGCCTAGCTAAGTTAATGCTTAATGCAGCATTCTTTTAATTCCAGTCCTACATGGAAGATCACCTGAAAAACAAGAATCGTCTGGAGAAGGAGTGGGAAGCTCTGTGCGCTTACCAGGCTGAGCCCAATGACAGCACCATTGCACAGCAGGAGGAGAATGTCCAGAAGAACCGCTCACGGGCTGTCGTACCGTGTATGTACACTTCCCTTTGCATCGTGCCATTTAAGTTCCGATACAGTCCCCAATATCCTTTGCACAGTGGTGTGGAAGCTGCAGATGGCAGGCAAACAGTGTGGAGTGGTTTTTATATGTCCTAGAAAGCTGTGGCTACAACTGTGGGCTGGGTGTGTGTCCTGTTGTCATATCAGACCGTGTTTACCTCCTTGTAAGTTGTACATATGTTACAAAAATGCACAGCTGTGCCACATAACACTGCTGCTGCAGCTGTGCAGTGTCCCACAAAATTCCATAGCCAGAGTGATGTTCAGTGCTGAAATATACTTTCTGTACCAGAGTGGCATCTGTAGCTGTTCAATAGAAGTCTCTTCTTCTGACCGAGACAAGTTGGTCTCTTGTCCATCCAGCAGTAATACCAGCAGCCTACAGCCAGAGCTAGATCTGTTTATCAGGTACTCAGCTGTACTGAAGGAGCCCCTTTAGGCTTTAGTGGGTAAGTTTGCAAACTGGCTTCTCTCTGCAAGGCTTAGGATAAAAAGAGAAAAATTAAAATAATGATAAAAAAAAGGAACCGGTGTTTATATTCCTAGAATCCACTCTTTCCTGTAAGCAGCCACCTTTTGAGCTTGAAATAAAAGTAACTTACTTTTCCTATGCAAACATATATATATATATATCTATATATATATATCTATATATATATATATCTCATCGATTGCAGTGGTAATGTATGGACACATATTTCATTAAGCAACCAATGAAACAAAAATGAAACTGAGAATATATGCACAGTCCACAGCAACCAAAATGCTCTCAATCAGTGTGCCCACAATCCAGCTGGATAGCTTGGCAAACATATATAGCTGGTTTAATTTTTAAAGTGCCCTGAAAACATTAATTTTCCCCAAGAGAGCCTTGAGCAAGTACTATTCCTCCTTTAAAAATTGGGAAATAACAGGTGACACTTTAGGTAAATGTCATAGACAGATTTGGAGTGAAGATTCTTTGGAAGGACATGATAATTTATCTGAGCCCATCAGTCCTTGCATATTTGCTTCAGCAGGGTTCGTCTCTTGTTTATGTAGTGGCTCTTTCTGCAATACTTTGCTGCTCAGGAGAGGATTAGAGCAACTTGGCAGTATTAATTCTCCTGAGTAAATATGGTTCTGGTCAAAAGCCTTTAGGGGCAGCAGCAGCAGTTTGCTAACACCCATGTGCTTTGGGATCAGGCCTGTTGAGAAGTTCTAAAGAAGTTACCATGAAAGTTAAAGTAGTGCAAGCCTTCTGTGCCCTTTTGCATCCTGAAAAAACCAGCACTTAACTAACATGGTAGGAAGTGAAAATTTTCCATGAAAATATGTGTTGATCCAAGTTAATCTTCCTGCTTAAAGTGTTCTGTCAATATGGACTTACAGTCGGACCATTTTAAGAGATCTCAAGTTCCTGCTCATAAATTAAGCTAGACTGTTTGGTTGCCGCCACAGAGACAGCATGGGAGCTACAGATGTTGCCAGAAATTGGTGCTAGTTATTTGACTGATGTGGAAACTGTCTTCATGATACAGTGAGCTATAAGATAGAAACCTTCCGACTAGACTTTTCTACCTGTGAATCCAGAAGTATCATGACTGTGACAGTGCTAAAGAGCAGAGATTCTTAGCTTGGGTGTCATAGAATCATTTGGGTTCGGAAAGACCTCTAAGATCATCAAGTTCAGTCATTAACCCAGCACTGCCAAGTCACCACTAAACCACATCCCTGAGTACCACATGTACGTGTCTTTTAAATACCCTCAGGGATGGTGACAGATTCTCTTTTCATCATATTGTACTGTGTGGATGTATCAGCCAGCCTTTGTTTCTCTGCCATTGCTTCTTCCATGGCATATTGTTATGCCTGTTTTTCCCGTATCTGGGTCTAGACTGAATTAGTGCTGCCTGTGAAGGTATTTGGACATGGATAGGATGACTACAATTTATCTGAAGTTCTAACTAAAAGTATTCTAGTACATTTAAAAAGGTTAAATGCTATATTTGCTTTGTTTCTTCAATGTGGAAACTTCTATTACAAGTATTAGTGCGCTGGGAATTTTCCCTTTTGACTGAATTGCACAAGATTACCTGCCTTCACTTTCTGAAGTTGCTGTGCACTGGTAAACAGCTATCATATTATATATGTTTAAACTACATACTACTTTGTTGATGGGTGGAAAGTGTGGCATAGAGTTTAAACAATATTAAATTTTGATAAGGCGGTGGTTATTTTAGACTCTAAGATTAGACTGAGATGAGAAGGCCCAGTTTGCCCACTTTTTTTTTTAACTGTGTAAGACATTAAAACTATAGCAAAAAACGCCATAGATTTGCTTCATAATGTATGAAGAAGCAAACCTGATATGCTTTTAATATTGTACAAAGTTGTTATGCTGCATTCAGTGTATTCTCAGAGTAATGCCTTGTTAGTGTTTCCTTACCCCTTTCATATTCATAACCACCTTGACAAGGTAGAACAAGATTGCCAATTCACACAGAAGATTTCATCTTAGAAAGGCTTCAAAGAAGCTTTAATATCATGTTATATTTGCTTTGCATTTTTCTTTCTGAACCAGTCTTGAAGTAATACAATATTATTTTTACTGATTATATAACTGATTTAATTATTATCACAATTTTATCATAGCCTGCTCTTATACTTAACTTTTCTATTTACAAACAGCTTTTAAAATACTTGATAGCAGAACACCTTGACACTGCACTTAACTAATTACTAGTTTAAAAAATACTAACAATTCAAGTTACCTGGACCTGACAAAACTGAATCCTTTTATCCAATCAACAAGCAGATTGCTATAATTTAGGGCATACAGTATTTATATTTAGTGCTATAATTTAATGATGCCTATTTTATGTATGAATACATGAGCAGCTCAAGAAAAGCTTTCCAGTTTTTTTTTCTCTTTTTGCATCTCTGAAAAATAAACCCATCTCAATAGAGGCAATACTGTATGTTTTTATTTGTGTATACCATGAATATATACAGGTACTTTAAGCATTTGGCAAACAACTTTTTGCAGTGAGCATCTATCAAAAACTGTCCCCCATAGCTGTATCCATGGGTCATGGTATACATTAAAGCAGCGTGCTTATCTCTGTGCTTTGGCTTTCCTCTAAAGGAAAGCAGAGCTATTAGGGGCAAAACATGCACCCAGATCTGAGGCTTGTTTCCCTTTAGAGCATAGCCAAGGGTTGTACACCAAAGATGGGAGCACCTGAGCAGAGGGTTGTGTGCATTATCCGTATTATGAATGCATGTACAGATTGTGCTCTGAAATGAATGAACTTGAGCAGTTCAGCGCAAAGAAAAGTTCCATTTTCTGCAGATCATCTGTAGGCAAAATAATGATAATCAGCAGATTATGATTCTGCATAGTCTTCAGGCTGCACCACTTTTGTTCCTCAGTAGTTCTTAACTTTCTTAATTCAGTGGAGTTCTGTATAGTGCTTTGTTTGGAAAAAAAAAAAAAAAAAGATCAGTGTAAATCTAGAAGGAAGAAAATGATGATCCAAGCAGAATGTGCCAGGTTGATTGCTGTAAGATTTGCCCTGTACTGGGATGCCTGCATTCAGACAACCCAAATTTGCCCATATTCCTTGTTTTCAACCTTAAATTTGTTGGTTCTGTTCCTTCAGAAGTATCTGATTAAAAGGAAACAAAAGAGGGAAAATGTGAGTCTTACTTTTCCAAGCTTTCAGTCTCCATCTAACAACAAAAATGGTAGATTTTCATTAAGTTGTAGTGCCAATGTGAGAGAAGTCGAAGGTTGAGATGACATACTACTGTAGTATTGGTCACTGTTTAAATAATCCAGATAGTAATGACATTTTATGCTCAACTCAGTCATTTAAACACAGGAATCCAGTGTTTGAGATGCTATAAGTACTCTAGGCATCTAGGCAGAACCAGCAGGTATAACACAAGCTCTGTGGGAGACTTGTGACCCTCCTGCCTGCTCGCCGAGGTGTTCTTACGACACACAAATATCACTAGAAACGTACACTGAGGTGTTGAAACCAAGTTTTCTGGGCATGAATCTGTGAAATTGTAGATTAGGATGCCTGAATTTAAGTGTCTCCATGTAGCTGCCTCCATGTGAGCCGGGTGTCAAAGCCCCTGATACAGCCAGTGAGGAGCCAGTCAGTGCGGTGACATCGGGAGAGCTGTGCAACGGCCAAAAGCTGGTACTCGGTTCACAGTGAAATGAATGGCTTTAGGATGCCACTGCGTATCCTGTGTGAGCTTCAGATGCTGGTCTAATAGGGTACAAGTCTTTGGGTCTTGCCTCCTGTCTGTTTTCCTTGTGCAATGTCTCATCTACCCTACAGTTTCTCAAACAGCCCATGTTCGTGTTTAGCTGGCTAAATCAAGCTCCATTAACTTCACATGAATATATTTATGTCTAGACACCAAAACTTAGCTTTTTCAGTCTATAAATTGAGATTTATATACTGCAGACTCATATGTGCTAGCTTATATCATGTCCTTTATGCTCTATCTTCTATATTTTATATTTTACATGTATGTAAAATACAACACTGTGCTGGGTTTCTCCTGAGCTACAGGTTAATATTAACCTTCTTATTTAGGAAGCTTCTCTCTGCCACATGTCTCCATCTATACGTTTTGCTTTTCTTTCAGCTGTGGCTTGGCTGGAGCAATAGCAAATGCAAAGCAGTTCAGCATTCAGCAGCAGCTATTGTAGATCCTTAAAATGATGACAAGTTGTAGCTTGGCCAGATTGCAGTAGCTGGTAACAGCATTTGTCTTTTCTCTCACTTCCTTATTACCACCCCTCTCCTCTCCTATTTCTTCATTCATCTTTCTTGTTTTTTAGATTGATCTTATGTATCTTCCTTTTCTGACATACCTTCTTTACTTTTATTTCCTGCTTCTTCTGCTTCTCGCAGAATCAATATGCAGTTTGCCAAAAAAAAAAAAAAAGCTGTACATTCGGCATTTTCCCCATAGTTGCTCATTGTTAACAGAACAATCTGGTGTCCATGGTATTCTGGTTGTTTTTTTTTTCTTTTCTTCTTCCCCTGCCTGCTTCTGAAGAGCTATTATGCTTGTTCCTAGAAGCTTTGAGGTGATAACAGGCATAGACAAGCACAGTCTGTTCATTGTCAATATGAATGTTTGATGCTGCAACTGAAGCACACATGGATGCAAACTCCTGATATATGCAGAAAAACATGTGCAACCTTTTATGCACACTTTTTTTTCTAAGTGCAAGTACAAAGTCTCACCACCTATTCACTACCAAAGCCCTAACGTGTCTCACCCTCTGATAAACTCTCCAAGACAGCAAGATAATGACATGGCACACTAAATCAGAGGGTCTGGATAAAACACTATGCTTTTTAAAAAAAAGATCCTGAAGTTACTGATCTCACACTTGACTCTTATTGGAGAGTCACCCTGACATCTATTTGCTAAATACTGATGAATCACTGTCTGCTCTTTCTCCTTCATCCCTTTGAAAACATTTCACACGTTTCCTTTGGTGATTAGTTCAAACACTTTTGTTATTCAATGAACAGGGCTTATCCTGAGCGCTTGCTTAGCTTAAGGTATGTGAGAGACCACATTTACTGCATGTAACCTGTGTACCTCCTGCAAAGCCAGGTTTCAGAGCTGCAATTCTTCAAGCACTCTGTGACAATGCTCATTGCAAAGACTCCTATAAAATATATAGGGTAGCCCAAGATCTCAGGTGTCAAAAGTTCATACTTATGTTTTGGATTTTTTGTGCAGTGTTTCCAAAGTGAGGTGGTAATTAATAATGTTCATGAACATCTTCCCTTTCTTGTCTTCATCATCCTCCTATTGTGTTGAAACATTAGCAGGGAAAGTAATTTTATGTGAATAGTAAAGTTATTTACTATTCACTATTCTTCAGTTATTTGACGTGACTTGTTCATCACTAATCTTATTCCAGGAGAAGATTGCTGACACTGTTGGGTGAGATTGAATGACTATAAACAACACTCTTACAAGCATCCCTTTGTCTTGCTCATGTATTGAACTGCCATGGCATTACTGCTGAATAAACCAAAGCAGAGCCCAAACTCTCTGTTTCTACCTTCCTGTGTGGTACTTAGAATGTTTGATAATTCATTTATTATTCCTCATTATTAAAGTAATGATTGGTACTTAACAGCCAGCTTGGAATCCTGGTGTTGGGTGGTGTCACAACCCACTAGACAAGGTACTCTTACTTTGTCTATTTGAAAAATGAGTGGAAAGATCCTCGATCCTCTCAAAACATCAGTATCTGTGTTCAGCTGTAGAGGGTCACAGAAAGGGCAGCTCCCATCCTCTTTCCACCATATACTGTGCAGGGTAGGCTTCCTGAGAAGTATAAATTGTGCTGTGTACAGGTTGTTTGAGATTCATATGTAGACTTAGACATCTCTCAAATTATCTGAGTGTGGTCTGGGCTTTCTTGCTTTAGTCAGTGGAAAGAAAACGCATTTCTTGAACACAATTTGGCCTGTTTGTGACAGCTAAATCAGGATTAAATGATTCATCACATAGAAACATTTCTTTTCTCATAACAGAAAGTGAGTCTGGATGACTGGAAGAGATGCAGACATCTGCATTGTCACTGCCTAAGTATAGACAAATAAAACCCATCCATTATATGTGTTCTGATGTAGAAATAATTTTTGTGAAAAAGGCTAGAGTTTTGGGGTGTACCAACAAATACAATTGAGCTAGCACCAGTAAAATTACAACTTAAAAAGTGCTAAAATAATCTTAATGATGGGCAAACAACGTGAGTAAGTCTCCTGTGTCCAGAACTGCTGTTTTCTTTACTGGTGTCTGAACTAGCTACAGTAACAGCAGTGTAAGATGTCTACATGTGCTCCAGTTGTACTTTAAGTGAAATTGTTGGCATTTTCTCTCTCCCATGATCATCTCCAAGTCATATTGTCTCCCCACGTCACTAGTGGAGCACCACGCAGCACTGGTCTTTGACAAGGACAGATTAACTTAGTGTCCAGCTCTCAGCTGTGCTTCCGTGTTCCTGCTGTTCATTTTATAGAGAAGCCAGGTGGACAAAGTCCCATCAGCTTCCCTCTTCCATGACCTGCTGTAATACTGGGGGTTTTTAGCGATTTGACTAGTTTAAATCTTAAACTCCTTAAACAGAAGAGATTCCCCTCTTTCCTGAGAGGTTGCAGCACACTGCAGTGTATCTCATGAAGACAGGATTTCTGATACTGAGCCTCTGGAATATCCAATTGCTTCATTCCTGGGTCAGGCTATGATGCTGTGGCTGTATCAACCCTATGGGTAGGTTGGGAGTCAGAAGGAAATATCCTTTCTGGTATTTACCTGTCTTGGAAAGCGCATTAATCTGACTTTGAATTGTCTAACTTAAAATGGGTAGAATACTGGTATAGAAACTTTCTTCTCTTATTTTCTCCTTTGCAGATGACCATTCCAGGATATGTCTAAAAGGTGAAAGTAGCCACGACAATTCAGACTACATCAATGCCAGTCCAATTGTAAGTATGGTAACCTGTGAGAAGTATTCCAGATAGTTGATCCTTGTCATTCCTTGTTGTCAAAATAGGCTCACTGCAGGCACCTCACTGCTAACCTCAGGTTGTGAGCACCTCACAACACTGGTGTTTCAGCCTGTCCTTTCAAATTGAAGAGAAATATATGTGCATGTAATACCCTTGAAGTTTATGTACTAAGAAAAAGTCACTAGATAACCCTCATTCTACCTTGTAATACTGTCAGTTTTTCTGTACTTGATATTAGATATTATTAACTTACAGATTATAAAATTCAGTACTTCACTTTAGTGGAGCTTTTCCTTCTCTGAGAGGTAAAAATAGCTCGTTCTTTTTTGCATTGTCCTACTAACTACAGTAGGAGGAATGGTTTCTGTAGGCATGGAGAGCTGAGCTCTACAGTCTTCTGAGCTTCTTCTGCTTTAGGAAGTGATGTTTTCTATCACCTTTCTTCCTCTGTTGACCTAGTGATGCACAGTCTGGTGGCTCTCCTGGTTCTTCTCTGAGCTTGCTGTTTTGAAAGCAAGAACAGGATCCCCTAGCCCCTGTGTATTCACTCCAACTGCAAAGTAGGTTAGTCCAGTTTTTGTGTCCAGATACTCCAGTGTGGCCCAGCTGCCATTTCCCATGACTATGTGAGCTGAATGTGAATCCTGTCTTGTCCATGAAAGGTGATAGGGAGAAAAGGTCTCTATTTGTAGATACCAAACATGTATGGTAATGCCAGTAGCATTGGCCTGTTGTAGCATCTCAATGGAAGTGTCAGGAAATCCACGTGAAGGGGGAAAAAAGCACTGTGTCATTGACCTCCGTGGGACTGCTGGTATTGGAGTCGCTTTTTCTCATGCTTTTTATTCACATTAATTAGGCACCAAAAAGTTATTATAGGGCAACTGTGAGAAAGAACTTAGGATGGAGAATTAGATCTCACTGCAGTGGGCTGTATATGCCATTACTGGCTCATTTTCCTGGGGAGTATCACTCCCCCACTTAAATGACTTTGTGTGGGCAAGGCAGCTGACAATTTGCAACAGCATGAAATTACAGGCGGCTTCCTTCCAATGTTGTTGACAATACTTTTTTCTTTAAAAAACCCCACAGCTACATAGAAACTGTTCCCTGATCTTTGCTTCAGCAGAGTTCAAAAGCTTCATTTCCATCAACACATAAAAGCGCTTTATTCAAAGAGTTAAAAACACACAGAAGCCAAAAAACACCTTTGGGATATTTTTGTCTTTGGCTTTCGGTAGAGGGGTAACCAAAGCACCTGCATGTTGAGGGATTGCCAGTTTCCATTTCAGAGGACAAGGGTAGATAGGCACAGATTAGGGGTTTTAGACTGCTTTTGGGTATGTCTCTGACTAGACCAAGCTCTATCTGTCACCAGGATCAGGGGATCAGAGTAAGCTGGTGTTCCAAGGAATATGCATCCTGCTTCTAAAATCATACCCAGAGGTCCAGCTCCAGAGCTTCAGTGCTCTGTTTGTGTCTTCAGGACCCAGCTGGTGAGTTATGTTTGGTCAAGCCTTCATCTGATAGTAGAAACTGAGAGGTTTTGTGGGAAAGACAGGAGTGGGAGGCGATAACTGGAAGTGAGATATTGTATTCTTGTAAGAGCTTGGTTGTAATTCACATGGCAACAACATGGTATCAAAGTGGAATTACAGCATCAGTAGACATTGCTAAGCCAGGTTCAGTGTTGACAGCAGTACAAATGCTGGGTTTTTACTGAAAAACTGGGCTTCTGCAACCTGCCCAAAAGTCTGCGTAGACACAGCTTAACTAGTTTTAGTACACAAATTTGGTTGGAGAAGGCATAAAATTTTGCATGTGTGTAGATATCTGTTGCAGTTGTAGTTCTGGATTGTAGTGTAACTGTTTCTTTAATTACACTGAGGAGAAAAGTATTAGATTAAATAGTGTTGGAAGTGAAGAAACGGGATGAAGCTATCCCATTGACAGAACTGGGAAGCAGTTTGCTTTATCAGGATGCCCACAGCTAATGCAAGCAGAGGGTCTCTGCTTCCACAGCTTTAACTCTTGTGTTTTTACAATGGGTTGTAATCTTGCCTTTCCAGACAGCTCTTAATAAGAGTCCTTCTGCAGGGTTAGAAGGTGTTTCTTTTTGTAGTTTTCCCAGACTCAAGAGTTTTGTTCAATACAAGTCACACTGATGAAGCAAAAATTCTTGTGGTTGTCTTTATATCTCTTACAGAAATACTTCTATACCCAGAAATAAGTGGGTTCACAAGTGTTTCATTAGACTGGGATAAGTGCCCAGTAACTTGCATAGCCAAGAAAAACTGCCGAGAAAAATCTTCAAGTTCCTCTTCTTCATGGTAGGATAGAGACCCTACAATGAGGAGAGAAGTGCCACAGCTGACATTTGTGTAGACCTGCTATTCCAAGGAAAGAGATGCTCTAGTTAGTTACATGAGTTTGTTCCACTAAGCCAGTAATCATTTCGATATTTTAAAAGCAATCGATCAAAATGTTTCCTGAAGGTGATGCAGTGGGAGGTTGATAGGAGGAAATCCCTGCTTTGCAAGCCCATGGTCTGGAAAGATTCCCTGCAAACTGTTGAATTTCAAACCAAATTAAATACCCTCAGATTAGTGTAAACATACTTGTTAATCTGTTGTTGTTTTTGTATAATGAGGTAGAATATAGGAGTGGCAGAGATATCCAGTCTCTGTTCTCCCCACTTCAAATGCCTACTGCAGTATTGTATTGGGCACTTGATTCTGCAATATTTACTGTGGTTATACAGCTGGTGAAGCCTAAGTTGGACATATGTGCTATTTCTACTGCTGTTTACCTGAGATCTCTTCTGGTAGCAGGCACACATTTAGTCAGTGTCTTTGTAAGCACACAGTGGATGTGGAGTATCAGTACAACTGCTTTCACTCACTCTTGCAAAAATCCTGCAGTTTCTTTCCTTCAGACTGTTTCAACTTAAATAACCTCAGTAATTATCCTGTCAATACAGTGATGCTCCTGGTGCATTTGCTCCTTGCAGTGCCTGGGTGAGGAGTGAGCACTATCGTGAGATGGGCACTGATAGCACAGGATCGGTGCGGGATGAACTGACTGGGAGAAGCTTTTTCCTCCCCATGTGTGGGAGCTGTCTGGTGCAGGAAGAGCGTAAAATAAAGTAATTATACTGGAGATTCGGAGAGGGAGGCTGCCAGTCCTGTACATGTCGCTGGGTATCTCCAGCTTCTGGGTCAGTGGTCCAGTCTCCAGCTGGGGCTCACTCAACCTTCACTGAAGCCTAAATGAATGCAGCAGCACACCCTAAAAAAATCCCAGTGCTAGACAATGAGCTGGCCACCTGCCCACATGTTTCTTCCTTTTAAAAAATGCTGCCCCCCTTCAACACCTCAACACCTCACAATATGATGTGAAAACTGGGGTTATATTGATGGCCTCACTGCAGCTGGGAATGGGTGAAGAGAATCAGGAAATATTTAGTCCAAGTTCTTCCCATTTGTCTTAAATTTTGCTGTAGCTTGAGGCCAGGCAAAATAAGTCCTTAGGATAAATTTGCAGAGTAACAGTGAGGTAGAAATCTGTTTCCCTCCTCTCTGAAATAACATAAAGTACTATGATAATAACTCTGGTATCGGCAGCTGAATGAAAGGCTTGCAATTACAGCACAAGGAGACCCTGGCTGTGCAGAATAAAACTGTGATAATTACTTCTGTCATATTTGTACTTAGTCCTCATTAAATTTCAGGAAAATCATCCAGTAGTAAATAATGTGCAATCTTTGCTTTTAAATCAGAGGTCATGAAAGTAAATGGGAAATTCTGTTTTTCCTCATAGGGTGTCTGAGAGAGAAAAAATCCCATCAACTACATTTAAAAACTCAGTTTGCTTATTATTGAAGACACCAGACTGAGGAATGTCATTAGCATGACAGTTTGTTCAAATACAGCATACAAATTTCATCACCAAGAATAGACTCTGAAATTCATAATGGCCTAGGCAACCAGATTTGCTCCTTTCATTCCATTAGGGGCTTAAAAGGAAGGATTTAAAAAATTGTTTTAAATTTTAATTCAAACATGAAGATGAGGACTAGTCTACCTTTTTAATTTTAATGCTGAGATGAATGTGATTACAAAGTTCATCTGCATTTGCTGGATATGCTTTCTTTGGCAAAAACAAATACGCTTTTTCTTCTTTTAGAGACTGTCTATACTTTGTGTAATAAATACATTCATGGAAGTAGGTTTTGTTGGTGTTGTAAACACATTAAGTCTGGAAACCACACAGAAGCTTGAATCCATACAAGTTTTTCAAGGCTTTAATCAGATTTCAACTTCCTTTCTGTCGCATTTGGTCTACACTGGATTTCATTCTGATGTCATGATTCAGGAATATTTCAGATGGAGTCAGAGGATTTAGAAGAAGGTAAATATGGTGTAACTTAGACCACATCTCACCCAGCATCTTTCTAAGTGGAATGTAAAGATCTGACAAGCTGAGAGGGAAGGTAAAGGGAAGGAATGAATCAGTGTTATCATTTACATGAAATTTCAAAATGGTCACTGATGCCTATTGACACTTTTACTTCAGTTTTCAGTTTTACAAAACTGCTTAACAAGAATCTACATGTACCACTCTCAAGGATTTACTCCCACAATGTATTGATTTTTCTGTATTTCACAGCATTATCAGTGAAATCGAGCAGCAGCGCAATCTCTGTCTACCAACTCAACAAAATTCAGCATTCTTCAGGGAATCCTTGCAAAGTCTTAGAATAAGGCAGCTGGATAATAGAACTCTTGAAGGAAAAACCAACAGTGTAGCTTTTATTCTGTAGTAAAGCAAAAGTGGAATCCTTGTCTGATATTAACAAGATGCAGCCAGTTGTGATAATGTTCTTCAGATATTTTCCTACTGTAAGGTACTGTAAGTCAACTTACACTACAAAGCCCTGTAGGAAAACACAAGTTGTGCCACTAAAGTTTTTCTAGTTTTTCTTTTCCAAGAAAAAATCTCAGTGCTCCTCCTTTTTCTTTTCATTTGCTTTTGACATTGGTAGTGACAGAAATCATAACAGCCAATTGCATGGCCAATTATAGTAATCCTTGATCCCTAATACAAAATGGTGGAAAAATAGATTGAAACATTATCACTGGACTTGCCTTTGCTGTACTGCAGCAGAAAATGAGAATTCCACCACAGTAGAACAGTTGTAATAATTGCAGCTTTTTCTTTCCAACAATGGCTATTCCACCCCATTCTGATGTAAGCCTTGTGAACTTGGTGCTTTGATGGGGAAATAGAGGGAAAAATCGTGTTCTTTTTGAACAATTACTATTAGGGTGATCTCTGAAGGTTGTTCTGTTGTAAAATGTTAGCAAACAATCAATTTTTGTTTTAATACTTGATTGTATGGGGTCTGGAGTTCTCCATTCTTCTCTGGAGAATACATTTTCTATTTTATTTTCATGAACTGAGAAATCTGAGGGATCCTTGAAAGAAGATAATGACTACTGACATTAAAAAAAGCCTTTTATTTGATCCTTGATTAGTTAGTTTAAAACCCATTACTGACTTTATTTCTTTATTCAAACCTCTGTTAACTTTGATAGATTAAGATGCCCTTGGTGTTCTTGGTGACCTTGAGAGAATAAAAAAAAAGTAGCAAAAATATTCAAGAACTGTCCCTTGCCATCACCTACTCACATTAAATTGAATTTGACCAAACTAGGGATTTTTCACACTTTCCTTGAAATGCGTGGTCTTTTAAACAGTGTGTGTAATACAAAATTGATGAAACCAGGAATTTCATTTAATTAGTTTAGACTTTGCTCTTATTTTTGTTCAGTTAAAGATCATTTAATAGTGTGATAGCATTTTCTGCCATTTTCTATTTGCTCCAAGCAAGAAGAGTTTCTTCTCATAATTGTTTTTTGTGCAACACAATGTGCTTGGAATGAAATAATTGTAATTGTCTTTTGAATTATTGTTAAACTGCTGATATACTTCACTAGTCTGTGCTTATTGTAATGTTTGCCACGTTCCAACAGCACCTTTGTGACAGAGGTTGATTAATGCTGAAATGCCAAGATTGGCCTATTCCTGATTTATCAGCTGAATGTTGAGAAGTATTTCCTCCATGACAGCGCTATTTGCATCATCCTTGATTTCTTCTGCCTTTGTTTTCTGGAATGTCTACATTAAGAAAAAAAAATTAGTTTTAGAAGAATTCAAAGTAAATTATTCTTTTTCTAAAGTTTGGCGTATTTACTGTTGGTTACATTTCCGAGCCAAGCTCTTGCCTGTTGGAGAAGCGACATCATTTTCAAGTGGATGCAGCCCACAACAATTTCCACTGGGAGTAGCACATCCTCCTTGGTGTAGATCGATTTTTCTAAGTTAAGATTTTTAGTTCCAGCATAGGAAACCATTTCACTACAAGTTTAAATCCTGTAGATCTTTGGAATTCAAAACAAAACAACAACAAATCATTTCAAGTGTAATGGAGAATAAAAAACCCCCCACTTTTAGGCTTGACTTTGCCTGATCACATTTGCTGTTGTTTTCAGCTGTGTTTAGTTCAGTGACTCAATTCTTACAAAAGAAAAGAAAAGAAAAGAAAAGAAAACAAAAAACAAACAAACAAAAAGTTGCCCCTTTTGAAATGTTCCCTAAGGGTTTTTTTGTTAATGCTGATATCTGAAGAAAGCTGGTTTTTCCTGATCTCAAAATACCCACAGCAGTAAATGTCCTGCTATCAGAATTGCTTTTGTCAAAAGGCAAAGAAAGCAAGGTTGAAATTTTTTGTGAGCAATTACTTGTTGGGAGGATTTATTTGCTGATAAGAGAAGCATCCCAATGAAACTTGGAATAAAATGATGTTATTATAGACATCCTGGTCAAGGTTTTTTATAACAATGGGTGGTGAATCAGAAGCAAGCTTTTAGTCTAAATGGATTCAGTGACTTTTACCTATGTTGTGTTGTCATGGAGAATTTTAATATTAAGTCCAGCTTAATTATACATCAGAAAATTAGAAACATAAAAGTGTTCTCTTCCTGTTTGCAACATTCATCATATTGTTGTTCTGTTAGAATAACTTACATCTGTTCTTTTATGGTTCTTCCCTCTTTTATGTTGCACATAATTATGAGGTGCCTTCTTTTACGCTGACATGTACCATCACTGAAAATTTTGATAGGCTATGAATAAATTCAGGAGATGCCTGTTAATGCAAATGTGACTCACATTCATTCTTATTCAGATCTTTACTTATAGAGCAGAACTGTGTATTGAGACAAATTCTGCCTTCAGCTACATGGGTATAAGTTAACTCTCACCAGCTTCAGTGTCACTTGAGTCACACCCACACATCTCAGAGCTGAAATGGGTCTCTTTTCTTTATGTTCAAAGTTTTGTCTTGCCCAGTTCAGGGTTAGAATGAGTTTGTTTGTTTTTTAATCCTATCAGCAGATCTTCTTTTTCAGCAGAATGGGTCCTAAGATTTAGAACCAAGAAAACCACCCATCAATTCGAAAACATTCATTGTAACGCACTAATCCTATTTACTCCTGATGGCTTTGTTTCTTAGATTCTTTATTTTTTCTGCTCAGTGAATTTTCTGCTCTTTGAATTAAATGTAATAATTAAGGTCTTTAAGCAGAACTTCCTCCATTGAGGCCAAATCCATGCATTTAGATAAATCAGCTAACCAGAAAAAGCCAGAAACTGAATTTGTTCCCCATTTTTGCTGGTTTTTAGTTACATGTGCCCTTGACTGGCATGGTGGAAATGGAGAACATATTTAGATGTGTGGAGCATTCTTAACATTCAGTGTAGAAAAATGTTTCAAATGGCTCCTAGGTTGCTATGAAACCACAAGTACTGATCTCCAATAAATGCCTTTGTCAGCCACCATAAATGATCTTACTCTGCATATTGAGGACATGGGACTCTGCTCATCACATGTGCTGATATTCATCTGGTGTCATCAGTCTTTTGGGGGAAAACTTCTCCTCTGAGCTTAGAAATAGAAATAAAATACTTTGCTTGCCAGTAGAGGATGGAGGGACATGACAGTCCTTTAGGAATCCCTTCTTCTGCCATCACATACTTTCTGTCTCTAACATTGCAATGGATTTCCTTTAAATAAATCCAGGCTGTGTTCTTCTTCCTTATTCCAGATGGACCATGACCCCCGAAATCCTGCATATATTGCCACCCAGGGCCCTCTCCCTGCTACTGTTGCTGACTTCTGGCAGGTAAGTTAAACATCTCTGTGAAAACTGAATTCATATCACAAATTTTCCTGTGCTTCTTGAAATGTAATTTGTTTAAAAATATGTTGTGCTTGAGTCACTACGGGTGGAATAACCTTAATTCACACATTTTTAAATCTAGTACATGGATTGTCAAGCCATTTATGTACAAGACAAGCCCTGCTAAGGAATAGTTGATCTGAAAATTATACTGGAAACCTCAGGCCACAGTATTCACGTTTTAGTGCCAGGTCTCTATAATTAAATTACTGCCAAGGATTCAGTGATTTTCAGAAGGCCTGACCTTCTGATGAGTGTAGCCAGAATTCATTGTCCCTCTCCGGATCAAAAAGGACCAAATACTGAGTACCATGAATTTTCCCATTGAATCCTATTCCTCACACGTCCCAGTTCTCCAATATGCTTAAATCCTATGCATTTTCCCTACCACAGGCAGTTAGGACCCAGCTGCATAAATTTAAGTAGGGGCAGAATTTTTTGCAGCATTGGGGCTAAATGGAGTAGTTATTGATGCACAATTAGGAGCTTACTTGGCATACAGGTGTTTTAGTGCTGGTGCAGCTCTCAGATTGGGACCTACACGTGTTGCCAGGGTAGATGTGTGTGATGGTGTGATGGATATGTGTGTTAGATATTCCTTTGGAAGTGCAGAAGTGGGTCTGAAAGTTTACAGAAGCGTCGCTGTTGAGACGGGTCACGACACAGATACACGCTGACAACTTCAGGCAAAGAGCTCATCTTTAATACAGCGTCTCTTGCAGTTTCTTAGCTGTTCACACAGTTCTAAAGCACAACAAGCTTAATTCAACCAACCACCACACACCACTGGGTGAACACACGATAATCACACAGCATGTTTTCCTACCTCTAATTCAGCTATGCCTCTTTCCCACAGTCCCTCTCTAGCAGAAGTAACAGGCCCAAGCCATGATTGTACAGAGGCAACAAGGCCTTCATTTTATAAGGTTTTACCTAAACGCCACACAGAAGCTGCCTGGGGAGGAGGCCAGCTGGGGCTTGTTATCAACATGAACATATGTTTTTATTTTTGTTTTGCATTATGAATTTAGAGGTTTTTGTTCTGAAGATAGGAAATGTCTGTGTGGCAATTTCAGAAGTGTCATTGTGTTTTAAGAGCTTGCATCAGTTGAAATAATCTCTTCATCTGCATCACCTGACCTGTCATTAGAAAGTATTAACTGATCCCTATTGAAGGCTCTTTTCATGTCACAATTTCCTACTTTCTCTGATGAGAAATCAGGACATTTTTGAAAAAATTGTTGAATTTTGAGTGCGTGGATATTGAAGTGCTTCAGTCCAAGATATTTTGGGACTGGTTTCTAGAAGGGCAGAGCAAATGCTTTCTGCTTGAAGTCAGGTGAGCTTTTGGTCTGGATTAAATTTGCAAGTAACTTGTGTTTTTTGTCTTCCCTGTTTGGTAATTAGCTAGAATTGAGAAGACTGATCTTTTTTGCTAGACACATGGATTCTTTGTAACAGGCATGATACTTCAAGATGTATTGTTAAGTTACACATGCAAAATCAAATAGTATATTAGCTATTCTTTAATGACATTTTATTATTCCTATGGCCTTGGTTTTTAATTGCTTATTTTTGCATATTTGTATATCTACATTTTGTGTGCTTTGACCTATAAATGCCCCTTTACATGTTGAAAAATATATGTTCTCATTTTTAAATGAGGCATTTAAAAAGCCCACTTTTTATAAGCATTGTATAAATCAGAGTTAATCATACAAGCATAGTATGAAGGATGTCTTTTGTTCTTCCCCACCAGCAGTTTGAACAGTTAGGCAACCTGTTTGCATAGTCACAGAGACTACAACTGAAAAGTTGTTTCTTTGTTCTGTGATCCAATCTTCTTCATTCCAACCTCATACTCAAAAGATCTCTTTCCTTGCTTTCTTTCCTCGCTTTCTTTCCTCATGCTATTTTGTGTGGAAGAGTCTTTACTTTCCTTCTGCTCTTTTTGCTATTTCTCTTCCCGGTAATCCGTCAGTGAAAGTTCATTCCAGCTCCCCATCGGATTTGCTGGAAATGTCTCCTCAGAAACCATTTGGGAGCCATGGTTCAGCCTCAGTTCAAGCGTGGCTGTGTCCATTTCTGAAGTGATGCTCTTTTCCTATTTCTTCTGTTAGGTTCCATAGAAAAGGTGGTTTCTGATGTTTATTTTGATGATGTCTGTCACTTCAGCATAACAATCTACCTATGCCAGATTGGTCCACTACCCACTTAACTTAAGCTTCCTACAGATCACATTTCAATGTGCCAGTTCCCATCCCAAGCCTTTTACATGGCTCAGAGTATTGACCAGATGTAATAAACAGGTCGAGAAAGATGAGCTCCTCGCAGAACTCTTCATCCACAACCCCTGACACGAAGGAGATCCAGTGTCCGAGTCAAAAGCCATGGCTTGAAGATGTTGCAGTTTATGCCCAGTTGGAAGAGAAAAGTTCATTTCTATTTTTCACATAATAGTGCCTATTTTAATGTAAAGCATAGGAAACCCGTCCTTGCTATAGAAAATAGTCTTAACTCAGGGCGCAATTCATTGATATTTACTTGGATACAGTTTTCTGTAGTTTATGGTGCTTCCATGATGCTGCCACCAGGGATTGTTTAAAGATTCAATTATTCATTCCTGATACATCTTCTCAGTGGTTCTCCTCCCTCTCCCTCCTCCACTTAATGCCAGCTGTTGCAGAGTTGCGTTGCTGTTTTCCCCTTTTTGTGCTCAGTGAAGCAGTTTTCTCACTGATAGGGAGAAGAGTGACTGACTCCAGAGAGATCTGGGACTATTCTGCTGTTCCTTGTCTAAATGCACATTGTCATGCTTTAGCAAGTCCAACAGAAACTCTTGGAGCTTGGAATCACCTTCCATGGCAATATTTACTGGATGTATTGCTTCTTATTTTTGCAGAGATTTAGCTAAGATTCCCGAGAGCCAAGGTGCACAGTGGGCATCAGCCACTTCGTTGTGTCTTGGCTGAAAGGCTGCCCCAGCAAGAACCTGTTGTAATTGTTTCCACTCCTGTAGGCATTTCAAGCTGACTTCTAGAAAACTCTTGTCTACAGAGCATTTGTTTTATTTGAAAGTGTAAGGCAACTTTCTTGGCATTTACAATACAGCTGATACCCACAATGAAATCCCGACTGCTTCTGATCTGTCCTGACTGTCTACACTTCATGCTCACATTCCAGATATAGTTTCTAAACCTGCTTTCTCTTAACTTTCATTATATTCTCCCACCAATCAGTGACTACACCTACAGTAGCAAGCAGTCTGGCCCACTGTGAATGGGTTTGTGGAGTGTCACAATACTTTGTAGGTTTTACCAAACAGATAAATTAGTTTTGGGTAATCTTTTTTTTTCTAGTTTCACTGGCAGGCCCCTCTAAAACCTGTTATGTTGATCCAGTGCCCAGTATTTTAGTGCAAGTGCTATTAGACACTTAGCAATCAAATTCCCGTTTACTGTATTTGAGTTGCCCAGATCCAAACAAAGGTCATGGTTAGCTCAGTGCCTTTGCTTTCTCAGTCTAGGCAGAGCTTTTTCATACAACACTGATGATGCTTGGTCCAGGTTCATGTAGTTTAGCATTCTTAGTACAGGTGAGCAGGTCCAAGCCTAGTACCACTATGGGACTGAAGAGGCACCAGTTCCATTGATCTCACTAGTGACCACTTCTTGGAAGATTAGGTCTTTTTGGTAGGGTGGAGAAAAGCAGGTATCATTCCTCAGTACCATCTAACTTGAGCCACTAGAGCTGGCCGTTAGTCTCAGAATTTTCTGTGCAGCTTTCTATTCATTTGGGTTTCCATGTTGACCTGAGAGACCAACTTGATGGAAGTTTTTCTTTCCAAGGCACAGTGTTTGAGCTGTAGATGGTTCAAATGCCTCGATATTGGTCATTTGCAAATGGTGTTTGAATTTGTAGATGCTGCAAGAAAAATAATAATAAAAAAGGCAGTAGTTTTACACTGGCTTTTCTAAAAGACCTCCATGGTTATCCATGTCCCTCCAGTTTACTTCTCCAGCTCCTTAGATTCTTGGCATAGCTTCTCTAAGTCAGCAAGTGCCAAGTTAGTTCCAAATTTCCTGGCTTACCTATTTCTTTGAAAACTTTCTAGCCTGCAGGAGTTGTGTTGTCAGTCATCTCATTGATCTGTTTTGCCACAGGGCTTCCTAATCTGTCTGGATGCTCTGTGTTTGCGGCTCAAGCAGAGATTTCATCTCTGCCTGCTTGTCATCTCTTGGACCACTCTGGAAATTTTCCAGCCACTACTTTAATTAATTTTGAAAAGCCTCCAGCTGATTTAAGTCTTCTTTTAATTTTATCCGGTCTTGTTTTCATCTCTTTTTACCAATTACTATTTCTGAGAAATACATCCTTCATTGATTCTATTTTTGGTCAGTGGGAATTCCACCTCACGATTTCCTTTCTCAAAAACTAGATGACTGTCCTCACATGGTTTTAATCCATTTTTACCTGAGTGGTTAAACAATTTTTCAGGTCTCTGTGTTGTTTTCTTCTCAGCTGGAAAGAAAATTCATCCTCAGGACTGGGTTTTCCTTTGATAGAGTTCCATTTTATTTACAAAGAAAGAACAGTTTTATTTCCTTGAACAAAGACAGAATCAAATAACAGTCAATAACTTCTTTTTTCCAAACCTCATTCACCCAGTGTTTTACCCCCAACCTCTCTTTCAGCTTTTCTTCTACCAGGATCACAATGCTAGTTTGTCGAGCTGTGCTCGTGGTTTCTTTATTCCTTTTGCACATTTATGCTGCTTATCGGGATTAATCATCTTGCCTTGATTAATGCTCTCTCTCTGCATTAAGCATATCAGTTTCTAGAGAAACTCATGAGTCCATATGCTTCACGTTTCTCTTGTTTTTGATGATAACTTCTGTAATTTCAGTTATCAGGCTTCATAAAAGAGTTTGCTTGTTTCTTACATTTATCGTGAATGAAAGGTGATGATTTTGTCCAGCAGCTTCAGTGAGATTTCACTCAGCTCTTTCACACAGCGCTATTAAAATTCAACATCTCTTTGAACATAATTCAAAAGAAAGAGGATGTAGAACATTTCTGATCTATAACAAGTTTTCACAGCAGGAGTTCCATGTTGTGAATAATTCTGGAGGCATAAAATTTTATTATTTTCAGTATGTGCTGGGTTATAATTCCATGAAATATTTGACATGAAGTACATGTCTTAACTTGCAAAGTATTCTAAGAAGCAAGGGATGATAATATGCAAGGAACTATTTCTAAGAGTTAGGATACTTAGAACCAACTGTCCTTGCACTGAAAAATTGTTCTTAATTATGCTGGTTTTATAAATTGCATGTCTGCTAAGGTTCGTCATCTCCAAATGGAGATTTCTGTAGGAGGCCATAATTTTTCCCTCTGGAAAATACCCCCATATCATGTCTTTCTTTCATAAATCTACCCATGTTTGCCCTTCTTTCCCCTCCTTCTTTTTGGAGGGAAGTGCATTTTCACATTTTTTTATTTTACCACATTAAGTGAAGTAAGGGGAGGGAACAAGCACTTCCTGCCATGCTTTAGTTGCCTTAGAAGATGAAATCATATGTGGTATATATGTTTTTGTAAGCCTTTGTTGTGTTCCTGTGATGTCCTCCCTCCATGACAAACATAATTGATCATTATCTGAACATTATAGAAGTTCTACAGAAGGAGTAGAGAAATAGATTTTCCTCATTTTGCAAACACTGAGTAAAGTACAGAGCACCTATAACAGTAAGGCACGAGAGTAAATTAAATATAGTCTACACTAGTAGTTAGACCAGAAAATTCCATGGGTTTTGCCTAAATAGATCTGTCGCTCGGGCTAAATAGATGCCCCAGTGCCTTAGTCCCTGAAGGGCTCCAGTTTGGCAAGGATGACAGAGCAGTCACCACTCATGAACAGCACCGAGTCAGACACAGGAGCAGGAAGGCAGACTTCAAGTGCTGCCCCTTTGTGGTTAGGATGCTCCTCTAGGAAGCAAGGAAAACCTTAATCATCCCACACATTCTGAATCAAACCCATGCTTTTCCTTACCCCATCTTTCCACCACCATTTCTCAGTATGTGAAATAATATTGAAACTGGAAATGCTCTTCACCCTTCTTGTTAGAGCTGCACATCTCCTGCTGACAAAGAGACCACACTGGAGTAGAAGTTTGCACGTTGTGGCTATAGTGATTGAAGAAACCTCATCTCTGTTCCCTTGATTATTTTTTACTTTTATTGCAAGACTGTTAAATGTAAAGTGCAGAAGGGGTCCCAAGAGTAAAGTCCATAGCCCTAATATGAGCCGGGGAGTTCAATTGCCATTTGCTTTTCACTGCTCCAGTCCTGCATTTCTTAGTCTAAAACTATTTTTACTTTTCTCCCTGCTCAGGAGTAAGTTACCAGCATCAGTCCAAAAAACTGACTATTGGTTTCTTCCCAGATCACAACGGCATATTAAGAACTGATTCCTGAGTCGCAGTCTTGAGGACATGATAAATCTTTGCATTTCTAATCAGCAACACTTGCTTCTCTCTTCCAGTTTGTGAATTCAACAAAAGAAATACGAAATACTGTCAGTTGATTGTTTCCTCTGTAAAAAGGATTAGTCATCAGTAGTCTCCAAGGGCAAATCCCAGTAGCAGGAGACCATGTCCCCATAGCTGAATGAGTCTTCCACCAAAATCAGTGTTCCAAGCCCATGGGCTGAGTAGGAACAACTGTTCCAAACCCTCCTCTGCTCTAATTGCTGGTTTCTGTGCTCCCAGTTTGGCACGTTTTGTGAGTGCTGAAATTAATTTACAGACTAAATTACTCTTCTGCATTTTGTTCTGTGCAGACACAGTGCTTTCAAGCAGTTTTGATTCCCAAGTTTTATTTTCTTTGCCTGGAATGGGACTTCCTGCATGTCTAATCAGTTCTCACCTTCAGAAAGATGGAAACCAACAGAAAGCAATTCAATGTGTAAAATATGCATATTTTAATTTAATAAAGGAAAAACAGCAAGGGAGACATAGGCACAGAACAGTAGCCCCTAGAGCTCTAGTAACTTGTCAAGCCATGAGAAATAAATATAGCATTAGAAATTCCACAGGCGTTCAGTGAAGGAGTCTGCTTTTACCACGCTCACTTCTAATTATGGTTCTGGTTGGAGAAGGTACTTAGAAATGGTCCCTTAAAATTTGTATCCCTTTATTGTTTAGTTTCCATGTTTTCAATGCTAAAGGAAAAGCTAATTTCTGATTATTTTGGTGGACTTTTGCTCCTTAATGTGGTTTTGTCAGCAGTGCAACTCTAAACAGAGCTCATATTTAAATTATTTAATAATAAGGCTTGAGTTAGGAGTCTACTGAGAAGAATAAGAGCAGTTTATGTCTCTCTGAGAAAGCAGAAATTATTGCAACACATACAGTCATCCTGAGTTTGCCTTTCCCGCTGACTTCCAAACAAGTGTTGCTGCAACAGCAGGGGACGTGATACAATCATGTATTTATGTATGGTCCTCTCTGAAGACATTTTTGCATCTGCAGTCAGATATTTTTTAAATTAAATACGGATTGTTGACCATTAATCTTCCAACCTACAGATTTGCTTAACTGTCAGGCACAGTTACGATTTTGCAAATGACAATTCTGACCTTGCCAGATTTGACTCATTTCATATTAAAATTATGTCATTTACAAACAAAACATTTTGCAAAAAAAGTTTGCAAGACTTTTTAACTGGCATACGTTGTGAAGTTCTAGTTGATAACAAAAATCTAGATTTAACCTGATTTTTTTTCTTCAGTTAAAGGGTCCCCATTTCTTTAAAGCTTGTGATGTCACAGCTGAGTTAATTATTTTCACAATATGTAATGGGATTAATGTTATCTGATGCAGCAAGGGTTATTACCTTGCTTTGTTGTTTCTTTAGAACTTGTGTTTATTCATGTTGAGTGTTGATCATTAGAAATTATTTGGGTTCTGTTTGCTGGTTCATCTGCTTTTCCAAGTCCTTGCATTTACCAACTATACCAATTGTATGGCAAGCCTAAGAGACTGAAAAGGTAGATTCTGTAGTTTGCTGGAGGTCTCTCCCAGAAAACAGCTGGTGTGATTAGCATGTTATATTTAGTGAACTGGCTGGATTTAAATGATTATCCCATTTATTTTCTACTTTTAAATCATTGCATTTTAGAAACTTCTCCACTAGTCTCCATTAAATGAAGAGTGTCTGGGCAGAGCTCATATCTTGCCATTTCCCCATCACTAACATGACAGAAATTACTGAAAAAGGAGTTGGGGGAGAATCATTTATTATTATTATTTATTATTAAAAAAGAAGCTTCAAAGTGATGAAGTGTCTGGAAAAAAGAGGGGGTTCATATTAACCATTTTATTTACAATCTAGTAAATAAGGACATTTTAAAGTATAAGCTATCAGAAAATGATGTTTTATCAGATTTATGGCAGTGTTGTAACACTAGTTCTGCTATTTGTGACTTTGGTTTTCTCATTACATGAAAAACCAATTCTGTGCTCCTTTTCAAGTAATTCTTACTAAATATAATTCATCCCAATGTGGAGGCCCTTTGTATGGGCCTGGCAGTGCTGGATAACCACAGCATGAGGTCTCTACACTTGGTGGATTTCATCAACAGGGAATTCTAAGGGTCTCAAATGCTCTGCTCATCTTTGGGTTGTGGGAATCAGCCTTTAATTTGCAGAAAATGGAATAGGATGGTGTTATTCTTGTCCAAGAAGCGTTCTTAGAATGATGCATACAGCAGAACCTCATTAAAGATCATTACCATGTTACTCTCTAGGCCTACAGGCTGAAGGTGGACATGTCACACAAATTCATGCAGTGTCCTCCCTTTTCGGTAAAGAATACACTGCCAGCTCTGCAGTGAGCTCCTCTACAGAACTCGGGCTTTATCGCTCCCGTTCACAGCACTCCATTCAACATTTCTTCTTCTACTGACAGTATTACCATAAACTACAAACAGGAACCTGCCTGTGCTAAGTGATTTAAACAAGTTTAGTTTTATATATTGCAAATATATGCATGTGTATATTATATAATGTACATATATAAATGTATTTAGGTTATGTAGACACTTAGTCTAAGGTTTAATTTTGATGGGCTCTACATAAAAAGCAAAGCCTCTGTCCTGAGGACGTGATGTTCTCTTTGTTCTTCTATCACATTGTGCAAGCATACAAAGTTCAGGAATATGTGAATTACTTCATAATTGGAACTGAACATCTTCCTCCAAGCCCGGCTGAAAAGTCTCTTTGGGTAACCACAGGTGCTTCTCCAGAGGCTGCGCTGCGATGGTGCAGACCAGGTCTGGGCTACCTGTTCTTTCTTTCCCAAGACACATTCTTGGGGCCAATTTCTAGTTTGTGGACGTGTCTGGACACTGAACACAGTGAAGTGCTGGGAGATGCAGGTTCTGAAAGCCCCATCAACTGCTTGAAGATGGGGAGGTGAACAGATGACAGCATAAAACTCTGTGAGCTGCCTTTGACTCATCCTGCTTCCATGATATTTAGAAAGAAATACAGATACCAGCCTGATGTTCTAATATTTAAATTAGCAAGGAAACAAAGAAAATGCTGTAGTCCTCCAGTCACAGGCTATGAGCTTTAGTGAAAATCTCATCTCAATGGTAAGCACAGAGATGCAGGGACAGTTGCTTGTAACAGGAATGAAGGCACTAGATTGTATTGCCTTCTTGATTTAGTAGATTTGACTTCTACTTTTCACACAATGACCTAAAAGAAATATTATACCCCAGAGTAACTTTGAAATTGTTTGTTTAAATTAACTTTCATTTGGATTTATGCTTAATGAAATCTTCAGAGATGCAGACAGCCCCTCTCTAATGAAATGCTCTGTCTTTGAACCAATGAACAGGGTTGCCAAACTGTAAGGATTCCTCTCTAAATGAGTGGGCTTTTATAATGTTACACTTGGGTGGCACAAGCAGAGTGCTCGATGATTAGTTTATGGTCTAGATCATTGTATTTTTATTACACTCATAAAAACTGTGTTTCTCCTCATTTTCGTAATGGCTTCAATGAGCTTCTATACCTTCTAGAGGCACATTAAATCGTTATGTGATGAAAGTACTGATTTAGTGGGGCTAGTTTTAAAGTAAGATGCATGTTTTGAATTCTTATCTTAGTCTGATTGCTGGCTGAAATAGGTGAAACTACGTTAGAATGAATGAAATGTGTATCGTCTTCCTTACATATAAAGAAGGTTTCCAGCTGTGGCCTGAAACAAATGCAGTACAAAAAAGATACAAATGCTAAATATACATCTGTCTGTAAAGTGTCTATAATTTTAAAGTATGTTTAAATGGTTTTGTGGCATTGTGAGGTTTTAACAGGAGGATGAGGAAATTACAGACATTTTTATTTAAAAAACCTTTTTTAAAGGGTTAAAAGAAAAAAAAAGATTATTTTTAAATTCCACTGTGGTTTTTTTACCCCACTTCTTTTCAAAATGATAAATAACCCTAATCTGTGTAAACCCTAGATTCATTTCTCTAAATAATTCTAAGCCGGTTTTAAAAGTTGTTTTAATTATGTTGCAAAATGAAAAAAGGGAAGAAAAATGTTATTTGTTTCTCTGTATGCAAGCTATTCTTAAAAGAGGAGACAACATCATTATCCATGAATGGGAAACCTTTTTATTTGATATGTAATTAAAAAAAATAATCCTTGAATTGAATGTATCGTCTCATCTTTGCACAGTTTAGACAAAGGCCTTTTTTGTTGACAAAATTTACATGTCAATACAGTTGCTTATAAATATTTCTGTGAAATAAACATAACCCTTCACAAAAAGAGCAGTTTACTCTTCATTTAGTAATTTTATATGCTAGCAAAAAGACAATGAATGTTGTATGCAAATATAACATCAATGTACAGCATAATAATAACAGGTTTTAGTGATTATGCTGCTTGGTATTAACTCATAGGAGCCTTTTTGTTCAGTCATGGGCTGTATTTGGAACAGAGAAATGCCAGACCAGAGCAAGTCTGCTTGTCTGCTGTTTTTGAGAGACATCCACAAATCCTTCAGTTGAGGATGTGCTTGATTCTTGTATCCTACTCTGTGGCTGGTCTGAATTATTAAGTGATCATGCTGACAGTGAAGATACTCTGTTTTCCTCTGTTCCTGCTGTACCTGTGCTCTCTGAGTGCACTGTCTGCAGCACGAGTTGGACTTTCTTTCTATCTCCAGGAAAAAAAAAGGGAAAGTAAAAGGGGAAAACAGAACTAGAAAAGAAAAAGGAGGAGGGGAGAGAAAAAAATAAATAATGAAAGAAAAATAGAGTAGAGAAGAGGGAAAGAGAAAGGAAAAGAAAAAGAAAATTAAAAAGAAGAAAGGAAAAAGGAAGAAAGAAAACAAAAATGGAAGGAAAGAAGGAGAAAGAAAGTAATGCACATTTGCAATGAATCTTTTACAAATGTGCATTTAGAGGGATGGTTCCTCCATCCAAAATGTTCCTGGAAAAACAGATTTGCTTTGAGTTTCTCCTGCCCTTTTCTTCATTACTGTTGTTCAGATGCAACTTTTATGTTTGTTTCAGTAATGCAGCATTTTAATGGCTTTTGCTACTTGGCAAACTGAAGAAAGGCGCGGGGTTGAGAACACAAACAGGTTTCAGTACATGTGCCTTTAGCAGGTCTGTGCTGCTTCAGTGTTAAATCTTAAATAGATGGGTGTTCTGCAAGCACCATTCAGTGTTCCTTCAGTGGATCTAAAAGTTTGACAGAAAAGCAGTTGAACACAATACCAGGAGCAAGGAGAGATTTTGTGGATGACCTGAATTGAAATCGCAGGAAATTCTTTAATATTTCATGGACGCCTGCAAAATATGGTGCCAGTTTATTCAGGGATTTGAAAGCAGCTGCAGAGTAAAAGTGTCTAATGAAAATGAAATAAATTTTCTGTGAATGGAATAAATTTTGATTGTGTGTCTGAGTGCAGTAATTATACATGTCACGCAGTAATTAGGCAGTCACAATGTGGCCACGGTGTCTTTCTTTGTCTGCAGATGGTCTGGGAGAACGGCTGTGTCGTTATTGTCATGCTGACACCCCTCGTGGAAAACGGAGTCAAACAGTGCTACCACTATTGGCCAGACGAAGGGTCAAACCTCTACCACATCTACGAGGTACCTACACAAAATATCTGGTTGCAAACGTGACAGTAAGTGCAGGGGCTGATTCCACATGGGGCAGAGTGGTGTTGGAGACGATCTGACCTGGAGGTCGAGCGGAGCACTCTGAAATACACTTGGTGTGCCTTCGAGTAGTTTTACATTTGCAAAAAAATTGGAGTGCAGCTTTAACAGCAAGGTAGTTTCCACCGAATAAAATATAGTCAATAATAAGTGAAATATTGCAGTATTAAAAAGGACAATAATTTTTGCATTTCAGATGTTTTTGCGAGTGGTTGACATATGAAAACATTTATTTGTATGTGTATTTTAATAGGAAAATAGTATTTTTAGAACTAGTGAATTTTGCCTTAGGATAGCCATATGTAAATCTTTGTAGAAAAACCTCTATATTGCTGTAGTAATTAATCCTATCTATTTTTATCTCTTGCCTCAGTCACAACAACAAATATATTTTTTTATTTTCTGCTTTGCATTTCTAGCCCAAAATATCATATCGCAAGTTTTGTTGCAATGCAACATTGACAACGACTGTCAGATTTTTCCAGTGGTCCAGCTGTGTAGAGGAAGAAAATAATACCACAATGCCAGATACGAAGAAATATGGAGAAATTGTGAAGAAATACTGTTATTTAAACTAAAATGGGAATAAAGTCATTTTTTGAAAAGATGAGCTATGCAAATAAGCTGCATTTTTTAATGCTTATTTTCCTTCATAGCTAAAGAAACCGAATTTTCACTTCTAATGTGAATTCGACTCAGATATTTAAGACCTCTGAGAGTGGCTTGGGTGATGCATTTGTGGGCATTTCTGAAAAGAAAGCAACTGCCAGTCTAACACATTTTCAATACGAAATACCTTTTGTATTCACATAATGTTATAAATATTAAATTTAGTGAATTTTCCTTTTGCATTAAAATTGTCAAGATTTTTCTTGTCTTTTCAATGCAATAGCAATGGCAGCTAACCCCTTCCTGACAGCTACACGGATTGCTAAATCAATTTTTTTCCTTTTTTCCCCATACTTTCCAATTTGCTAATAAAAATAAAATTTTCATGCAGTTCCTTCATCCCAGAAATCTTACACCTGCAATCTTGAAGACGTGACTTGCAACCAAAATTGCTGATCTTCATTTGTTCCTTCCTGTGGGTGTAGGTAAATCTTGTCTCTGAGCACATCTGGTGCGAGGATTTCCTCGTGAGGAGCTTCTACCTGAAGAACCTTCAGACGAACGAGACCCGCACAGTGACACAGTTCCACTTCCTCAGCTGGAATGATCAGAGGGCTCCTGCTTCCACCAGATCGCTTCTGGATTTCCGCAGGTAAAGCACAAAGTATGGCAGTTCATTTAAAACGATACGGATCTGAGGAACCAGACTAGTGCTTTTATTTGTCCTTTAAAGGTTTTTGGGTTGAAAAGGGGCTCCTCAGCTCGTGATGCCACAATGCTAAACTAACAGAAATATCTTCAGTAGGTTGATGTTTAGTGTTTCCTCACACAGAGATGTTGCCTGGGTTTAAGACATATTCATTTCCCATTTAGAGATCGACATCTTTCCTCCCTTTGTATAATCTTCAGTGCTTTTGTATTTCTTTGTTTTTCAAGTATTTATCCATTCTGCAACTTCCAGGCTTTTTGTGTGGCTCCCCTAAGATCCTTTTTTCAGGACTCTCACAAATAAATTAGGAAGCATGAGCGTGCTTGAAAAAAGGAATCACAATGGAGTCATATGGCAATAGCGTCATTCCCATGAGACCATTTGCTCATTAAGGATCCAACAGCAAGGTCTGTAGACCTTTGGCTGCAGGAAGGTGGAAGTTTGAGAAAGCAGATGCAAATGTTGACAAAGCATACCCTTTGGAACTTTAAAGAAAGTCAATGTGGCTTTAAAATACAAATATACAAAGGCAAGAGCTGTGAAAGTCCTTGCCACCTTCTCTAATGTTTGCTGTGCCTATCTAAATTTTAATTTGAAAATTAAAGCCATGCATGATAAATACTGGAGTGAAATAATCTTCATTTGATTGCAAACCGTGCCCAGTGCATCACGTGTAGGTGTTAGCGTGTACCAGCTAATCCACAGCGATGCGCTTACGACTAATGAAAAGAATCTCCAGGAGGTTTGGGGAGTTGGTGCTCAATCCGCCAGCGGCCTGTGGGATCGCGTGTTGTTCTCTCTGCTCTACAATATTATCTACAACCCCCCGAAGTGATTATAAGGGACTCAGCGCTCAAAAGGTCCAAACTTGTTTCTTTCAGTGAGTGCTGGGAGCTCTGACTGATGCCAGTCGAAGCTGTGCATCCGCACCCGAGGGGAGAAACTGGCGTACAGCCAACAGGAGCTGGTTGCACAGTTGTCTGTTGACAAAATTTTACCCTCAAAAATTTAGGACTAAATGTCACCCTTCATCCATTCAGTATTCTTGAACGTATTGCAAGGCTTTTCAAAGCAGAGAGACATCTCACACAGTGCAGGTCAGGTAATGGAGTGCAGCTGCTCTGAGTCACTTGGAGCTATGGCTAGGTGAGGATGTAAGGATATACTACAGAGTCGCAACACAAAAGCAGTAGTGGAGCAAGGAAGCGCAGCCATAGGATGGAGTTGAAATTGCAATTGAATTTTCAAGGTTTTCTTCTCTGGATTCAACTTTAATATGATTTTTGTAGGTTGATTTCCCTTTGCTTATGGTACCGAGGAAGTTGCCTGTAGTGAGAATTGTGAATTGGTTCCATTAAGCTGTGTGAGGCTGCAGCACAGAGCCGGTGCAGCATCCAGCTTTGCTCTTTTCAAAGTTAGTGGGAAATCTGCTAGCAATTCTAACTAGAGCATAAATGAGCCTGTACAACCAGGACATCTGAAGTTCAGAGCACCTCGCCTCTGACTTGTTTCAGTAGGGATTGAGGTCCCTGCGTGAGCTGCAGGATTAGATCTACAGTAAGTCACAGTTCACATCGCCAAGAAAGCGCTTCTTAGAGTGACATTGTGTAAGGGTTAAATAGCCGTGTTGAAGAAGTGTTGTGCAATACTTTGAAAAAGAAAAGTGATAACTAGCTGAGAAAAGTAGTGGAGCTGCCATTCTTTGTATTTTAAGCCAGTATGGGAATGAACCTGTTAAGATTTAATTGAATTCTGAGTGTTCATTTCACATGTATTCACAGTCCAGTGTAGGGCACTGTAATCATTTGCTACGTGCAGATTTTGTACAATGAACTCATAGTACTGAATGCATAGTAAAATTCTGCCTGAAAAGGAATTTTGGCATGCACAATAGCTGGTCTATGAATCTCAGTTTTCTTGGTCATCTGATCTTCCTTTTTTTTTTTTGTTCTTTTTTAATGACAAAAAAACCTAATGCACTATTGCTAAAATAATGTATTTGGAATTCATTTATACAATACATGTTTTGCACCTGAAGCTTTCTATTTAAAGTACAAACTCTGCTGGATTACGACAGCTGAGTCATAAAGCCCCCAGAAAAATGTCTGACAGTGCTACCATACTCTTAGTAGGGTAGTGCTAGGAAGGGGCTGCTCTCATTTCTTTTAATCTTATCTATGTTTTTATGTGCATTCAGTGTGTTTGTATATATATATGGATATGTGTGTATATTTATATATTCACATACATATATGAAATTAAGCATATACATAACCAACCCTCTATTTTTTATAATTCATCACCAAGAAAAATTGGATTCCCAAAATTACCTTGCCCAGAGTCTGTGGAAATATGGACCTTAAAATTTTTACTGAAGTAAATTTTGCAAGTCTCTTTGAAAACTGAAAGCTTACATTTCTCTTACTATGTATCAGACAGTGATTTAGATGATTTTGCATCTAGCAGATACATTAAACCTTGCTGAATAATCTATCATACTTTCATAATGTAGGAATAAATTGCCAAAAAGAGATTATTCTATATACACTCTACAAATCTGTACAAAAGACAGTCCCTGAGAGGTGAGGCTACTACGGAAACCACTGGTCAGTTTTAAATGCTTCTGAAGTCCTAATTTCATTTTGAACAATAGACCAATCATTATTGCTCTGGACTAGCTTGTTAGTCATGCACTGATATGTGTCATTAAATATTTCTTGAGCCCAGAGGGAGCACATTTACACTTTAAAGAGGGACTGCTAAGCTAAAAGATAATTAGCATCACATGTGAGGGCTTTGCTTAAAATATATATCTATTATGCTATCACTTCTCGCTGTGTGCAATGGCATTTACTAACACTGCTCACTTTAAAAATGGACAAATTCTTATTTTGCCAGCTAATTAGCGGTTGCCAGTGTCATTTTTGTGATGTTGCAGCTAGTAATATGAGCCCAGTTGCATAGTCACAAAAGTGATCATTGGAAACTGTGACTCTGCTGCAGGGACAATGTGGGAAACCCCTTTTCTGAGCCTCTAACGACCTCTGACCTTTGCTTGCTGATGGTTTGCATGATGATTTCTTTTTCACTCAATGAGCCAAGGGTTGGTTTGTATTACTAATCATTCTTTCTGAGTTAATTCTTCCTGTATTTGTATATATATATATAATATAATATATATTTTCTTCAACATTCAAGAACTTTGCTTACTGATGACTTTTCAGCTCACTCTCATTAGCCAGAACTAAGAATGAAATGAGATGTTGCTGCACTTATAAATATTTTCATAAGCTATATATAGACAAAGCTATGAACCAGCTGGATTGAAACCCTTTGTTTTAATGTGTTTTCTGAAATGTGTGATAATGAAAATGTTTGAAACGCCTTCAATAAAACTGACAAACATAAGGTGTCTTTCCCTGACATGTGTCTCTGGCTGTCTGATTTACTGAGAGGTCTGATAGATTTAGATCAAGTTTGTCATTGAAATTATATTAGGACTTTGGTAGATGGCTAGTCACAACATGCAAATATCATATTAGTGGTGCCACACAAGGAACAAAGGAGCCACACAAGCAGAAAGAGAAATGGTAAATACCCCTCTGCAGTGATTAGCTTTTATTTAATACTTTAAATGGAAAAACAACTCTTTACTAATGCACATGATGGGGGTGGGGGGAGAGTGACCAGCTGCAAGCTGGGGAATGCAGGCTGGCTGTATCAGATGTTGGTACAGACATTTCAAATATAATTTACTATACAAAACAAAAAAAATAAATACCAGGCTTTATATCATATAGAAGGAGCTGATCGTCAAGATATGACCATCAAGAACTGAATGGTTCATTCATGTGAGAACTCTGCTGCAGCCCAACTCATTGAAGTTTTGCTTGGTACTGCCTACATACAGATGTATTTATGGACATAAAAATGGTCCATTTAACTTCTGAAGTCACGTGCTTCTCAATGACTTATCACTCATTTAATAAGAACATTGTTCTACTGTATTAATTACTTACATCCAGGGAATAGAAATAGAGACAGAATGTCTCTGCAAGTATGATTTACATAAGTAAGCAAGAGAGTAAGAATTGTGAAAAGTTCCTGAATTCAAATGTTTAAAGGAAATCCCTGCAAGAACTTAATATTGTTCTCAAGTTTGGTTAGAATCTTAAATAACAAACAGAAGAATGTGAAAATGTGGTTTCATGGGATATCACCAATACCTCCATAGCCTGTTTGGGTTGAGTTCCAGGTATCCCAACACCCTGTCAGAAGTTTAGGCATCTTCAGGCTATACTGCAAGCAGTGTTTAAAGATATGTGCATGTTTTCACAGCACAGATGTTAGTGAATAGATGAACAGCCAAGAACTAAATGATTCAGTAGGTTAGTTATGCTTTAAAATTCATAATAACATCACAGCACTGTTGTCAAATTTCAGCAGCTCCCTTCAGTTTAGTGATCAGGATCCTGTGTAGCACTTACATTGAGCTGGGGACTATTAGAGGGTCTGGGCACCCCTTGGAAGCTCCCCTATGAAATGATTTTATAGGAGACCTTCTAGCTCCAGTAAACTCAAACATCTCATCAAATAATTTGAATGAAAGGTTCTGATTTCTTCAAGCAATGCTTTCCCATTTTAGCCTTTATTCATCTTGCCTTGTTAACATATGTGTGCATATTTTATGGGTTTTTGGCCTGTAACGTACTTGACATGCAAAATATATCCTAGAGCAAAAGAGAGGGCTTGGGATTTTGGTTTTTGTAAGGCAGTTTAAATAGATTTAAACCAATTTTGTGAGCTCTATTCTTAGCCTGAGTATCTTGGTTTGCTTCAGCACTAGTTAATTCCTTCAGTGAGTTTACAGATCAGCTGACCTGTTCTGTGGCTGTACTTTTATTGATTGATTTCACATATATTCTCTTGCCACTGAGACTGTTTAACCAGGAAGCTGTCGAAGACAACAATGTGTAAATATTAAATATATAACACTTTTGCTGTAGAACCAAAGCAGTAGAACCAAAGCTTACTGATGGGTTTAGTTATTTTTACTATGATAAGATTACATTTTAGAATTTTTAAGAAGCGTTTCAGGAGATTTGGCATTTGCCTTTCTGGGAAGAAGTGGTGTTACAAATCAGCACACATTGTAAAAGTGTAGTGGGATAGCCTTTTTAATTTTGTATTCAGTTTGATGCCCCTTGTTATTTCTTTGAGCAACCTCATGAACTCAAAGTTTGTTTCAAAATTAAAGCATCTCAAGATAATCTTAGTTTTGGAGCTAAGACATGAACCATTTGAGAAAACAGCTCATTTATTTTGCCCAGACAACAGTAATAATGGAATGTTTTCTGGGATTTCTGTGGCAGCAAAGCAGAATCAAACTTTAAACAAGATTACCTACCTAACGGCTTGTTATATTAGGAAACTATCAACCTGAGTATTTCTTTAAAGACACCAATATTTGTGTTTTCTTATTGCTTATTTTTGACAGTTGGCTAAAGAAACAGTATATAATATGCTTAATTAATTTTTTGTGTCTGTTTTATTTCAGAAAAGTAAACAAGTGCTACAGGGGTCGCTCTTGTCCAGTAGTTGTTCATTGCAGGCAAGTACAATTTCTAAAATAGCTTTAGAGAGATCTGTATGTGTAAGAATTTAACATAGATATAAACAAAGTGGGCAAATTAAAGCTTTACTTGAATCACTAAACAGTGAGGTAGGCTAAAAGTATTAAGTATAATTCAACTGAGTTTTAATGCTATTTAATACTTAGGACCTGTTTTCATAATAAAATTATCTTTTCATATGATTTTGTAGATGTTGAGCCATAACTTAACAATGTCTGGCCACACTTTCTGGTATAAGTAGCACTTCAATTTCATACATCTCCTTCAAAATTATAGATGTTCTTTGCATGCCCTCCCAATTTAGTCTGCTTTATTTTATTAACACTCAATTTTGTTTTATTTCTTCTTTGCTTGTTTTTAGAGAGCATGGTAAGAAGAGGGCAGTGTCAGGGAGTGGAAACCTGCCCAGAGATTGAGTAATCCTTTAAGAGTATTTTTAGGCCTGACAATGTGATAGATGTGCACGAAAGCAGTCAGGCAGTTCAGTGGAAAAGTTTAGCATAATAACATTAATGTTGGGGTTTGCCATTGGAGGTTGTGAGTTATAAGGAAAATGTTGCACTTATATATCAAAAATATCCTTGTAGATAATGAAGACAGCGAAAGAGCCCTGCTAAGAGGCAGGATGTTTGCCATGTGGCTCTTCACTTTGTATGGGAGGGAGGAGGGAGGGGACGTGTTTCTCACGTGTGGCGCAGCCGAGTGAGGATGCAAGGAGCTGAATGCTCCAGAGGGGGCTTGTTTGCATTGCCTTCAGGAAACCTGGGAAAAGAACGATTTGACGCACAATGAAGAGCCTTCAAGTTTCTCACTCTTTCCTTACTGTGATGGATGGAAATATCTACCATGAGCTCAGCAGTTTTTGTTTTTATTGAGCCTGATTGCTGTCTTGTCTCTCATTATTCAGCTTAACTAAGAAAACTGTGTCTTTGTTCCCTTCATAGACAGAGAAAAAAAAACTTACTACCACTAGCTCCTTTTCTCTAAACAGCGATCTGGTAACTGAAAGAAAAAAATCTCTGTCTACAGAAATTAAGTTTCATAGCCTGCCTGTAAACAGAATGCAGTAACGTGCTTCATGCTGTTCTATTATTTTTCCTTTCGTTAATTCTTGTGCACAAATTGAGCTATCAATAAAAAAATGGCTTAATTAATAAAACTACATACCAGTCTAATGGGTCACACATGCACCTTTGTAAAAATTTTGGGGAGGGAAAGGAAAAAACCTTTTACTTAAAGTCTTAATTATGTTTGCTAACAGCAGCTCTAAAAGAGCATCACGCTGGCAATTACACGTTGCTCTCTGAAAGGGACACAAGCTGCATTCAGATTAGGGAGCTTTCCCCCTCCCAAGGCTTGGTCTCACATCTCTGAGGAAGGGCTATTGATACACAAAAGTTAAAGCTATTTCTTAGGAATTACAAGACAATATTTTTTCTGGTCATTGCTACTAGGGAAGAAATAAAGGAAAAGGTACAGAGAAAAAACAAACCACTCATATAGTCAAGAAAGACTGCAGTCCTCAGAAGTCAAATATTTGTTCTTGAACAGGTCTCTGCATTCCCTCTGACCACTGTGTTCAAATGCAGTCTATGGCTTTTTTGACTGTTCTGGATAAAGTTCTGGTCAAAGTTACTCTGAGTTCTTGATCTCATTTGTAAGTGACTGTAAGGTCACTATATGTACACTTTTTGAACAGAAATGGTATCCTGGTTTAAGGTTTTCACTGTTGTTTAAAATGTTTTTTCTTGCATAAACATAACTTGGCTTGAAAAATCAAAACAAAGCCCTGTTAGCCATGCAGGGTAGTAGTTAATCTTCCACAACCAGCCTGTGTTTATTTAGTGCAAGCTTTCTCTCCTCTCAGTACCCTCCTTTAACCCCTCATTCTCTACTCTCCCGCAATGTGTAACACTATAACATTAAGGGCAGGTACCTTCATGTTGAGTTTAGATGCACACTGATAGGCTTTATTTTTTCTTTTTCCTTTTCTGTTGGCAGCGATGGTGCAGGAAGAAGTGGAACCTACATTCTAATTGACATGGTTCTCAATAAAATGGCCAAAGGTGAGAATCGAAAGCCTTGTTACTTCCTCGGTACTGAAAGATGTGCTTGTGTTACCATGACAACAGTGGGGGAGCAATATTCACAGAAAATCTGAGAATAAATTAGAGGCAAATTGTACTCTTTCCTGAATGTTCTGTAGTTTATTTTCATACCTAACACAAATGCTTTGTGAATGAGAGGTGTGTTTGTGCTGTTGAGAAGTATTTGAATTTTTAAATTTGTCATTTAAAATAGTTATTTCAGTTTTCAGCAGAGATGCCTTGGGGCTGTAAAATTGTAATTCAGTGGTTACAGGAGCTGGGTCCCGGGCTGCATCATGGCTGTTGCCCGGTCTCCTTGTCACCTACCGCACCACGACAGTCAGATGTGATTATTTTCCTTTCTGGAGCTGCCCATTGCCACCAAAGCGTGTAAAAGTGCTGGTGCCAGACAGGGCCTCGTGTCTGGAACAGATTTGTTTCTTAGAAGGAAAAAGACTGTAGTGAACAGGACAGAGGACTGAAAATAAATCTCCATTCCCAGTTCTGGCACTATCTGTTTGATATTGAACAATGTATTTAACTTTTCTGTTTCTTAGAAGTCTCATCTGTGATATGTAATTTTATGACATAGGAAATAATCTGTCAACTGAACATAAACTTGTTTGTTTAAAATGAAAAGTCTGTAAATTCTCTAGAGATTGAGACCATTCCTTTATTTTTTCTTGATTGGTAAATTGTTCATGGTGGGAAGTACTTGAAATACCCTGAAATAATCTTTGTTAGAAGTAAACAAATTTTTAATACTGATACTGTCTTCAGAAGGAAGGAGGGTGAGAGTGGGCATGTAAACCTGACCAAATAAACAAAAAGAAATTTGCCTTTATTGATTCTTAACCTGAGTTCTTAAGCCGCAGCTGGGCATTATGCACACATGTGTATTTAATGAAAAAGGATTAGTTGTAAAAACATACTAATTTATAGAGAGAAACAATATTTAGTCCTTTGAATTCTAATCACTTTACAGTTTTTGCTGAAGATCTTCTAACACAGACATATTTTTATATGTAGTTTAAAAATACTCTCCATGCTTTGCAGTCATCTGCTGTTGCATCCTGAATATTCCAGTCCTCTGGGACATGGTGGCATCCGGTTCCTTTAGAAAGAAGATTTTAGCTTTTTTCTTTTTTCTCTCCAGATTCTGTTAACATGTCTCATCAAACATGGACTGAATTTTCTGCCCGCAAGCATCATGTGGAACTTGCCACAGATGCTAAAAGAAGTTGTATGTTTGCCTTCTCCTTTGCGCTGTACTGAAAATAAATTTTTCAGTGGGATGAGATTAGTTTTTCATGCTTGTTGGAAAATAGGTTTTTGCTCTGTGAAGGAATATGGAGATATTTCCAATGCTTGTTACTTGCCATGTGACAACCTAGACTTTAAAAATAGAAGCAATGGTACATCGTAAAATTAATGTAGACCTTTGTTAAGTGTTTGTTACTCATTTAGGCCATCAGCAGTGAGAAGCCATAATTAAAACTAGATATAAAGTATATGCAATTTATTGGCATAAAGAAGTAAATGAGAAGTATTTTCTAGCTCGGAGCTTTCAGCCACTTAAGGGAGGGTTGACTTTGTTGTAAAAGCACTGAAGAATGCCATTTATTGACTCCATTGTACCATGTAATGTCAAATTCCATTTTAAGTGTGGGCTTAGCACTTCACAATGCCAGACAAGTCATGTGAAACTGGCCAGAGAAAGGCGTCACAGGGCTTTTTGGAGATCGGTCACCCCCATTTTGTTCTTGACCTGCTCCCCTCTGCCCGTGGGGGTGTGCGACGCGAAATCCCCTGACCTGGTGCTTTGGCTGGAGTTTAAATGAAAGATCAAAGGGCAGAGCGGGCATCTCAGCCCTGCTGAGGTGGGCCTTTCCCAGGCTGTCACACTGTGCGGCCGCCAAAGGTTTTGTTCGGGCGGGAGCCGCGGCCCAGCCTGTGCGGCCGGGGCCCTCTTTGTCTGGCCTGAGAAGCTGGAGGCCCAGGTTGAGGATCCAATGTTCATCAAATGATCAAAGGCCTGAAGCCCTGGACATGAAATCTTTCTTTCCATTTCCTTTTCTTAGAGAATGAATTGCACGAGTGGCAAAGAATGCCCTTTCCAAAGCTTTTATGTGCAGTGCGAGGGCTAACTTCAGAGTCCTTCAGCGCTGAACATAAAAATGTAAGTGCACTTTCAATCTGGGCCCAGCTGCAGGGCCAGCATCGAGGAACCCTTCTTTCAAAAAGGCTTTTAAGGATTAAGGCCTTCAGTCTTTCAAAAAAAAAAAAAAAAAAAAAAAAAAAAAAAAACAAAAAAAAACGCAACCAAAAAAAAACCCACCACGGACTTTTAAGAATAAACTTAGAATAATTTGAGTTTCTTGTTCCATGGTCTGGTTTATTAGAAAGTAGACAATAATGCATTTTTAAATCAAAGTAAATAGAGGAGTACTTAGTTTCAGCAGTGGGAAACTAGAAAGCAATCAATAAATGCCTTGGCTCTTTAGTGGGGTCTTTAATAGGGTAGGTTGGGCAAAGGAGCTCCTTTTTCATGTAATGATTTACTTCCCTGCATTCTCTTAGACAGTTAACTGTAAATGCCTTTGTCATTTACAATTTCTTCTACTGCTCATTGAATTAGTGCTAATGCTTAGTCTATTAAACACGTTATAAATTCGTATCTTCTACTATCCTGCTGTTGCCGACCCTCATATTATTTTAGATGCTGAAAACCACCAACAAGGGACCTAAAGCTTAAAGCAGGGGAAAAGAAACCAAGTTGGAGAGTATTTTGTTCTTGACATCTGCCACATCAGTTTGATGGCCCCAACCCCTTTGACAGAGGGATTTTTAAGGAATGAAAATTTAAAGAAGCAAAGCATCTTGGCTCAGGGCACTTGCAGGACAGTAAAAGTTGGCACCGAGGGCAGAAATGCTCCCATGGTGTACTTGGGGGGTGAATTGAGCTGGTGGAAAGATGTGCAGGAGCTCACAGGGGCACTGGGACAGATTTGCTATTGGGGGAGGTTCTTAATGTATGTCAGTGTCCTCACAGTAGATGAAATGACTGCGTCTGTGCACTTACTCCAAGCAGCCACATTAAATAATCTGAGATACTGGAACAGTCCGAGAGCAGCGGTGTCTATCCAGTGCTATCATTCCTGTGTCATGTCAGCAGGAAGTTTTCAATGCAAAGTAAATCCTTTTGTTTCATTGTTCTAATAATTAATGTAGCTGTTTATCCTGTAGTTTATTACTGTAATTTTTTTTCTTCCTAGCTTCCTATGCTGTTGCCTAGAAAGTTTGGATGAGTTGATCCTTGAGGTCCCATTCCAACCTGGTGTTCTATGATTCTGTGATATGCAGAGACCCTGATCCTATACCCATCAAAGCAATTAGAAAAACCAAAGAGTGTTAAATCTGGCCTTACAGTAACATATTTAAATACTATTTAACATGTTTTAACTATGATACATATTTAATTATGATAACTATTTGTACATGCATGTTACACTTTTAAGACAAGTCACCAAATCACCTCTCATTTCCATGACAGCCAGCTTAGGACAAGATTTAGTTTTGAGTTAGAAGCTGAGAAGTGATTTAGTTCATCCCGTGTGCATTTTCATGATTTAAATAAATACAGAAAATGATAATGGATTGTTTCTGTAGATAACAATGCTTGCTGGATTTTTGATAGGAACTGTTTTTCTGATGCTGATTTCTGCTGAGAATCTCAACCGTCTTGATGTATTTACAAGTTTTATCCTTTGTTACTAGGAAAGATAAGATGATTTAGATTTAGTCTATGTGATGTTCCTTCCTCACCCTAAAACTCACAGTAATGCTGAGCTGATGAGGTTTTTTTTCTTTTTGTGTGATCTAGAGAAAAGTTGAGAATTTTCTCATTTCATGTCTTTCCCGCAGGCTTATTGTAGTGACTAAAAGTGTGATATATTGCAAGACATTTTTATTGAGTGTTTCTGGCACAAAAAAAAAAAAAAAAGAGAGAGAGAGAAAAAAAGAAAAAGAAAATTTTAAAAAAGAAAAAAATGAGATTATGAGTCTTCCCACTTCCATTTTTCTCAACTGAGAGGCTTGGATAGTGTAGATAATAGTTTGATTTTTAGATATTAATCCAGCCAGCAGCTGCTTAGGGTTTGCTGACCATCCATTTTCTTGTGTTTGAACTAGCTGAAATGAGATGAGTCAAAGGGAAGGGGAATATGAATTTTAAAATCCTTTTAAAGTATTGATTTTCAAATTCTAAAACCCAGCAAAAAAGATTTGATTTAGCAAAGCTGTACCAATGGTTTATTCTCTTGCGTTCAAAAGCTTGGATTATAATTGATGAGCACACACACTCTGGCCTGGGCTGGCTGCAGAGGTTATCTCCCCAAGTCCTTTCCTTGCCCCTGCTACCCTATTGTCTGAGGGTCTTGTGAGTCAGCTCCTGAGCAGATGCAGTTTATACCGTGACATTTTAAGGCAAAACAAAAGATTCCTTAATTCGCCTTCTGACTCATCGTGATCAAATGATTTGGGCTAATCTGAACCCTTGCTGAGGTTTTGCTTATCTGCTGTGTGGATTTAACAATCATAATGAAGTTGTGGGGTTAGCTCCTCTCTGAAAGGATTTTATGAAAGGAAATGCTTGCCCATACTCGTGTTAAAATGGATTCAACCTGCTTATTTCTGAGTCCTTATGCAAAGTCTGAGAAAATTCTACTGTTCAGTTGTGCTGATACAAGTCTAGAGCTGACTATTTCTGACATGCTTTTGGTGAATGAGGGAATATTTCCTCAGCCCAGGATCCAGCTTCTCCCATGAAAATAAAATGTAACATACTACGTTTCATACAGAGGTTGAGAGAATATATAGTGTAAATGGGAGAGTTCTTTTTTCTTTTTTTTTAAAGGTAGTTAATGGTAAGAGGGTCAAAAGATGGGATTAGAAATAGATGGTCATTCTGGAGAAAAATTTACAGAAAGATTCAGGACTTAAAAATATAATTGTTTTCAGGGTCTAAGTTTGAATTAATCGCATAGCTGGTCTTTGAGATTTGGGTGAGACAGATTATTATCTCTAGGAACACAGAAAAAAAAATGCAGAGCCAAAATATTGAGCTTTGCTTTGTTTACTGTTGTGCTATCCACAAGACTGCCTCAGTTCTCAGCAGCAGCAATGCCAACCATGTAAATCTGAAATGCTGCTATTTCAATTTCCAAAGGAAGTTCCTCGTGCCCATGTAAACATATCGTATGTTATGCGGCCGGTTTTTCAAATGAGCTGCATTTATGTATTGTAACTTTTATGTAATGAGTTACCCTGGAAACACAATTAGGCAAATAGTGCTCTTTCTTGAAGCCTTTCCCAGCAGATAATTAATCACAATGAGAGCTGGGCCCCCAGCTACATGCAGAAGTGTATAGGGAATGTATAGGATAGATTTCCATGGTCCAGCCTGAGATGCTCAGTGAACTCTCACTATTTAGAAAAAGCTGTTTAAAACAGTTTTTTATTTCCTTTGAAAAACACATTTGGACATACGATGCTTTAAAGCTTTTCACACGTTATTGCCGGTATGGAGTCATTGATTAATAGTTCATAAGAAGAACATAAAAGTGTAGCATGTTCTACAAGCTTCTGCTCTGAAATGAATCAGTGACCATGGGGAAGGTGTTCTTGGCTGACGTTTCCCACTGTATGTTGTATGGTCTGCATTTTTAGATGGTTTCCTTTACGGCATATAAAGATTTCAAGCAGAAAGCAAGCATGTTATTGATACAATTTCTGTATCTTTTTTCTTTTTTATGTAATTTAGTGACCAGGGATTACCCAAAAAGGGCCATATTTCTTGAGTTGTTTGCAATTCTGAGGATTTTATTGGAAACTAATCGGGAGTAGAAAAGTATGGTAGAAAGCAATCCTAATTATCCAGGGTTTGGGGCAAATGAATTGTGAAGAAAGACTGATCAGACGTGGGCTATTCCTTGGGAGAGGGAGCATGAAGGGGGGTCCCCATAGAGCGCTAGAAGACCCTGAAAGAAATGTATTGATGTCAGTAAGCAGCTTGAGATAGTGACTAATTTGAAAACAAGAGGTCATTGACTGAAACTAAGGAGGAGGCAAGCAGATAAGGAATTTGGGCAGCATTTTTTCACACGATGGGTAGGTTAGGATATGGAAAAGTGAAAAAGCTGGGTCGCAGAAGTACTGTGCTACTGGTTTGAAAGCAGCTGGGCACGTTTGGAAAAGGAAGTTTATATACAGAAGGAAAAACCATTTCTTTTTCAGTAGCTAATCTCATGCAGCAGAGAAGTGTTCAGTTGACCTGTGGTGGTCTTTTTGGCTGTAAAGGGTATAATTTGGTAGCTAAAGTGTAGTTATTCCACAGTTTCTATAGCTGGACCAGGTAAGTCGCTTTTAAGGATAAACTCTGTTAAAGAATGAATCCATAACAGTTGCATCTTTTGTTCAGGTCACTCCATGTACTGTCTTGTGAGAGCTTTACCACCTACATGCAATGTAAAATGAAAGTAATGTAAAATGTAGTTCTTACAATTTAATAGATTTATGTAGGCGAGCTACTACTGTGTCTCCTGGAAAGAAAATGCATATTTTCCAAAGGGGACTTCAGGATTTTTTTAAGGCCAACTGAGTTGTGTTTTCATCAATGTCATTTTTGCAATAAGCATCTTAACTTTGTTTGTGTTTGATTCATCACATGGAGATAACTGCCTTTCAGGTAATTTACCAAGAGTTTTCTGGAAGAGATACTAAAAGAAGCAATTTGTGTAAAACTCTATGGGAGCTGATCCTGGGGAACACCTATTAGTAGGAAGTAACAGCACATGCACAATATTTGCTCTGTATGTGCTTTGTGTGTGTATGTGTGTGTGTGTGTCTGCACATGCACGTGTAAGTTGAATTTAGATGTGTGCACTGGTATTTTCTGGAGTGACAGTAGGTGATTATGGGATATTTTACCCCATATGGAATAAAACTCATTACCTTCCATTTGTTTAGCAATTCTTCTGTAGTAATTTAGGCATATTCATTTTACTTTTAACTTCTGGGGAGGGTGGAGGAAATCTAATTGTAACAGAGAAACAATTCCTATGGTGTAGAGAATGCGATGTGACAATTCGCACATAGTGGAAGTGAGGAAGGATTGGTCCTCAAATTAGCATCCATTTGCATTCAGTTACAGTGAGTGGTTTCTGCATGGTTTTTTCTGCACTGACAAAGGATATTAACTTAAAAACTGACATGTCAGCAGTGAATTTCTATTCCTGCAAGGCTGTTAAAATCAGTGTAAAACTTAGAAGCATTATTTTCCTGTATCATTTTTTAAAATACTAGACTGTGCCTTGGTCTTCCATCTTCAGTGTCACCTTCCTTTGGATTGTGTACTGACAAAGCCGTATCACATGTGTACATTTATTACATGCAGTCTTCAAGTATTAATATAAAATGTGTAAACAATAGCACATTATGTAATGCATAGATGTAATGTATACTCTGTGTGTGCGTGACTGTCACAATAATTTTAATTACTTCACTTTTATTGCTTTAAGCACTCCCTTCTCCACTTACATGCTTGCTTTGCCCCTTGGGTACTTTTGTTGAAGTTGTTTTTGTTTGGTTTTCTTTTTAATAAAGGTAATGAAATTTTAATTTGGGTTGTTGTTTGGTGCACAGAAGCACTTACGTATTTTGTCTGAAATTACAGACAGTTCACTGACTCAGGTGTAGGCTGGCTCCATCCCTAACTACACACATACATGCACACAGATTTTGTTCATCTCAAAGAGTGAATAAGCTTATAATGAAAATGCCAACCTGAATACATTAATCTCTTTTGTTGTCTTTAAAAGTGTATCCCTCACTAGGATTTTGCTGACGCTTTTCTCTTTCCATGAAAAGCATCAAATGATCCTCCTGGCCAAGAGCAGAGCTCCAGCGGCTACAGCAGCAGCAATCTGGATAACTACAAATGAAAATTGCTTTTATTTTTGTAGCTTCTACCTGATGGTCAGCTCCCTTTTTTATCTCTTAATACTTAACAAGTGTTTTTTGTTTAGTGGACACTTAGACAATTCAAGTTGAAGGAAGAGAATACGCTTGTTTCTTTGCAGCAGAGCACTGTACAAACAGCAGTTACTCATATGACACATTTTTCACTTCCAAGGCCGTCACTACGCTATACTGCTGGTTTAGCTTTTCATTGTGGTTCCATGTTGCCTTTCTTCTGTGATTTCTCTCAAAACCACCAAATGTGGAGGTGAGGGAAATAGGGAAGGCTACAGACACAAAACACAGATCTCAAACGCCTAAGATTTAGCCTAAGATCTAGCATTTGTGAGCCCAGAAGTGAAGAGCAGATTCAACTCAGCTCTTTTCAACCCAGGTTCATTCCAGCTAACTTCAGGCATATAAAACATCTAGTGTTAAGCATCTCACCTAACCTAGTTGTCTGGGTCTCCTCAGTCATCAAGGAGAACGATACACACCTCTGGAGGATAATTCTCAGGCAAATGAATTGCCCATCAGAGCTTACCCTCTCTCTCTTAGCTGCTGGGAGAGGAGATGACTAACTCCAATTCGAACTTCAAGGATGGCTGGAGTAGATGAGATGAGGTTGGGCCTTTGAGACTAAGCTAGTTAGTAAATATTACCATTTGGCCATTAAAACTAATGGTCAGTGAAGAAGTGGTGTTACACTCCCCCTAGTTATGACCCTTTTCTCTTTAATCAGATTGAGTTTGCCCCTCATATGGTGTGATTAAATGTTTTGCTGCAACATTAAGTACTCAATGGGGCAAACACTTGCTGGGGCAGCTACACGAGCCTTCCTTTAGAAGCTGTCAGTGGGAAGCTGGAGGCATGTAGGGCTTTAGGAGATTTGCAAATCTACAGCATATCTGTGCTATGTCCAGCTACATTAGACATTGGAAACAGTATGGCTGTTGTAATAGTCCATGAGTGCTGATTTACCCTCCTGACTCCCCAGAGAACCCACTTCTGTCTCTACACACTAGGGCAGACAGAAGTATAGGTGGGTATGTTTGTGTATTAGGCTCCTGACAGACCTGGATCTATTTACTGTCTGTCCTTTGGTCTCCATAGTTCACTGTCTGTTCCCTTGCTGTGGCAAAGCTGAATGCAGAAAAGGGCCAGAAAATCCAGTAGTAAACCCAAGAAAGCCTCTTTGTCAGTCTTCACGTGGGGAGGGAAGAAAGGCAGCGTAAAGCCACTGTGCATGAGTTGGCTTTGACCATGACGCATCACTTTTAGACATGAGTCATGCAGCCATCACCCAAACATGACAAACACTTGTATTCTTCCTAAACACAGACACACTGTGATGAGACAGCTCGGCATCCTCACTGGCACTGTGTTGTTTCCCCTTATTTTCTTTCTCAAGTGTATTTTTGCTGTTTCACAGTATTACAACTGAATCTTCCACTGCACTCCTGGCTGCCTGGGAATACTGAGCCATGCATGATCCGAGGCTAAAGGCTGCTGATCAGCAGAATCTTGCAAATATTAATTGGATCTTTTTCAGCTTCTAGCAACAGCAGCATAAAGAACTGTATTAGGGACTCTTCCTTCAAGATTTTAACAAGCCGGTTTTTAATCTGAGCTAACAATTCTCTTTGCCCTTCAAGGCCTAATTCAAAATCTATACAATATAATAAATACAAAAAGATGCAATAGGCAGGTAATATCTGACTAGAATGAAGCTGAATACATTCTGCTACAAAAAGAAAGGCATTTGACAGGTCATTTCTGTATTCCCCTAGTACTCCATTTTTTTCTGTTGGGATAAATGCTTATTCCCACACAGATCATCATTTCCTTAAGGAGAAATGGTAAAGGTGCTAAGAACCCCCCCTTTACAACTGCCCACCGTGACTCCTACCTCATATATTCAGTACTGCGATCACTTCATGATCAAGGAGAACAGAAGGAGGGGCTGAGAGAGGTGCAAAGGGTATTGGAAAAAAAAAGTAAGAGGATCTATCTAGGTCTTCACCTCTCTAGTGTCCAAGTACCCTATAATCATTAGTGGACTTGCTTTCATAACAACTCATTAGGTAGGAGAAAAAATGGTTCATTTTCTAAATGATGGTGTGAAACATAGGGCGAATTTAATGATTTAGCCCAAGTGGTGCAGGAAGTCAAAGTCTCAGTCTGGAAGAGAACTGAAATCTATCTAAACATAGCCCCCCTAATGACCAAGCCATCCTTTAGGACTCACAGTAACAAATTTATAGCCATTCTGCAGCGTTATAATCATGTCTTTTTGAGGATATATGCCAGTAGATCTGAAAGTTGTTCCCAACTAGAAAAATCCTTTTTAATTTAATATTTATGAGCGAAATGTATTTGTGAAACATTCACAAAGAAAACTCTTCAGTTTGGGTTATTTAAAAAGAAACTCCCCACAAATAACTGCTTTGATGAAGTATTTAGGCATTATTTTATTTTTATAAATACACAGAAAATTCAGAGCATCTAGAATCTAAAATATTCCTTTTAAGACAGAGCTTTAATGTAAAATTCTATCAGTCTCACAGAATCTACACTGCACTTTTCATGAGTACTGAATAAAATAGAACTTTTGACTTTGCTTTCAGTGTATGTTCAAGCCTATTATGTAAAAATCTCAAAGATTACCTTAATTAAGCTAAAACTTCTCATGCATTTATATAACAAATGCTGATTGTTCATGTAACTGAAAAAAAAACCAACCCAGCACATTTTCAGATGTGCAAACTCTGTAGTTTGCTGAACATGAAAAAAACTTTTCAATGATATGCCTTCATTTTTTCTTCCCAGCTGATACATTTCCAGAAGTTACCCCTGTTGACAAACACTGTCATATTCCTGTGCCATCACAGTGACAGCAGTACTGCTACAATGTGGAAGGGATCATCCTCCACAAAGTGTTTCTCGTGTGTCTTGTGTTTAGCAAAATAGGTCCCCTGCCATGTCTAGGGGAATGAGAAGAGAGGGAAGCTTTCATTATTATAGTCATAAAACTAACATTAGGTAATTCACGGTGATTTTAAATATTGTGAGCTGCTGGTCACCTCATGGAGCCTATTGCAGCAGAATTAGGCTGGGCCGTTATTTATTGTAGGAAAAAGGGGGAATTTACCCGTGTTTTTATGACTTGCTGGGTACTCCACTTACACAACTGTCTAAGGGCAAACACTTTAACCCCTTGAGATCTGCTAATCAGGAGCACCAGCTGTTAAGTGCCAGCGTGCATCCTGCATTCACGCCTGCGGGGAGAGAGAGGGTTGCAAAGGATATGACCCTAAACTTCAGAAACCTCTTCTCTCCTTGGGGGCAAAATATCATTCAGCTTGCATCTTCTCTTGTTTTCCTTTAGTTTATCCAGTTAATGTTCCTGATGTGAGTTGTGCACTCACTGTGAACGCTTCAAGCCTTTAGGAAGATGATAGTTAATTACTGAAGTTAAAATCTGGCTTGCACTGGTGTGGAAGTGCTTTCAGAAGTATTTACTCAGCCAGCTCACTGAGCTGCTAGGGGCAGGGGAAGTCTGGCAGTATCTGGCTCACAGTGAATTACTGCAAATGCATGTTCTGTTTAAAAAAAATAGCACAGTGCACCATCATTTTTCACAATACTGCTGGTACAATATTAGCTCAGTCTCACACTAAGTTACGTTCCTATGTTCATTTAAAACAAGCAGTGAAATCCATTGTGAAAAAGCCTGTCACGAACACAACCCAAATTTATTCCCTGCAGAGTAAAATACAGTCAAAAGGTGAAAAGGCAGCTCTTTATTTTTTAAATGCTTCTTCTTTTATCCCTCTCTTTAGCTTCTGAAACCAGTAGCAGACAGATATATATTGGTGGGAAGAAAAGATAGAAAATATTGCCTTTTCGACATATTTTGTTTTCTTTTCCAAATGTCACTTGCTCTCCATCCTAGTATTTTTAACCCTTCCTCTAGATTATTTGTCGTATGACAATAAATTGACATCTGCATCTGTTACTGGACTCAATAGTTTAGTAGCCTAAGCAAAACACTTCCAAAAATTGGATATCTTTGGAATCAGTGGATCAAGCTCTTCCAGCTTTTGCTCTAAACCACTGCATCAAATTTAGTTTGTATGTGGGCTTTCCAGATAAGCAATGTTTAAAAAGCCTTAGCAGTGTGTGGGTATTTTGCAGCCATCTCAGTAAGAGCATGACTTGACCCTAATGTCCTTAGATGCCATATTCCTCTCTCCCAATGTCATGAAGCATATGCTATATTTTTTGTCACCTGAAATGGCTCAAAAGCATAAATGAAGTGTTACTGGGCACTGTAGAACGTTATGCCATACTGTCGTACTCCCAGATTAAAGAGAAAGCCTCAGCGTGGCTTTGTGTTGAATTTGTGTCAGATTTCAGAAAAATAATTCCAAAGAGAGCTGAAAGTCCACACTGCACTTAAACACTGAGCTCCTTTCACCTGTAAAGGCAGGTTGGGTTTAGACTTCCCTTTGTGCCTTGAAAGTCTCTTTCTTTGTCTGTGTCTGTCACCAGAAAACTTTCTACATACTATTGCACACGCCAGTGGTAGTGAGCTGAATTTACATAATACAGCAGCAGAGTAGCCTAAGCTTGAATAGAAAAAAGCCCTCATCACAAAATGAGGTTTAATAGGGGACTAGCAATATATATTTAAACATATTTGGTTTAGTCACAATAAGGAAATAGATGCAGAACATGTAGACGCAGAGGAGCAAGAGAGGCTTACTCATGTAGCGAGAGAACAAGTCACGCTGGCTTCTTCCTATGCCATTGATTTCATCTCTTGTCCCGTAAATTTTCTTGTTCCGGGATGTTTTTCTTCTGAAACAGTGTCCTGTCGTTGCAGCACTAAGTTTCATTGACCTGTCTCTCTAGGCACTTATGTACTTCCCATCACCATCGTATCCACAGCATTCAGAGGTGGAAAAAAGGGTGTAGCAAACCAATCCAGGTCTCTGCTTTGGATTGTCTCTAACCCAATGGCATCTCAGCAAGACTTGATTTACTCTACTTTTCCTTAAAATTACCTGTGGCTGAGGACATCAGAAATGCTTTTGGGTGACTTGCTGATCACAACCCATGGGCTGGGGACACTAGTCAGTAAAAACAGATGTTTTAGGGACTTTACTGACAAAACACTTCAGAACAAGCTTCCCATTAAGCACACCAGCCCACTAGGACTGTTCTTATGTTCCAGTGCATGCATATGCTTTGGTGTTTTGCTAAGTCAGGATTTTTAATCCAGTGTTGTTCATACTATTAGTCATGTCAAAAAAGTAAATATCAGTTCACTAGTAAATGCCTGCAATCTGCATCACAGAAATGGAGGAATTAACCCTTTCAAAGGTAAATTCAGAAGCCTGTCTAGCTGTTAAAGAGTATAACTAAGTCTTTTTGTGAACCTTTTCTCTTTATGTCCTGAGGCTAGAGCATTTTCAAATAAATTTCAATAGAAGTAAATTCTCAGTAGAATTTTCAAATAAAGATCATCCCTCACTGGTGGGGGGACATACATGTTCACAGTCAGGGGTACTTGAGCCTGCAGTGCAGTGGGAGGATCTCTGGGTTCATCCTTGCAGCGTACACTGTGGAAACTCAGGACTGGTTAACCTCGTCCATGGATGACAGTGTCTTTCTCATATCTTAATTTCTGAAAGAGAGAATTCCTCTTACTTTGAACCAAGATGCTACTGGAATGCTTTGTTTCCTGGTAATCAAACGAGGCTACGAGTGAGGCTGTAAAGCATGTGCAGTACTCACATAGCTCTGCTTCCATCCACAGCTGTGGTGGAATAGGAAAATCCCACCTAATTGCACATGGGTGTGTGAGAGTAGACACTGAAGAGAGCTACACTGGTGTAACACAGTGGAGGGGGGTGGGTTTAATTTTAAAATAAAACCTTCTATTTTTTTTGAAAGCTCATCCCTGTAAATCCTGGGGAGGGGTGGGGAGAAAAAGCCATGCAATGCACCAACCCATGGTAATTAACAAAACTAACTGTCGGATACCATTTCTAAATCGTCACTGTTATATTTACTGAATGAATTGTTTCCATTTCTGATACAGCTGAAGAACATCTTTACATTGATTTGAAGAATATATTCCAACTCAATTATTCTTGTAGAGCTGATGTTATTTTTAAATAATAATTTCATATCTTTTATCAAGGAAACCAAATGAAATCATTCACTATTCGTTGCTTTTCTGCATTCTTTAAAAGATGGTGCTGAGCTATAAAGTTGAATTGGGTAAATGAGGAGGTGCATGATGTTTACATTGATATGAACCTTACTACAAGTAGACAAGCCCTCAAATTACAAGAGTTGTAGGAAGAGTGGTACGTGTTGGGTCCAATTCTCCAAATCCAATTCTGGGAACTAAACAAGTATATGTTCTAGGTGTGTACAAGTCACGTTGCAGCAGCAAAGCTTTAGGTGCTTGGCCCACAGGTTGGCCACTGACACCCCTGTGAATATTTGGGGATATTTAAATGCCTCCAGAAGGAAGTACCAAATCGGCACAGGCTGGCCCAGGAAATTCCTAGGAACAGGAAAGTGGCTGTCAGGTCTTCTTCAGAGCACAGCACTGAGTATCCTTTAAAATAGATCCGATTCCAGAACTGTAGCCAATCCCTGCCCTTGATAAACCATCCAATGACATGGATGTCAAAGGGAATATACAAAAGAGGAGAGACCTGAGGTTAACAGCTTTCCAAGCTCCTGAAGCTACAGGCCCACATCAGCCCTAGGAGAATGAAGAGCCAACCAGGGCAGCAGGGCACAGTGGAGCAGAGATGGGGTAGTTACACTTGGGTTAGGAGGACCCTCTGCCCATCTGCCTGGTGCTTTGGTACCATGAGATGTTCTTGCAAGATGCAGAAGGGAGCAGATATAAGAAAGCCAAATTCTGCAGGTGAACTTTTCACCTCGAAAGATTTCCAGCAGGCCTCTACTCTTGAAGCTCATGCAGAAAGGACCAAAATCCTGCTTTTCCCTTGATCCCTTCATAAAGCATCAGATTAAGCACTTAAGAAAAAAGAGGAGGGTGGTCTTGAAATACCTTTCACTGGAGGAAATTGAGGAGGAAATCAGCATCTCCCTGTCCCCTTCAGTTCTCTAGTCTTTGTGGATTATGAGAAAGGGAAGAGGCACAAGGACTTGCTTTGACCTCCACAGTTCATGTATTAAAAGAAAGCTCCTCCCTGTGCGTGGGGCAGGGAGCCAGTCCCACAGCAGTCAGGCTGGCTGTGCCTGCCTCTCGTGTCCTGGTGCTGCCAATGGCTACAGGGCAGCTGGGTCCAGACACCTGGAGCAGAACCGAAAGAAAAGGCCCTAGACTGGCCAGGTGAAACAGTGACCATACAGCAAGGTGGTCTGACAGGTCATGAACTAGGAAGCCACAGACAAGGTTTTCTGGATGTCAGCTGCAGGTGACAAGAGGTCACCTAAATCTTGTGTTTACAGCATAAATCTTTGTGTGGTTCAGGCCCTTAATTCAGTGCATACTCTTAGAAGTGACAAAGGGACACTCAGTGGCATTGCCATGATCCTTAGGTTCCACAAAATACATTCTGCTGTAGGTGCAGAGACATTTTTAAGCATTCGCTTTTCTCTGGCTTCTCTTGAATTAATGTTAGTAAAAGGTGCCCCAACCTCTTATTTTTCTATATGAAGACAAAAATTGCAGCTGCCTGCCAAGTCTGCTGAGAGATGGATGTAATAATTTTCAATTGGACTGTTAGCCCAAAGGGAACCCGATAGCAAGAGATTGACAGATGCAGCATGGATTATCTTGTGCTCTGAACTCAGCCCAATTTGTGGTTTGTTGCAGGTGCTAAAGAGATTGATATTGCTGCTACCCTGGAGCACTTGAGGGACCAGAGACCAGGCATGGTCCAGACAAAGGTACTGTCAATAAATCCACTGGGATTTTAAATACATTAAAGGTCTTTCACAGTAGTTGTTTTCATGACAGAAGAGAGAGGGTATGACCTAATTTAACGCAGGTCGCTTGCTGATTACTCTGTTTGGCTCCCTACCAACTGAGGTTTATTTATGCTGAAGATTTATCTAGGTTACTTTCTTTGGTGTTTACTGCTCTTTCTTGTAACATCTCCAACATCTATCTTGATTACCATATATGAAGGGCAGTCAAGACAACAATCTATAGCCTGCTAAAGAAAATGTGCATTTGAAAGAATGTTCTTGCTTTCATCCTGAACTATGGATTATTTTCTTAGAGTATCTGTGCTTAACTGTGCATGTAATATTTTTTTAAAGCCTCTACTCATTAAAGAGAATGTAACTGCTGCATTTGATATTTTTTTTCTGGAAAAAATAAAAAAGAACCCAAAAGTTTTGAGTTAAAGGAAATAAAGTTTTGCAGGGAATCAAGTAATTTTTAGTATCTTTGAATGGAAGAGCTTGCATCATGCCTACAGCCTTGTCCTTTATGGATGTAACATGGTAACTATATTTTTACCCTTTGGTGAGATTAATGCCTTACTCTCTAATTCATGTCAGTTGTAATAGTTTTGACATTTTGCCACAATGCAGAACTTTTAAACATAGTAGCTGATGGTGCAATTGTAGTCCCTTAAACTGGAAATGAAACTTTCTGTTATTAACAATTCCAGTGATGTATGGAATGATATTTTGGGATATTTGCTGCCAGTTAAGAGCTGAAAATATTATGACACTAAAGAAACTCGTTCATGGCATGGAGGCAAAATAAATCTGTTTATGGCCTTATAAAATATCAAATGATAGTTATAGTCCCAAACTGAGTAACAAGAGCAATGTGACAGCACTGTGTCTTGGCCAGGCTGGAACTGATGGGAAATTCCACAGTGTTTGGGGACTTGAAATTGCTGAGGGGCAAAGGTGAAATAAATGTGTGTTGCAGGAATCATTGGTTCATAACTTTTCCTGAATCTCTTCCCAGTCATGTTATTTCCCACTAATACTGGGGAAAATACTGCTGAAGAACAGCTTGGGGAATGTTAATTTTTATTTACCAATTAAGTAAGTGCCAGTCAAAACTAACAAGTCTTTATCTGCAAGTAAGACATAAAATTGCATAAGTCTTTCTTCTGCTTTGGTTATTCAGACTGGGAAAAAAGGCAAATAGGACACAGTATCCAATGTCATATATATTTACTCTGAGGTAAGATGCAAGTCCTGGACTACTGTGCAAATGCATTCAAAATACGTAGCAGCTCTGTGGCAACATAGAGCTCAGATTCCAGTTTCCTTTTCAGGGCAGAGATATTATGGCTTGTTGCCTTCAACAGAAGAAAAAACATTGCTCCAGAACCAAAGAATGAGGTTATGTGAACAACTTCTCCTACTTAGCTCAGCAATAGTTACCTGAGTTCCATGAAAATCTCCCTCAAGACATGTTTTTCTCTCCAAACATTTGTCTGGAAGAGCTCCAGAAAACAAATGTATCCTGTGTTTTCATCCAGGATGAAAAATTTCTCAGGATGTTGCTTCTCTCTCCTCTTGCTCTTTCTTCCATCATTGTCATTTTCTCAAAACCACCCAAATCACTTATTCAAGCTAATGTCTTGCAAATTATAAATATCTGGTTACATGCTAGCAATGCACGATCCCCAGAGAATTTTTCTGATGGATTTAAACAAGCCCCTGTGCTTTCCCAGCTGAATACAAATGAGGAATATTAGACTCTTGGAGTAATTTAAAACGATGGATTAAAAGTCAGGTTAGAAATGCCAATTACAGAATATCCCTAGGCAAAATAAACACCGACTTCCTTCAGCAATGTTATTGTGTTTCCAGCAGGCAGCGCTCCACCTTTCCAATAGGCATAGGAAAGATTTGTTTGCAGCATTTTCTTCTGGAAGAGTTCCTTAATTCAACAGCACTGTATATAATTAATTGTAATGAAATTATCATAACGACATTCTGCATTTCTGAGAAGCATAATAGAGGGTTTGTGGGTTTGTTGGTTTTTTTCGCAGGGGAATCATAAAATAGAATTGATATGCCATATGTGAGAGGAAAAAATAATGAAGGAGGAAGTTCATTCTCTGTGATGGGAAAAATGTATACTTCCTTTTTTTCCTGTCTCCTACATCCTGTCACAATCTGTAATATTAAATAGATTCCTTACTGTGTCATACATGCTACATGATCTCACTTTGTTTTCCTGGGAATTTTTATCTGCAGACTTAATGAAACATAGCCATAGTTATTTTTTTATTAAGTGTACTCTTGTCACTTCTGCATTATAGGTGAACTGACACCGCAGAATGTCTGTCCAGCTCTGTTTTCTAGGCAAAGCTATAAGTTAAAATTCATCTCCAAACAGTCTTGTATCTGCAAATAGAATATGTGAATGGCAATGTAGCTGTACAAAACAACAAACTAAGCTCCTTTTAAAATTACTGACATTAATTTTCTCTAACTGCAGTTGTTCTCATGGAAAAGGGTGGAGGTGTGCTTTTCCTAGGAGGGTAGTGATGCACATCAATGGAAGCTGTACTCCCTGCCTTTCACTTGGGTGTGTTATGCAGAAGGATGGAGGGGGAAGAGTTCAGCTGCACCATCCCTGACAGGCCATGTCCCCACTCATCACCTGCCTGCTCTACTGTCCCCTTTCCTGCAGTCAGTTTTGAGCTCTGGCTGTGCAGATTACGCTTTGTGAATTGTTTTGCCTCAGTCACTGAGGTCACACCTCCTGTTGCTCAGCCCCTGGGCGAGGCAGACACTCTTCCTCAGGCTTTTTGAGCTGGTACAAGCACCCAGTATGGTTCTCCCCAGCATGTTCAGTATATTCCCTCTCTGACCCTGCTGCTCTCCAGCTTCTCTCACACACTCATTGTGCCCCAGTTAAAATACAACTGATGCTCCTGGATGGCCCCCAGCATTCCCAGTGTTTCCTTTAATTGCAGAGACCTTAGACAGTGCAGAGAGCCATAGGCAGTCATGTGTACCATTTTCAGTGCCTACTGAGGATGAGTCCTACTCTTTAGGGTGAACTGATGTCTGATTAAAAGCTGTTGGCTGCAGCCCAGCAAGTGTACATGGATGCCACTCTGACAGCATCAAAGCAGACAGCAAAATCCTTGAATGGCAGTGTTGCTGAGAAATTATTCTGAGTTTTGTTCTGCTTTTTCTGCTCTGGCACTGTGCCCACCATTGCTTCTCTGAAGCATCTCCACATGGGAGATGACTGCAGCCGGGTAAGACAAGGCAGAGAAGACTGGCACTGGATTGCAGGAATTAACAGTCAGCTGCTTTTCTGAACTATGAGTTGTACATCGGTAGTTTGTTCTTTCATCCTTCCTGTAGATTTCTGCAGTAAAGTGAAACACTGTGGAAAATTATTGCTGTTGGTCCAGTGATCACTTTTGGGGGTGGCTGTGTTCTGTAACCATCCCACACAGCCCCTGGCAGCCCTAACTGAGGGGCTGGAGGTGCAGACCACCTATTTTCTAATGGGAGACACAGACAGTATCCCAGCAGTGATCCTGGGATGCTTTGCAGGGTGCATCTCAAACCTGTATCCTCAGAGTCGTTTCCTCAGCAGCTTTTGACCCCAGCTGGCTTATACTCTTGGAGTACTTCCAGAAAATCCAGAAATTTCTCCACAGTTCCTATCTGGTGTCTTGATTTACCTATATTTTGAGAAAACTTCCCACTGAAAAGTCTCAGACTCCAAATCACCCTGTCAGATATTTCAGTAAGCTAAATTACTGAGAAAAAAAATTACTTGCTTGGAAATTATTGCACCTGTTAACCTTGAGGATTTAAAACTCCTTTGCCCTTCTGTAGGACTACACAGTTCAGGAGTGTGTTAGGGTTGCACTTAGAAGAAGTAGCCATTCGTGGCTGTGTCCTTCACACTTCTGCCAACCCAGCACATAAGCCTGTTAATCATTTCGATATTGAGGTTACAGTAAATTAATAGCAGAGAAAAGCCTTCCCAAGTATTTCTTATTTAGAACTGGTCTTAACAACATTGAGTAATTTGTGGGTGTGGAAAGGACATTAAAAAGACAGGCTTAAGAAGATCAATGACAGGTAAACCAAAAAGCAGATATTGTTCTATATAATAGATATCAAGGAAGGAGATATTTATTCTAGATTGTTTCAACTAGAAACAGTCCTGGGAAAAGCCAAAGTCTCTGCTATACAGCATCTGACTTACTTCATATTTCAATTGTATTACTGAGTTCCCATCTCTGTGTCAGAAGGAAATGGCTGGTGATCAGCTACTCCCAAACCCTTCTGACCATGCAATGGCAATACATCATTGTGTCCCAATAGCTTGGGCTCTGCTACTCAACATTTTTCTCCATTAAAATGACTCCAGCTTTGAGATGCTGTCAAACATGTCACATGACATCAACAATCCCAGAACATTTTGTTCCTTTCCATGGCAGTGTACAGTTTATCCTGCATATTCATATTTTTAACAATGTCTTGGGGATGTTCAGCTGTGGAATAGAGCACTGGGCTTTCTGGAAAGTGTTTTGTTTTATTATTCAGGGTGTGCGTTTGTTCTCTCCGCAGGAGCAGTTTGAGTTTGCTTTGACAGCGGTTGCAGAGGAAGTGAATGCAATACTGAAGGCCCTTCCCCAGTGAGCAGCTCAGTCTCTCGAAGGTTCCCGCAGAATCCATCCCTCATTTTCCTCATCCTCAGTTCCTGTGAATATTCTTGGAAACCGTGACCTGACCTTAACTGTGTATCTTCTGTTGTAACCACATAGTGATAGGGTCCTTGCAAACTCCTTTAGCTGGTAAAAGTTCAACAGTTACAATGTGTATTCTGTTTTTTGGGGTTTTAAACAAATTTTTAAAAGTATATCAAAGCCTCGGATTAAGTGACAGAACAATCCATCTAATTCTTTCCACGTCCTCAAAGCCCTGAATGTCACACTTTGAAAGCACACATTCATGTTCTTAACAGCAAATATACAATATTGTGGGTAATTAGTGCAGTCAATATAGTCTCAGAAAACAGTGTTCTGTTATCTTTTGTAACTTCTCAACGGCTGAGTAAGAGTGAGGGCCTGAAGAGGATGATGATTGTTCCCATACAGTGCCAAGCTAGAGCATGAAACAGTGCTGTGGGTGTGAGCAAACACAGGTCCAGGCTCTGGCAAGGAGAGCTTGCACCTTCTCATGCCAGACTTTGGCAAGCAAATGTTTTCTTAACTGTTGTTTACTTTTCAGCTTTCAGTGCCATGAGGGGAAGAAAATTTGAACTATAAGTAAAACAGGCTTGCACAGTTGTTGCAACTGGGGAGAAAACATATTGGTCACATTAATGGGAAGCCAGGGCGTAGTGAACACAACTCTCACCGTGTACCTGCCACTGACAGCACAGAAAAGGGGAGCACAGACTCCCCTCAGGTGATGGGAAAGGTCCTGTCAGCAGTCAGGTAACTGTCCAGAGCTGTTACGGAAAGAGATTGTTGGTTTTATGGGATTACTGAGGAAGAAAATGGGATTCTCCTCTTTATATTTTTGCATTTCTCTCTGTAAAGCTCCGCTGTGCCATCCTTTTTAGCCAGGAAAGTATATTTCTGTAAAAGCCTGGCTGAAGAAGAAATCTCCAATCTGCATTTTATGACTCTCATCGAGTTTGTCTCATCCAGGCATTTGTTGCAGCTCTCTGCAGAGGCTCTGCTCACTCCTTGTTCTGAAGGACACCTATTTTAACTAAGCATGAAGGGGTAAAGCAGCACAAAGGTTGAATTTCAGAGATTCATGTGTTCTCAAAATCTTAATGCCTACTGTTGCAAAGTAATGCTAAAATATGTCTGTAAATGGTTTGGATATGCAGTCTTGCTTCTGTGAATTCACAGGTTTTGTTCTGGCACTCTTCTAAAGGAATTTACATTATTGATAGAAAGTACTCTGATATGTTTGAATGAAGGGCCTGAGAGTAAAATTACTGAAGGTACCTAAGTGATCTCGGCTCTTAAATTCATTTTCAAAAGTGAACACTTGGATGCTTTTTCATATGCTATGCTACATCTCCGTGACTTAAGAATCTGGGGTGCTTCTTTCCCAAAATCTTATGAGTGTTGTGTGCTTGAAACCATATTAGGCTAATTGTTTAACTTCAGCACTGGAAAATACATCATTCAATTTAATTTGGGAAGGGGAGCTTTTATAAACTTCTAATCAGTGAAATGTTAAAAAAAACAGTATCACAGAGTTTTGCTGGCACAGAGGTGATGAGCATCCATCAAAATCAGCCATGTTGGAATTTTGTGTTGTTCGTGTGGATATTGGTGATTTCTTCTTTTTAGCAATTAAAGAGTTACTCCAAAAAAAAAAAAAAAGCAGAAGGCTTGTTACTTTTTGCCATACATTTTTGTATGCTTTACTTGATATATGCTGTTGCTTAATTTGTGCATCCCATTACTATAGCAGTGCAGAGCAGTTACTGCAGATGCCATCATCCTCTTAAGTACACATACTGTACATTAAGCCACATGTTTATTTTATGGCCTAAGCATTTTAGAGCTTTCCTAGCAATAACTAAAAAAACTAATGGAGTATAAATGAGAAAATTGCCTTTTTCATTTGATAATTTAGGTTTAACAGGATTCTTTTATTACTTTAGCTAACACAAAATTGCAGATCAGGGCAGATGAGATCAGTTTGAGCCGTATCAGCAAGTGTTTGAAGCAGATTTACTGTGAGCCACGTACTGCAGCTTTCTGAAAATACAGGTAGTTGTATGCAAACAAACTGTCCAAAGAATCAAAATTGGGGCATCCTAAGCCAAGCCCTCTGATTATGGGTGGAATTTTTTCCCAATGGGAGATGCTGTGCCATCACCCACTGCCGATGGGCTAATGGGGTTTTACTACAGATTTCTGCCCTGGGATTCATTAGTGTTTGCCTCCTGACTGTCCCTGTGCATACCACAAACATGACTGACGAGCCTTTCGTTGCACTTCAGGAATATTTTTAATTGTTCTTTTGCAAATATTTGCATTCCATAATAGCAGTTTCAGGGTGATCCCTATTAATTCACAAGCAGCTGAGTGTGGGACTTCATGCTTCAGAGTTTATTTAATGTAGATTAGAGGGCATTAATCTTCCCCAAGGCTAATGGGGCAGGAATGTATCGTTTTATTCATTCTTGTAGACCAGTTTACACAACAGAAAGATGCAGTCTTACTCAGAGGGTTAGAGTATCTCCCACTGACCATCACTGACAATCCTGTTATTTCAGCCATGTTTTGTACAGTTCTTCCGCAAAGAGGTGCAAGGCTTATTCTGTTGACTGTAAACAACCACACAGAATATTCCGTCTGTGCATAGCACACTGTTCACACCTCTCAATAAATGCCCTGCTTCTGGGGGTGATAGTCTGCTGCAGGGTCAATTAGTGAAACATAGGCTTCAGTTGCACCAGGGCAATCTAGAGGGGTGTGACTATCCATTTCCCAGGAAGATGCCAAAGCCATGGATGAAGCCACAGAGATGGATTTGCCATGCAGGGCAGGTATTTCTTTTCACTGCAGTTAACTTAATCCTTGTGATCTGGCAAAGGATGTTATTCAGGCCAACCCCTGGTCACTTGCACGGGACGTGGGATGCACCCCATGTTCACTGTCAGGTTGAGTTGAGCTTCTGCCTGAAGACCAGGATCACCTAAGAGCTCCAAGTCAAATGAGACCCACCATCCTTCTCTGTTCAATTCTCTGCTGATCTTTAGTAAACTCATTGTGATTGAAACTGGGGATGGTGCCTGACACGTGGCCACGAACAGCATGGGTTTAATATTGACCATCCTCACGTTCTTGATAAAGACAAATGGAGTGTGCAGGTTCTGTTTGTGTGGTTGAATCTTCAAATGACATTTTAGGAGGTGACCTGCAGGAGGGCAATTTAACCCCACTGCTCACAGTTTCCTTCCTGGCTGGTCAGAGGGAGAAAGCCCTGTTTTCCCACAGGCAGCACACACAGCTGCTGTCCCCACGCAGGGAAGGACCTGACCAGACTCCCTGCTGACGCAGTCTGTGTGTCCAGATAGGAGGGACAGAAGGGTGGTTGTCACCAGAGTTGATAGTTCACAGGAGTAAAAGCACAGTTGCTCTCTCCAGCCTTTGCCCTTCCCATGACATGGGCTGGGACTTAGAGGGATGGAGGGGCAGGACAGCACCATTCCCCAAATCCCAGATCCTTGAGGTTTCAGCCTGCGGCACAGGGCTGAACACAGTGTGGGGTTTGCTGTTGGCTCCAGGTGTTTCAGGTGTGAGCTGTAACCATGGCTGTTGGCCATTGTCGTGGGACCTGCTGCAGCCCAGGTAACGCCCAGCCCAGTGGAAATCCTTGGCCAGGAATTAATTTCAGCAGAAAATCACAAATCCAAATCTCAATCCAGTAGCAAAACAAGCCAGATTATTTTTATAGAAGCTACTAAATGTTTAACACATTTCAAAATATTTTTAGAATCTACACCCGTGACTAAACCTTGTCCCTGTCTCCAGCATGCATGCAGAACCAATCCCCATCCATCCCCAGGGGGAATGACAGCTATAGTACCTGTAAGGAGTTCATGCTTTATTAGTCAAGTGGAACATTAATAAAACCTGGCCCACTTCATAATTTCCAGAATAGTCATTAATTAAAAAAACTGTTTATTGGAACAGAAAACAAGTATTTGATTAGCTTTGTTACAGAACAATAGCTCTCCTCATTTTTATTCTGCATATTTTATTCTTTCTTTAGAAAATTCTCTTAAGAAGCATTTGAGATAATTCGCTTTTTAAAACTGTACAGTTTCTATGGTTTTGCTTTTTAAATGAGAGTACACTTTGTAGATTTGATTATTATATTTTTCTGTTAATATTACATTGGGCATTTCAAAAACATTCCCCACCACAGTGAAAAGAAAGTGATCCTGTTGGTCTATTGTAAAAGAAAAAAATAATAATTAAAGCAAAATTGCAGAGCTGTGGCATACTCAATCCAATTAGAGCATGACTCTTTACTACTCTTCATTTACCACATGAGAAAAAAAATAAAGTTACACCAGCAAGATTTCATTTGAAGCTGTTCATGCATGCTGTTTGTACTGTATTTGATGGCATAATATTGTTTTGTTTACAACCTTTTCTTTCTTGTCATTCTATTATATTCTTTATATGTATATAGTTAAAAAAAAAGATTATACAAAGTATTTTGTTCTACCTCTGTAAAAATCATATTTGTGAATAAAGTCACATTGTCTGTGGAGTATGGTATTGTGAATACAGCATTAACAGCTGGTGCTTTGCTTTTATTTGGGGGGTGGGAGCCGTGCCGATGTCTCTTGCTGGAGGGGTGGGGTCTGACTACCCGAGGTGGGAACAGGAGGCTCACAGAGGGGGCACAAATGCCCTGCTGATGTCTTGGATATGCACATTTAATCTGCTCTAAGAAGAGATTTCAGCCAGCTCAGGCTCAGGTGTGTGGCCTGTAATATTGCACCTTACAGGGTTTTGATTGAGACAGATTCCTGTGTTCAGGCCAAAAGTGAAGCAGGCAAAAGAATAACTAAGTTACAGGGACCCTCCTTGTACTGCCAGGAAGTGGAAAAAAAACACCTGGAGCCTGTGTCACAGAGTATACAGGTTAACAAACGGATTAAATGGTACCTGCTTTCAGGAAATTTACAGGCAGGAAAATGTGGAGGGAAGGGAAGGGAAGGGAAGGGAAGGGAAG
>VXBT01006884.1:894318-1001518 GCA_013400235.1 Oriolus oriolus
GAAAGGGAAGGGAAAGGGAAGGGAAAGGAAAGGAAAGGAAAGGAAAGGAAAGGAAAGGAAAGGAAAGGAAAGGAAGGTTGGTGGATCAGACCATTACAAAATAGCCACGGATTTATAGTTTTAAGATAGTAGAAGTTCATAGAGGTATTTGAACAGGTAAGGGAAACTTCTCACTGTTCTATTAAATAAGGTTAAGAGGAATAAAGTATAAGGTTACCACACAAGCACAACATACAAAAAAGAGTCTTTTTTCTGGGTGATAGGAAGTCATTTTCCCATAAGCACTGTCCATTAAATGAAGGTTTGGATCTTCCCGTGAAATACCTACTGTTAGCTGTCAGAGCAGTCTTTGGGTTTAGATGGCCCTGGCGTGGCAGTTTTCATGGTCCTGTGTTAAAATTTCACTTGTGTTTTGAAGAAGACTTAAAATGTGTTTGCCACTTACCTGGAAATCACTAGAAAAATATAAACAGAAACGTAAAACCATCCTGGTCCAGCACATTTCCTTCCCATCAGAAGAATCACATTTTACATTCTTTAACCTTGTTTATGTAGTTGCATGTTTTAATATCTGTGCCTTTCTCAGTGTAAGAAGGTGACTTTCATCTTGGAAGCAAAATATATGCACCATTACAGCTATTTTCCTGTTGGTGCAATTTAGGAGGTCTTTCATCTCCAAGACAGCTTTCTGAAAACTCTGGAAACATCAGATGGAGGACAGAAAGAGAAATGCATTTAACTGTATAACTACTGGAGCATTGTGAATCTTCTAGGTGAACCCAAAGCCATCAGTTGTGCATCATTCATTCATGCAGGCAGTGCAGCTCTGGCCTCACACTGCACAGGTGCACACAGCTGTGGAAACAAGTGCTGATGGGACTGGTATTCCTGTTTTGGATGCTGAGCAAAGAACTGTGCACCCACAGGGAGGGGTAACAGGTAGGCTGGGTTTAGTCTTGGCTTGTACATAGGACCTTTCAAGCACTGTGTGCTTGAAACAACTGAGTCCTTGGGGAAATTCTTCTTAGGTCAAAAATTAATTTCTTCCCTTGAGAGAGCACCAGTTATCCCCCCACATGCAGGTAAATCAGCACTACAGACGAAAGACTCAGTGTGGATGACCAGTCTAGGAGATTCAGCCTTCAGTAAGGTTCAGGCTATACGCCTGATGTACTGCCCTGCACCAGGTTTTTCCTGCAGGAGCTTTGGTCACACTTCTCAAAGATACAGGAATGTGTTACTCCTATCATTTCAAGAATATAGTACAGGTGGGATTCATCCTAACCAGCCTCTGAGCAGCTTTTCATGGACTTCTACAAATGAATAATTCATCACAGGCTTCCTTTGTAGCCAATGAAGGAAAAGAGAGCATTTTTAGAGTGTGAATTACCTGGTTTGGCTTCCACTTCACCATGAGGTGATTCATCCTATTCACCCCATATGCTGAAACAGGGAGCATCAACATTTAACTGTGTGCTAAGTACAAAAGCATTTCCTTTTTATATTAAAAACCTATTCCCTCAAAGCTGCCTTGGATCACTTGTGAGAAAAAGGGAAGTGATTTCTGATTTTATAGACCTTGAATTTATAGACATCCTTATCCTACTCCTCCTTAGTTTCTCCTGTTCCACACGGATGACTCATTTCCCCTCTTACAGAGGCTGTCCTGTGCCTTTGATCACCTTTGCTACCCTTCACCTTAAGTTGTCCAATTCTGTTTCTACTACACTCCGAGGTACACAGGGCCCAGGCTGTGGTTGTGTCACACAGTGATGTTTTTAGATATTTCATATATTTTCCTTTTCTTTGCAATGTCTAACATTTTGTTGCCCTTTTCCACTGCTGAGCATTGAGCTGGTGCTCACAGACACTCATTCGCAGCAATACCAAATCCTTTTCTTCAGGCTATCTTTAAATCTCTATTGTTAAGTAAACATATTTTGTGATATGCATTATTTTATTACCAGTGATTTCAGCTGCCATCTTCACAGTCCTACATTATCACAAGGTCTCTCCATGACACTTCACAGCTACTTTTGGTTTTGTGATGGTAACTAATAATGTGTCATTCACACTCTGCCATCTCACTATGACCTCCTGTTTTTCCTATTGTTTAAACTGGGGAATCACCATCACTACAAAAATTGTCCCTTTCTTCACAACATGTTTCTTAACTTTTTTAATCACTCATTAACCCACAAAAAACTTCCCCCTAATGCAATGGCAACTCAGTTTCTGTAAGAACCTTTCCTGAGACAGCTTTTGCCAAATGCTTTTAGGAAAGCCAAATACAAAAAAATCAGGCACATCATCGAACTCGCTGATTCCTTCGAAGTCTCTTAGAAGGCTTTTGTGACACAATTTTCCCCCTGCAAAAGCCATGTTGCTTCTCCCTCCTCTTTACACCATCAGTTATGCAGGATCTAGACACAGGGGTGTGAATGCAGCTTATCGAGTAGGACACAATAAAATATCTTTGATATCCTTTCAGCGTCAGTGGAGAGCTACTGGACAGGCTAAAAATGGAGCTGTGGAGCTCAGCTAGTGCAACCCCCACTCAATGCAGCCCTTGAAGCACACAGCTCAGGGTGATTCGCAGGCACGTTCTGAGTATCTCCAGAGATGCAGACTCCTCTGGGTCCTCTTTGTGAACAGTATCTTTTGAAGACCTTGTTAAAATTTCCCTTGATGGTGATTGCCAGCCGGCTCCCCAAAAGGAGATGCCTTGTGCAGACAAATCCCTCTCTAGGTTGCACCACCAAGGTTGTCATTTACAGTACAGCACACTCAGGCACGTAGCACACATGGAAGAATTTGTATTTAAGTTCTTAACCCATGAGCTGAATTCCACCCTCTGGGCAGGATTCAGGGCTTACTGGTAAAGGGTTGATGCCACTGCAGATGCTGTGGGTCCCCTGCCCAGCCTGCAGCACTCCTGCCAAACGGCTGAGTCTCAGGTCTTGTGGCTGTTTGCCAGCCCTGTGCTGGTGGCTTAAATCTCCTGAAATGATGTTGGATGCCTAAATTCAGGGATCTGAATCCCACATCATGTGTCTACCAGTCGGATTCTGTAGCTTCTACCAAAATTGAAGGTATGGGAGGGAATTTCACAGGACAGCAGCTTCCCAGATAACCCACCACTCCAAAAGAGGCAGCAGCTTCTGGAAACCCTTGTTTTGCCATCAGAGCTGGATTCAAGGCAGGGCTGTGACTTCAGCAGCATTGCCTGAGTGTGTGCCAAGCCCGGGCACGAGGTGCTGCAATGACCACAGCAGGGCACAGCTGGAGAGCAGCCCTTGTGCTGGGTAGCACTAAACGGCTTTGTGTACCTCGCAGCCAGTGACAGCCTTGTGCAGCATCAGAGGCACTGTTGCTTTCCAGCACAAGAGGGCAAAAAAGGGAAAACTGGCCAAAAATGTGAGTTCACATTAAATAAAACCTAGTGCACAGCACTGTTCCAGTAGCACTTGTTTCTAAATGTGGCATCCATTTCCTTCCCCCAGGAAGTCTGCTCCATTTTCCGGCAGGTTTAATTGAGTTGTCCAAGTTAGAAATGTTTGTTCCTGAAGGCAGATATTAAAATACAGAGCATGAGCAAGAGCAGCTCTTGAGGCGTTCCTGATGCTACACCTGAGCTGCTGGGCAAAGGCCAAAGTGGATCCACAGCTTTGTGATCCTGATAAAAGCATTGCCAAGGCTGAAAGGAAGCCAGAGCTCTGGTAAGCGGCTGAAGGGGAAAAACAAACTTCCACTTTTTCCAGAACAGCCATTTGATTCTTTAGACATTTCTTTCCATAAGCAGGAATACACATGGTGTTTTGAAAAGGAAGACTGATTTAACATCTGGTGTGTCTAGCCGTGCATGGTTGAAAGAACTGGGTAAGTGACCTGACTCAGTGAGGTGCTCCTTGCAGAACAGAAAGTCTTTAGCACTGACTTTCTTATCAGTTCTACTCTTCATTCTAAGAAGACACTGCGTTTTTATTATATTTTATTTAAATACAGTAATACAGAAGCTGGAGTAGCAAGCTGGGATCTGTTAGGGTTAATCTGAAATGAATTACTCTTCTACCCATGCCATATATTTCCACTGCAAAGACCCTCAAGACAGGCAACCAAGCCAAACTGTGTTCCTAAGCAGTTAGGCAGGATTTGGTTTTCCTTACAGTTATAGCCCTAAATGCTGAGCTTTCTGAAGAAACACTTTGATTATGTTTGTTATGTTAAATTACCTTCTTCATCTTTTCTCTGCAGTTCAGAGAATAAAGACACTATTCTAAATGTGATGAGCTAATGAGACAACTTGGGAAATAAAATATTTCTTAATGCGCTACTGGCTTGTACACATCCAGGTATTTTGTTCTGGAAGATTTTGTTATGAGTCTGTTTGCTGAACCAGACTCTTGCTTGGATTCTAAATTGTGCCAAATTCCTGCCCTGCTCAACTTGCACTTCTTTTATCTTCCATGGCCAAGAGGCCAAATGGAGATGGATGTGCTTTGTAGGCTGGTCCCCCTCTGACAGGGGGGTGCGAGACACAAGAATAGAAATCTTTCAGGAAAGATGTGGGTGTGTTATAGATGGTTTGAACTTCGTAGGCCAGTTATGTGTTACAATGTTCATGAGTTTATTGAATTGTATAAAGGCTGAGCCTGGTTAATTAGTTAGCTAATTAGTTAACTAATTACATAGCTGCGCAATGTACGGGTGTAATGCCTCTGTGAGATCGCTAGATGGCAACAACAAATACAGGGGTGGTGCAAAAAGAACTTTCTAGAAAGTGTCAGCAGGTACAAGGACATCACTCCGGGTGTGGATTGGTGGGCTCGAGGAACCAATGAGATGGGAGGATGGACAAATTATTGGTCAGGAATGCACCCTGGAAACGAGCCAATCAGGAATCCCCCAGACGGGCCAATGAGGGAGCAGACTGAAAACGGACCAATCCAGATCGAGGAGAGGCTTTAAGAGCTCTGCTGGTGCCTCGCCCCAGGTCCTCCCTTGGTGGCAGAGCTACTTGGCTGTCAGGGGAGCCCTCAGCGTCGCGCACGCCGTTTTTGCTCTGACTTGCTGTTTTGGCTTGGACTACTGCCGAACGCAAGTTTTCTGCCACCATTAATAAACTTATGAAAATTAATAACGGAGTCAGACCATTACTTCTGACAGCTGCTGTTGCTCTGCAACAGAGAGGTTGCAGCAGAGGTTCCCATATCATCACATTCACCAAGGAATGGAATGGATGGACATGTTGTAGTGATCTGCCAGAGGTGTCATCTCATTGCTGAGCAAGTTCTAGTCTCTAATAATTTTGTTCTTATCAGTAAAAAAAAGAGCATGTTTTTTGTCAGTGTTGTAGGTATTTACCCTCGGAGATCTTCACAGATCTTTTTCTGCATCTGACTTGCTTTTCTGTAAGTTGCTAACACAACATTTAACGTGCACAGAACCACATAAATGCCCACAGAAGTTCTTTTTTTTAGCAGTATGCTGCCTTGGAAAAGCTTTGTCAGTTTTCCTTGGTGAATTCCAGTCCTGTAAAAGCAGGACTTAACGTAAATGGCAGACACAAACAGCCCTGCCATACAAAACCCGTGCTGGTCTTCTCTCCTAAAGCAGATTCTTGTAGCTGTACATACAAGTCTAGCTGCATCTGACCAGTGTGAGTCACTGAGACCGTCACATTTTTAAAATTAATAGATGGCTGATACTGCATGAGTTACGCTATTTCTAATGTATGTCAATTAATTAACAATTTAATGCTAGATGAAAATACTCTTATAGCTTTTACTTTTGGTTTTTATGAAAGCTCATTTAATATTATTAAGTGTTTTAAGTCAAGGAAAAGTAATCTAATTACTGAGTTTCCCTTTAACGCACAGTGAGATATAGAGGGTTGGGCAAGAAGGAAAGGAAGCATCTGGATAAACTTGATGAACTTCTCCTGCCCATATCCAGGGTCAGGGAATGCACTGGCAGGTTAGACCTTCCAGGAGACAAGAGGTGAGAGCATAGCAGGGTACCACTAACAGATACTTTTCTAAACCCTCTAATAAGTATTCACTTACACACTTTCTTCTACATGTCCCATCTGCTCCCCCACCCTTCAGTAGGTAATGTAGGTACAGAAGGTGGGATTTGCTTCCTCTAATCCGAGCAGCTAAAAATTAAGGGTAGTCCCGGATGATCCCTCAAGCTTCCTTCCAAATCAGCAGAGAGAGAGAAACAGTGGTAAGTTACTTAGCCCAGAATTATCTGTGGGCTAAAAGCAGAAAAATACTATTCCCAGTGGAAAATACAGGCTGGGCATTAGGCAGACAGGACATTACTGAAATAGCCTGCCTTGCAGAAGGAAAGCATCATGAGATGTGGAAGGACTCCCCCCTGGCCACAGGCTTTAGGTCTTCCCTGAAAGTTGCCATTCCCCAGTATGTCAGGGCTCTAATCAGAGACTCTGCATTTCCTATGGGAATGCTGCACTGCCAACAGGCAGCTGCTAGACCCAGATCCCACAAATCCTCCACTGCCAAGAGGACATCAGCACACAGCTGAGAGTAAGGATTGCCCCTTGTATTGGGTCTGACTGAGGTAAAGCTCACAGCCCTTACCGTGCTGTGCTTTGCATTGGTAGCTGGACGGGGGCTGATAACAGAGCAGTGTTTTGGCTATTGCTGAGCAGTGCTGTCCCTCTGACATTCCTTCCCCCACCAAAGGGGATGGGAGTGGGCAAGATCCTGGGAGGGGACACAAGCAGGCCAGCTGACCCAAATCAGCCAAAGGGATATTCCATACCATATGACATCAGCTCAGATGTATAATCTAAGGAAAGGAGAAGGAACGATCCTGCGTGCTGAAGCCCTGCTTCCTAGGAAGTGTCATAACATCACTGCTGATGGGAAGTAGAGACTGATTTCTTTTTCTTTTGTGTTTAGCTCTTGCATGCACAGATCTCCGCTTGTTTCTTTCTTTTTGCTGTAATAAAACTGTCTTATCTCATCTTGCTGGTTTTTCCTCCAGCTTATTCTCTCCCCTCACAACCCACAACACTCCTGCATAGGCCAGATTTGTGTGAGGATTATGAATAACTTGTACTTTGAAGTTACACAGGAGAAAAAAAAGACATTTGTTTTTCTTTTTTTAGCTAGAGACTCCAAAACCAATACCAGATGGTGCTCCAGCTCTTAGAGCTGCCCCATGTGCTATGACAGAGGTTCACTCTTCGGCCGTTTTCACACTTAAATTCGCCAGTTACCCATGATGAGGGTGAAGGTGGAAGGCAGCAGCTCTGGGATCCTGAATCAGAGCTGAGAAGCTGCCCTGGCCTGGTGTGAAGTGGCTCAGGAACAGATGGGGATGGAAGGCAAACTCTTTAGCAAAGTTTGAAGCCATCTGGGGGATTTTATGCCCATATGGGTTAGCACCATGTCCATGCCAAAGATGCAGAATCACCTCCTGGCCCACAGTCCAGCCTTCTTTTCACCATGTTTCAACCAAAATTTCACCCTTATTCAAACTTCTGGTGAAGGGTAGGGGAGCCTATTGTGCCCAAGTTGAGTCAGTGAAAGAGCTTTTGTGCTGTTAACAGGATAAGCAGCTCCTGGTCTGAGAAGGGACAAAGGTGTGGGGTTTTCCATTGCACACCGAGGTATCTCCTGACCTCAAAGGCTCTGAGACCAGACAGCAGCCCTTGAGCAGAACAGTGTTGGAGCCAAACAATGGTCTGCCCTCTTACAGAACCAAACACAGGAGGAAGGAGAGACCAGCACCAAAGAAGCTGAACAGGGATTTCTTTCCCTGCTTCACCTCAACGTGAGATATGCTGATAATGGCATCATTTTGTGAATGACAAGATTTTCTTCCCCCAGAGGGAGAGGCATAAATTCATTAGCCAAGCAAAGGGCTCAGAGGTGAATCATTACAGGCCTTGTAGTCTGATAAAAATAAATGTTTTCTTATTAAAATACAAAAGGAAAGCTTTATTATTGTTATTTTAAAACCCTGACTTCTCCACTGAAAGGCCAGCAGGTAAAGGATGTGGTACAGATAATTTTTGATGGCTCTGGGAAAAAGTGAGCTATGGACAGGAGGGGACAACACAGGTTTGCACTTTCACCTGGCTGGTCTGGAGACTTTACTGTGCCTATTCCTTAATTTCCTTCCTGTCTGCCAGGTTACTGTAATCCAGTCTACTTTCCTTTCATATTCGACTTAACATCAGAAGCTCTGCTGTCTCTGAACATGTTCTGGCACTGGAAGGGCAACCAAATGAGTTTGTAGTGCCTTGATAACTTTCTTTCTGATACTTCTTTCCCTAAGCTTTGCTTATTTTTGAAAATGCATTCTGCTGACCAGTTGCAACTAATAGGACTGTGCCTGTGCCTTTTGACTTCAAATTTATGTTGGTTTCTCTGCTAACACAGTATTTTCCCTCTGTGGACCATACCTTGCAACAGATGGTTATCTGTGGAGCTGTCTCTGGAGCAGTTTAGAGACATATATCTCTCTCGCAGATCTAGGCATAAATAAACAACATGAAAAAAAAAAAAAGAGCACAACTATGTGGACAGCCAACAGATGGATAAATGTCCCTCCAGACATTTGTGCTGGATAAAATAGCATCACAGTACTTCTACTAGGCACATGTTCACTAACTCATGGTTGGACATCCATAATTTTTGATGTAGGAGACATCCAAACCCTTCACTACCGTATTGGCTCTCCTTGGAGTCATTCTGTATCTGCTGGCATCCCTGCAACTGGTTGGCAGCAGTGCCTCTCCCACCAGTCCCCTGCAGTGACTCCACCAACACAAGGTGGTTCTAACTGGTAGGAAACTGAAAATCTGATAGAAGGGTAAAAGCTGGAAAAGTCATGGGTTGAGATAAAGACATTTTCACAGGTAAGGCAAAAGCCACACCATGTGCAAAGCAAATCAAGGAATTAATTTGCCACTTCCCATGGGCAGGCAGGTGTTCAGCCATTCCCAGGAAAGCAGGGCTCCATCACACATAGCAGTGACTTGGGAAGACAAACAGCATCACTCCAAATGTTCCCCACTCCCTCCTTCTTCCCACCACTTTATATACTGAGTGTGATGCCATGTGGTGTGGGATACTCCTTGGCCCAGCTGGGGTCAGCTGTCCCGGCTGTGTTTACTTCCAATATCTTGTGCACCTCCAGCCCCTTTTGCTGGCAGGGTGGTATGAGAAGCAGAAAAGGCCTTGGCTCTGTGCTTGGCCCTGCTCAGCAATGACAAAAACATCTCTACATTATCAAAGCTGTTTTCAGCACAAATCTGAAACACAGCCCCATACTGGAAACTGTGAAGAAAACTAATTCTATCCCAAACGAAACCAACACAGGGATACAGCTTACACCATCCTCCCTTTAAGTCATTGCCTAACAGATGCATTTACTGGGCATTTATGTTTATTCCCCTCTTTTTCTGAACATTTAAGAGAAGGTTTGGGTCTCACTATAGTACTCACTGCTTTTGGAGCAGGCAGAACGAAGAGCTTTATTATTCCTCATCCAATCCTGACACTGCCTAGTGCCACAGAAGAGGTGTTAAGGGTTCTATCCCTACACATCCATTCCACATAAGGTGTGGGACACTGGGCTCTTCTGTCCCACCAGCTTCTGCCTGGGCCTACACCCCACATGCTCCAGTCACTAGGGCAGTCCTTTCCATGCTCACTGGGACAGCCTGGGCTTGCACATGCAACTTCCTTTGCAGCCAGCACTGGGAAAATCACCCCTGCCAGCTCCAGGGAGCGAAGTCCCTTGCCTGCAGCACAGGGAAGGGAGCACTTTTAATAAGGCTGACAGGATACTGCCCTGAGAGTGGACTGCCCTGTCTCCTTCACTGGTTGCTCTGTGGGACGTGTTCGCACCACCTTCTCCATGGGTCTCAATTACAGGTCTAAATTAGCAGCCTGAAGTTATTTGCTCATCAGTAGTTAAACACTGGACCCCGTGACAAAGCAAACCTGCTCTGATGGTGGCAGGGGGAGCTGAGATCTCACCTGCAGTATTTAACCCAATCATCAAATTTTGTGGGAACACTGCTCCTCTCTCAGAGGGAGGTGAGCCTGGGCATGTCCCTGCTAAACCCCTGACCAGGTCACATTGGCTTGGCCAGCCTCAGCCCATCCCCAGAGAGCGCAGAAGCGAGGCAAGCTACACTGCTGGTTATTAGAGTGGGAGAATGAATAATTTTCACAGGTTCAGTTAGGAGCTTTCAGACAAATTGCTGAGACATACCAGGTGTACGTGATGGAAGACTAAAAGGTGAAACTCTGAAAACATGAAATTATTTTTGCTCTCAGCTGCCCTGGGCCTTATCCAGAAAATGCTTGACTTGGCTTTTGCATATACCACTATTGGTTTCAGGAACGATGTTTCACAGCATGTTGTATAGAGCTGGGTCTTTATTTTATCCATCTGCATTTCTCCTCTAATTTATTGACTTCTCCAGTTCTGATTATTAGGTCAGGCAATGTCACATGCTTCAAGTACTGAGGCCAATTAACACTCTTTCTGGGTGACCAGGATTGCTGATCGATTAAGCTGCTCCGTCCCACTGAGATTCCTTGCTGTTGCAAAGGCAGGCGCACGGTCATATAAAATACATTGAAATAGAATTAATGAAAAGGCAGGCCTGAATGACAGCTGAGATGTTATTTTTTTATTTCTGGAAGGAACCCAAGGAGGGGGTTATTGGACTCCTCTTCCCAGCAGTTGGAAAGAAATAACAACTGTTATTAAAAGAAAGCTTTCTGGGGAGGGGAGAAGAACTCAGTTCAGAAAAACGGATAGAACCAGCTAAAATAATCTCTGAGTGAAATAACCCTGTTCCTTCCAGAAAATGGTGAAAGTGGGAAATCATAGCAATAATAAAATTGAGGCTTCTTCTAAAAGATATACACATTTAGCATACTCCCATCTACCCAGGAAAGATATATTTTTAAATTATATTCCAAAGCTGTATAGCTCATGTTCCTCAGTTTTTTTTACACACCAAATGAAAATGAAATTAACTGGGTTCAACAAGGTACATGACCTTGAAGAGGTGTGCTAACAATATTTCTTTTTGGACAAAAAAACATTTCAGTTTGCATGATGTTAAGAGGGACAAGAGTCTGCTGGGTACTCTTGCCCTAGGTAATGAGGGTGAAGAAATGGAGAGGGGGTTTTGGTGCTGGAGGTGACTCTCAGCCCACATGGTACTGTCTCTTTCTGGCAGTGGATCAGACCAGCCTGACCTACCACCAGAGACACCCCTTGGACATTGATTCAATTTTTCTCACTCCCAGACAGAATCGGTAAAAAAGCAATCCACATCATTGCATAGAAAGCAAACTCTCATAATTTTTTCTGACTAAATGCGTCAGAAGAGCACTGGGCATTTTCAGAACTAACACTTCACTGCAAGTGAAACTTGAATGAATAGCAGCACTTACTACCAGCCTGCATCAGAATCATTGACTCATGGAACAGTCTGGGTTGAAAAGAGCCTTTAAAAGCCCATCCCCACTGCAATAAGCAGGGATAACTTCAACTAGATCAGGTTGCTCAGAAAGCCTGTACAAGCTGACCTTTAATGGTTCCAGGCATGGGGCATCTACCACATGTCTGGGCAACCTGTGCCAGTGTTTCTCGACACTTACATAAAAAATATTCTTCCTTTTATCTGGTCTAAAGCTATCTTCATTTTTTAAAATCATTACCCCTTGTCCTATCACTGCAGGCCCTGATAAATGTCTGTCCTCATCTTTCTTATAAGCACCTTTAGGTAATGAAAGGAGCTCCAAGGTCTCCCTGAAGCTCTCTCTTCTCCAGGCTGAACAATGCCAGCTCTCTCAATCTGTCTTTGTAGGAGAGGTGTTCCAACCCTCTGATAACTTTTGTGGCCTCCTTTGGACTCACTCCAACAGGTCCATGTCTTTCTAAGGCTGGGGTCCCCCAAACTGGACACAGAACTCCAGGTGAGGTCTCATGAGAGCAGACCATAGGGGCAGAATCACATTCTTTCACCTGCTGGTCACGCTGCTTTTGATGCCGCTCAAGATACAGTTGCCCAGCTGGGCTGCAAGTGCACATTGCTGTCTCATGTCGAGCTTTTCATCCACCATCACCTCCAAGTCCTTCTGGGCAAAGCTGATCTCAATCCCGTCGTCTCCCAGGCCAGACTGATGCTGGGGGTTGCCCTGACTGATGCTGGGGGTTGCCCTGACTGATGCTGGGGGTTGCACTTCACACTTGCCCTTGTTCAACACTGCAGAGTTCCCATGGGCAACTTCTCAAGTTTGTCCAGGTCCCTCTGGATGGATCCCATCCCTCAGGCACATCAAGCACACCACTCAGCTTGGTGTCACCTGTAAACTTGCTGAGGGTGCACTCAGTCTCACTGTCTGTGTCACTGGTGAAGACATCAAATAACACCGGCCCCAGCACAGAGGGCACCAATTGTCACTGATCTCCATTTGGACAGTGAGCTGTTGACCACCACCCTGTGGGTGTAAGTATCCAACCAACTCCTCATCCACCCAAGAGTCCACCCGTTAAGTGCATATCTCTCCAGGTTACAGAGAAGGATGTTTTGGGGAGCCACATCAAAAGCTTAATGGAACTCCACATAAATGACATCTGTAGCCCTTCCCTTGTCCACTGATGGAGTCACTCTGTTACAGAAGGCCGCTAGATTGGTCAGGCAGGACTTGCCCTTGGCAAAGCCATGCTGGTTATCTCAGATCACCTCCCTGTCCCCCGTGTGCCCAAGCAGGAGGTTCTGTTCCATGATCTTCCCAAGCACAGAGGTGAGGCTGACAGGTTGGGAGTTCCCAGGGTCCTCCTTTCTACCCTTTTTTAAGATGGGTGCAACGTTCCCCTTTTTCCTGTTACCTGGGACTTCACTGGACTGCCATGACTTCTCAAATACCACAGAGAGTGGCTTGGCTGCTACATCACCCAAATCCCTCAGGACTCTGGGATGCATCTCATCAGATCCCAGAATGTACAGGCTTTTGTACATTCAGGTTCCACAGGTGGTCACAAGCCTGATCTCCTAGTACAGTGGGAAGGACTCTGCTCCCCCAGTCCCTGTCTTATGGTCCACTTGGGAGGTTTGGGAAGAGAGGTTGCCACTGAAGACTGAGGCAAAAAAAAAAAAAAGTTCCTGTGCGTTGTGAGTTGTCCACACAGAGCAGGGCCAGAGCCATGGTAGAGGGGGAAGCTGAATCACTGGATGACAGCAGCTTTTATCAGCTTTTTCAGGTAGCTGGAGCCTCAGGCCTCTCAGAGAAGCTCAGCATAGGCACTCTAGCACATTTCGCACTAAATGATACTCAACTTTCCATTTTTTTCTTTTGTAAACTGCCAAGAGATACTTCCCTGACATTAATGCGAGCTGAGCTGGCCCTGCGGTTTGCAGCCTCTGAAAAAAACAGCTGGTGAGAATGCAGTCAGAAATGGGCTTGGGAAGGGCAGAGCAAAGCTGGGATGAAAGGCAGGCGGAGGGTCCAATCTCCAGAGCAGGGCTCTGGGAGCACCAAGGTGGGAGAACACAACACAAAAGGTATTTGGATTTTCCTTTCAGCTGAAAAGTGGTATTTACCCAAGGGCAGCCACGACATCCCAGCTCAGGTTTGCACCCTCTGTACCAGGCACAAACCCACCACAAGCTCTGCTCCAAAGTTTAAAGCCTAACTGCCTAGAAGACATGAAAGTTAACGATGGAAGGAAGCAAATTATTGCTTTAGTTGAAGGTAATATAGAAGATCTGAAGAGGTTCCTGGGCTGATAGACTGGATTTGTGTGGCAGAACATCCTTCTGTGAGACAAAGTTCTGTTTCTAGTCTTGACTCCTCATCCTGGAATTTCCATGCGTGGCAAATCCTGTCTCAACCTGGCTGAAGATCTGACAGGCTCTGCATATGCACCACTAAAGATTTGGATACAACAGACCCACACAGGACATTGTGAAAATGGGATTGCACCATCTCCAAACCTTCTCTTGGGTATGTGCATGATTTCCCCTGTGATCTGTACCTTCTGGCTCCTCATGCTGGATGGTCTCTAGTGCCAGTCAATTCATCAGCTTTGTGCAAAAAGAGAGTAATTCTGAAAAGCTGAAACATGGTCTTAATTAACATGCTATTGTGGTTAATCTGTTTTACCAATCCCTTAATGCAGAGAATCAATAGTTACAGACATCAAAGTTGATGAGTTTCCTCATAGGAAAAGAAAAATCTATAAAACATAGATGGTTACACTTCTCAAAGCTGCAAATTAAAAACAATGAGTTTCACTAAACCTTAGACCAAGGTGAAAGTTGCTGATATTTTAACTAAGCCTACAGCTGGCTCCTGGGCCAGAATTGTTACACAGCCCTTTCAGCAGCAGGAAGATTGGGACAACTGCCTTGATAACCTTCCTAGCTTGAATGGCACCTCAGTACATGACTTGGTGGATTTACAAAAGTAATATTTTTCTTAGTACAGGCCAACGAAATGGCTGGGGTATTGATTTAAATACAACAAATCTTGCAGACTTGTTGAGAAAATTTACCAGGAACAGTATTAAATGGCCTTATCTGACTTTTAAAGTGATTGATGAAGGCCAAATGTGAATAATAAGATACTTAACTGTGAAAAATTTCTCTGCCATGGAGTATAATATTTTTTAATTTCAAACATTGCAAGACAGTTGGATCTTTGCAATAATTTGGCATCTTCTTTAATATTCTGCAGACTGAAAAAACCAGAAACCTGGCTAAATTCCATCTGCTCTGGAGGAGTGGAAACCCAGCCACTGGGGGTAAGAGCTTTGTCCATCTTTGCAGTTGGTTGTTATGGTCTAGCTAAGATAATTAGCTCTCAAATTCATCATCTGTATAGGGTTTGCTCCTTTGCCTCCGGCAGATATGGCCACATTACTTAGTGAAATGTTTTTAAATGTTTTCTCATAGCAGATTTTATGCAAAAACAACTTCTCCCAGCCTTCACAGAGTATGCAGGAATTGAGGTTTACTATCTGTGTCTAATCACATATAACTTTACACTTACAATCTATTTAAATTTTTTTTCTCTTTAGATCTTCTACAAAAGGCTAAAATAATACCCATACTCCTCAGGCAATCTGAATATTGGCACATTTACTGTAGGGAAGAGTTGTAGTTCTGGCTCTGGGAAGGCAAACAGCCATTGTTGAACAACTTGCAGTTTCAGTGCCAAAGTTTTGCTGCATTCCTTGTAGCCTCCCTATGCTAAAGGGCATTTCCATTAGGTTCTTAAAGCTCCAGAAAAGAAGACTTAATCTGGTAGGTTCATTTATGGGCATGCAATGGGACACAAGGTGCTTTATGGTGCCTTTCCTTGGACATTTGGCAGTGGCATTTTGGTGTGAAATCACCAGCTCAGAGCACATCTACTGTAAATATCTGGGCTGTAGCAAGCAGAGGTTCTTCTTACGTCTGATACTTCTCATATAGAAGTACTGAAATTTTATAGTCTTTAAAGATTTTATATTTTCCTTGGAGAATAAATTTTACAGAGCAGCCTAAAGGCTAACCAAGAACTGAGTACAGAGCACTGGGTAAGTGTAGTAGTCAATCCCTGCTCAAAAGAGCTCTTGCAATCTCAAATGCCATTGTTTAAGCCTTTTTTTTTTTTTCCAGCTGTTGCTGTTTGAACACGGCTTTCAGTGAGGAAGCTGAGCAAACAGGTACCTCCTCTGTAAAGGAAAAGTAGTTTTGGGGGTCTCAGGACCTCTGGGCAAATAGCAGAGTTCATGGTTGGAATTCTCGCTGCTGCACCTGGGGCATTCAAGGAACAAAGCTTTCGGTGCCTGACTGCCTGAGGACACACACAGGGTGAGTGAGGCGCAGCGCCAGAAATCCAGGTATCAAAGTAGACCCTTCATAACATCTCCTGTTATCTCAGCTTCTGTGTCAGAAACATTCTGTCCCAATTTTCTAGTAAATGCTAACTGCTCTTGGCCTGAGTTGGTAATTTTTCATCTTTCGAGTAGGTCCTTCCCAATGGGGTGAGTTTTACTGGACTTGTATAAACACTCTGGTTGTAGTGAATCTTCAGTATGGTGTGCCTTGATCCTCAGTGTTATTTCCTGTGCTCCCATGAAGTCTGATGTCATCATGACAGCATCTGAACAGGGAGTCCCAATGGTTTAGCTCGAGGGACTGTGTTGTCACTGGGGGAATTACAGATGTTCCAAGTGAAAAAAAAAAGAGAAAAAAAATCAGTTAAGTGCCATTCCTCCTGGCACTAAGCAACCAAATTTCCAAAGGACTTTTGTAAAGCATCCCTCATAATATCCATCTCTTCATCTGATTAAAACCTCTTCTTTGTTTAAAAATAAGTCTCGAATTCTTTCAGTTTTCTAAAAATATTCACACTTTTAGCTGAGATGCTGCTAATTGGTGACAACTTTGTATTCTCAGTCTTACTCATTTCTCATCAAATGTAAGAGTCAGGCTTCACTGATTCTTTTTGCTGGTGTTAAAGGCTTTACACACTGGATTCACCTTCCCTGTTTTATAAAAAACAGAGCTTATTTGGGTTTTTTTCCCTTAATGTGCATGAAATTTTGAAGGTCACCTCCTCCTAAGGCTTCTGACCTGCCTTATTATTACTGTTTTCATATGATTCTGTTCACTTTCTCTGGCATCCTCTTTATAACAACTGAGAGAAGATGCTGTATATTTTTAAGGTCTGCTGGTGAAACAAAGTCACGTCCATGAATAATTGAGCCCAAATCCAGTGCTATAATCTATGTGGGCAGGATGCAGATCCATTAATTTCATTAGGAGTCCGTGTGTAGGACAATCCTGTGAACAAACCCAGGGAAATCAATGATTTCTGGTGAGTTAAATTCATTGACAGGAAGAGGACTTGAATATGGAATGGAAGTGACAGCACATACAGGATGAGATCCTGGCACTGTCCATGTCAGGGGTGGGAGTTTTGAGTCAGTAGTTTAGATTCCACGCCTATCTTGCTGTTTTCCTCCCTCCAAGTTTTACAGACATGGAATTATTTGCACAAGTAGGACAGGACTGGCAAATTCAATAAGGCCAGTTTTTGATAAAGGTCTTTTGCTAATTTAGTACCAGACCTGGAAAAAAATATACAGCCTTAGGTTGTTGAGATTAATGAAGTGCATTTTGGAGGTGTCCTGAACTGGATGCATTAGCAAATAAGCCAAGAAAGCACCAGCACACAAATCAAGCAAAATGCTTGACTTAGGGACTTCAGGAACTAAAAAGCTCACTGAGGAGCCAGAAGTAAATAAAGCCACAGTGAAATAGGGAAGCAATGGGCTGCTAATTGCTCTGGGTTGAGCAGATACAGAGCACCCTACACAGAAAGAGAGAGAAAATGGGAAATCCCTCTAGAAGATGCCAGGCTGACGTTGCCTCTGTACACTAGAGCAAGCCATCTCTTATTATCACTTCCATCTCTCATGCTGGGTTTTGTAGTGTGATAAAGAATTAGGTTTAGCAAATTAGGTAAGGGAAAGGGAATTTGGAAATGACATCCCCAGTGATTGATGATACTAATAAGAATTGTGTCAAGGAGATCCCCTTCCCCCATCACACAGGGCACATCCACGCACAGCCCTGCACACTGTCTGAACATAAACGTCACTGCGTTCAACATACACCGAGCTGTTTAGAGAGGGGGAATAAAAAATGTACACAACAATACTTATGCATGCAAAATCCGTACAATGCTGCTGAGTATACACACACTATTCATCCAAGTAGAAGAATGCAAAGAGGGACACAATTTATATGCACGGAAATATGTATATTTTAAAAATCCCCCTGCGTACATACCTCCCTTTACAAAAAGATAATGGAACCAAACCATGACAGATGATTGTTAATCTTGCGCTGCAGGAAACTCCAGCTCAGTTCCCTGGTTTTGCTTCATTTGAGGCAAAATTCGAACCATTCCCCTGAGGGGAAGGTGTTCTGCAGAGGAAATTTTTTGCTTGAGCATGTTCATTCAAACAGGAAGAGCTGGCAGTAGGGTTATAGTAGGATGTGGGAGAGGAGTCGTATTTCTCTGCATCGAATGATTCAGAGTAAAATCTGAACCTGCCTGTCACACATCAGTTCTTTAACCACCAAGCTGGAGGGGGCTGCCAGGGTGGCAAGACTGGCAGAGGTAAAAATTAATATAGGGCCATATTTGTCCCTAGGCTGTCTACTGGGTGAACCACAGCTCCTTTAACCACCTTCCCAGGGTTTCAAAGGTACTGAATAGTGAAGTGGGGAAATATTTGAGTATCTTTGAGTCCTGTTTCAGCTTGAACTGAACACTTAGCATATTCTCAGCTATGGGCAGCATCTGTATCCGGGAACTTTGGATAAACACAGGAGTGTGTGGAAGCTTAATAATCTTTTTGTGACTGCAGTAGCACCCAGCTGATAGATTTGGGTGCTGAAGGATACCTAAATACCATTTGAAGAGCTGGACCTCTGTTGCTATGGTGATGAGAACTGTATAAAAAGCTACACAGAATGGAATAAAATATTGTATTTAAATAAGGTCCACGGAGATCTACAAGTTTATTTCTTTTTTAGGTTTCATACCCATACACACCACTGTGTGCCTGCCATAGTTGCAATCTCCTTCTTCAGTTTGGCACATGGGATTAGGTGACATGGCAGAGCGCTCTGTGCTCTTCGTGCAGCTGCCAGCCCAGACGGTCAAAGACTTGGAGTACAGCAAAAACTGGAAATGCTGCTCTTGCCCACTCAACAGGAATGTGTTAATCACATCGGAAATATGTGGTGAGTGGTGCTAGAGGGTATTTGAAAGATGTAGATGTGTGTGTGTGTGGACAGCAGACTTCTTTGTTGCAGACCACATTGGGGGCTATCACCACGTGGATGTCTGCAAGACTTTGGTATTGCTCGCTCCAAAACACAGTAACAGTAAAATTAAGGCTGACTTCTCTCCCCAAGGTATTTCCTTCACTCTCCCCAACATTTTAATCCAGAGCACATCCACAGTCAAGAGATAGATGGGGCGCCACACACTCACTCGCTCCTTGGTCTCTGTGAGAATCATCTTAAAGCATAGAAAGACTTTGTTCTGCTGTCAGCTGAGAGGCAGCTTTTCACCACTCCAGCAAGCAGTTTCCTTCCAGCAGGCTCCTTCTGAAGTTATCCCTAACTCTTCACACCATGATGAGAAACTCACAGTCAGCCCATTCAGTGTAATGGCAAACACGCAGTTCTTCAGCTTACAACAGCATATGGATAAAATTCTTTCAGTTTTCTGGTGCATTGGTTTTTAGAGCAAAACTTTTGCTCTCAGTTCTTTGTGTTCTAGTCTCCTGCTCTGACTTAGTGTCATTTGAGAAGTCTGGAACTCAAAATACGCTAAAAATCTTCTAAATCACAGAATCACAGAAATGCTGGTTGCAACAGACATCTGGAGATCTCTAGTCTCCATCATCCTACCACACCTGCTCATCTGGACTATCACCCACAAGGGACCAGGTCTGTGGCTTTTTGTAGCTGAGATGTGCGAACTTCAAAACATGGAGGCTGAACAACATTTCTGGTGAGCTCTTCCAGTGCTGTGCCCCCTGCTGAAATCTTTTCTTAATGTTCAGACTGAAATCCCAAACCTCATTTTGTGGTCTTAGCCCTTCTTGTAGTGCCTGGCACTACCAGGAAAGATTTGGGTCCTCTGTCTCTGCCCATCAGGTCCTTTTAGTTACAAGTTTGTCCCTTAGCCTTGTCCCCAGACAGGCAGGACAGACCCACCTCCCCTGGCCTCTCCTTGTGAGCCATGAGCTCCCAACCTCATGCCATTTTGGTAGTCCTCCATTACACCTGCTGCAGTTTCTTCCTATCCTTCTTCAGCTGGAGCCCAAACCACACATAAAAACCATACATGGGATTTCATGAGAGCACAGCACTCTGTTCACTGCTAGCTATCAGCCAGACATCAAACCTCTGATTTCTCCCCATTTCTTCATTAAATCAAGGGGTACCTAAAAATCTGCAGGCATCACAGCCTCGAGCACCAGTGTTCCTGAGGCAGTTCGTGCTGTATTTTCAGCTGTGCCCAGAAGTTTCTCAGTTTCAACAGATCTGGGCAGTTCAGCATTCTTTGACATGACTCCTGTTGGTAGCCACAAATGAGGCATCTGCCTTGCATGCAGGGGAGCCTAAGCCTGTGATCACGGTGCAAAAGACCAGATGATTCACAGGAAGACAGCAAATAACCAGCGAAGTCTGCTGTGACAACTCACTGCCAGTCTCCTGTCAGTGACCCTACATCTTCTCTTTTCCAGGACATTGGCTGCCTGTGACAATTTTTCTTCATCCAACATTCAAATTAGAATGATCAGAGGCTGACCCGCAGAGTTTAGCTCATCATGAATTTTTTCTTACTGATTGCATAAATAATCACAGGCAGGAAAGTGCCTTTTACATCAGTACACAATTGCATAAGCTTTTGTAAGGACATAAGGAGAAGTATGTTGAGTGGTAAAGCCATGCTTGAATTGTCTTATTTATCTTGTAAGTGTAAAGGCCTGTCATCTGCAAAGTGACAAAGCTGTCTGTTTAACCTAGACTCATCTCCATTTTCTAACTTATTAATGCATTTGGAGTGTATGGGTAAACAACAGTATTTAACACTGATGTTCTTTGGAATACTTTTTGTATGGATTCTGAGAGATTCTGTATATTTTGTGCCTTTTTTTTTTTTCTTTTGAGGGATTAATGGCAGAATCATGGGCAAATTCAAGGGATTGGGATGGGATTCTTTCTTAAACAAAAGCAATGTGCAAAAGCAAAGGAATAGGCAACCTGCTATGCAAATCAAAACTATGAGGTTAAGTGGAAAATAGACATGGAATTGCCTAGAGGAACATGATGAAAAGAGGCACAGATCTGTGAAAACATGACAAGGATAAGGTTATCGGCTTCCTGCATTCAAAAAAATATGGAGACTGTACTGTGAGGTCAGACTGATGGAAAAATCTGCCTTTTGTGTGACCCACCTCATCTTGGGCTTCAAGGAAAGATGGGCAAATGCAGCACAGAGGTTGCTTCATCTCAGTTAGTGAAATTTCTGAATAAATTCTCTCCATTTCATCCAAGTGACGTGTCTTTCCAACGGATGATTGAAGGTCATAGGAAGGAAGATTGGAGACTCTGTTTGGGTATGCAGTTGGGGTAGCAAATAGAGAAAATGAGTCACAAGCTCTAATATTAAACATCGACGTCTTTCCATTTCCCAGAAAGTGGCTCTGCAGCCACTCAGCCAGCTGGCACCGGAGCCTGAGACACCTTCTGAGCATTCTTTCATGTCACTGTGGCAGAATTTTCCTCTGTTCCCTTCTCTTCTGGCACAGCTATGGAGCCTGCTTGTGGCTGGCCACTCTCTCCAAGCTTCAGATCTGTGTTCAGCATCACAGCTGGGCCCTGCTGCTACTAGAGCTAATTAGAGTCCTGCAGGTCACTGCCTTCATGAAGATGATTTTGTTGTTTTGTACCAGGTATCCCATTCCCTGGCTACTGGCACTTACCCTGCTTTCAGCACTGAGCCCTAAAGCTCTAAGGCACCAGTGAAGACAGACTCTCAGAACAATAATTAGGCTGAAACACAGAAGAAAAGCAGTCCGTTTTCTACTGTCACAGCTAGCACCACGTCTTAGGTTGTCTCTCGCACTCCCCTCCCAGATTGCTGTGTGGTTTGTGTAATGGTAGCATGCTCTAATTAAAGCATTTGGGTCTAGTTTGTTGCATGCATGCTAGATAGGGAGCTGTGCTGGAAGGCTTGTGGGGTGGATCTTCCCGAGGAATGACACTTGTTCACCTCTAAGGAGGAAGTTTCACAGGCAGAGAGGGAAAGCTCACAGCTCGCTTCTCTGGGGTACAGCCCCTGTCCCTGCACATCCCCCTGCTGCTGGCAGTGCTGGCCCATCATGTCCCTCACACTGGCTCAGCTAGGACACTAAACTTCCATTTCTGCTTTTCTTCCTGTATGTTAATGCTGTTTTCTCTATAGTGCTCTATAGTGACACAGACTGGTTGCTACAAGGTCCAAAGATCAGAGTGAATGCAAGGGAAGCAGTTAGACCACAGGGTCTGCAGAGAGGACATAACAATTTTGCAGACTGTGAGGTGAAGACAGAGCTGCCTCACAAAACCTTATTCTAAGTACCTGGGCTGTGACTGATTGGGGAAAAACAAATGGAAACAGACTCTGATCTTAACCTCTTCTTGGGAATATTTAGCCTTAAAAACGTGCATGTACTAAGCAAAGATCAGCCCAAAAGAGAGATGTTGTACCTCTCCATGAAGTATTTGTGGAATTCTCTTAAGGCTGCTACACTTATATGCCATATCTTACGTCAAGAAAGTTATAGAATCATCATAGAATCATAGGATGGTCTGGTTTGGGAGGGACCTTAAAGACCATCTAGTTCCAACCCCCTGCCATGGGCTGGGACACCTTTCACTAGACCTGGTTGCTCAGATCTTCATCCACCATGGCCGGAAACACTTCCAGGGATGGGAAATGAACACTGACTTTTGCATCCTGAGCACAGGTAACATCAGTAAAAGACTAGCAAGGAAAGGGCAGCTTTTTATTTTTTGTGTAAACTGTGGAGCCTTTAGATATGCAGTGAATGTCTAAAGAAGAAATGCTGTGGCAATGGCAAAACAAGAGACACTTTCTTATGCAGGTGTATGGATTAGTCTGGTGACAACTGTCTGGTTAGGGTATGGAACAAATCCCATTCTCAAAGAGGCAAAAGTGGAACACTGTTTTACTGATCAACTTCAGTGCTGGTTGCCAAGGGTTATATACATGCAGCATCCAGAATTAGGCCCTTTGTGCTTCATTTCCAGGCAAGGTAAAAACCTTTTTGAATAATGAAAATACGTGAATATAGATTGCATACTGTGCTGAAGCCTCTGGAACGTGGTTCACTGGGGTGCTGGAGGTGTCTAACTGCTGCTCTATGTGCTAACTTCCAATCCAGCCATCTTCCAGACCTCCTTGGTACCTAAATTATATAGATACTGTGGCTCTCCTCCTGTACAGAAATCCCTGTGGCACCTGAATTTCAACTACTGCTGCTCCCTATCTCAGGCTCACAAATCAAACATTTCCCTGCTTGCTGTGCTCATGGGACCTGAGCTATTCCATGCTGCAACAAAAACATACATATTCATTAAGTCAGAGGGAACAAGAAGCTGTAAAGAGTTGATTCTGCAGCCTTGAGGGTTGGATCCTTACCTGCACTGGAGGAGAGGCAGGGCTGGCTGCCTTAGTCTGTGCATAGCGATTGCAAATGCAGAGGAAAAGACTTCTATTACATTGGGAATAATTTATGGGATTGACCGAAACAGCTACATCCTGTCTCAGTCAGTACCACACTGGCATAAAGTTTCCATGAAGAGGGGAGATCTAGCTGTGAGTTTCTGTCCCAAAACAGACAAAGCAGGGATTTGGTCTCGGGGATTCTCAAAAGAACTGGAGTTTGGGTGTGTAGCAGGGAGAAGTCTTTGGCTATGTTTTGTGAGAAGATGCAGGAACATGGAAGGAAAGGATGGCTTCAGGATCTGCTACTCTGGGAAAGAGAGAAAATTTGTCAGTGATGGAGATGTCAAGCACCTCAGAGTCATCAAATTGCAGGTGAAGGTCTATCTGTGCAAGCCCAGTGCCATGGCATCTGGCAAAATTGATCAGTGGAAACTTTTGGATTTAGGGAATTAAACATTTCCTGTTTAAATAAATTTAATTAAACAGAAGAGGAGAGAGTTAAAAAATTTATATTTGGACTTAGAGCATAAAATGGCTATTAGTATCCTGAGCTGTCCTTGTAAATCTGGCCCTAAGGCTGTTCCTCACTTTTTTTATTTTAAGTTAGTATTTTTAACAACTTGTTCTTTCTCTACAGAATTTTCTAAAAATAGTAAGAATAATAATATGGGTGGAAAAACCACAAAATCCAAAGACCCTACGGGGCAGAGCCAACAGCACACAAATGATCGCTCTCTGCCCTGACTGCATGGCAGGCCGTTATCAGTGTCAGTCTAATTCCCCATCCCCACTCTTGTGATATCAGCGAAACAAAAGGGGCCAAGCAAGTCCCTGGTGTCACTCCAAGGAAGTTGTTTGAGCTACCTCAGCCCTGGGTTTGCCCAGCACATTTAGCAGAGTGATGTATGCTAATGTGCAGGCATCTCCCCGGGTGGATCTGCACCTGGCCTCTGGTCCACACCGAGTATCTGTCCGTCACTGCATTTCTCTTCTTGTGTTTTGGATTCCTATGAAATATATTCTTGCCTCTGTTGTTTAACCTTTGTCTTCCAGTTTTTGTCTGCCTTGTGAGTTCTGCCTAATTAGGAACCTTTCAAATTCCCTTGTGGCCTCGAGTTTTCTCATGCAGAATTTGGAATTAGTGCATTATTTTGTGGCTAGTTTTCAGGGCCAGGTTCATGCTCTTAAAGTGCTAAAATAACAATTAACAATACTTGGCACTTCCATACAATTTTTTCTACCTCTGGGGATCTGAAAGCACTTTATAAGCAACAATTAATTAAGATTCAACATTATGAGGGGAGGAATGTATAGGGACACATTTCTTTTCTACAGTAGGAGTGCAGCCATCTCTGGGGTAGGTAGTAATAACTAGTTTAAGAGAGTTACTACAACACATTCAATACCAGACAGCAGTTTTTAGACTAAAGTTAAAAACCGATGCAATACCCAGCTGAATGTGCAAAATACATTTATAGAATCAGAATGAAATTACAGAAATTAATTTTGACTACAATTCCAAGGTCAGCCCCCCCTCTCACCCATGGTCAGAAATGCTGCTTCATGTCTGGCACAGAAGCAACCAGCCCTGATAACTGACTCAAACTGGGCCTTAAGGCTCCCACACATGGTGCTGGGATTCAGATTTGGTCCTAAATCCAGAGGAAATAGTGCCACCTACTGAACCAGCACCCACCAAGGACCAGCGCTCAGGGTGAATTTCTGTAATGAGTTATACCCACAGCCAGTATGTAAAATCCAGCATGTTAGTTCCGAGTGATGTATATACAATACATACACAGACAGACAGACAGCAGAAGAGTCAATATGCCAAAAAAGATGCAAACTTGGGCTTGCATGATTATGCCACTTTTTTATTGCAGCAAGGAGAAAAGACCTGAGCGTGGACTGAAGCACCAGCTGGGAGCTGTGTATTTCGAGGCCCCACAGTAACTAGCAGTCATGTCTTGCCTTTGCTCCCATAGCCTTCAGCATGTTAATGAAGGAAAGAGTGTTTATTATTTTCAACACTCCTCCTCCCTACAAGAATAGTATTAATGATGTAAGGAAGTAAACAACTCACTGAGCCACAAAGCTCTAACAGTTATTAATTTCCGAGGAACTATCCTCACACCAATCTAGGAACTGGAGCATTGAAGAATGGTGTGAATAAATATGAACACAGACACACGCTGGTTTACAAATATCAGACACTGGTCCAGTTTGTCAAAACTGCTCCTTTTCAACAGTCTCATATTTGGATGCTGACAGCTAAATCTACACAGGCTTAGCCTGAATTTTGCCCACACTCTTTGTTGCAGTGGCTGGTGCAGGCGGCATGGTTGGGGCTACTGATGCTAAAGCAACCCAAGAATAGACCAACAGGCACCTGCACCCTCCCTCAGCTTCCAGATGAGCCAGGATTTCTGATACCACCAGGGTGGTGCAGCCATTTCCCTGTTGATGTTTTGGCTGCACCATGCTGGGGCAGATGTGCTGGTAGAGTTCAGCATGGCTGGATAAAAACCAGGAGAAAGCCACTTGTGCATGCCTGATGACTGGCCATGCATGGTTCCCTCCTGCTTGCTGTCTCTTCTGTGTGACTCTTAACAGCTTGGCTGTACCATGGCTTGGCTTGAAAAGAAGAGTTGGTGATTGCTCTCATCCAGGATACAGCAAATCAGAGCACTCTGGAGATTTGGGAAATGGAAGAACATTTCTTCCTGCATCAGAGGAAAGCTGAGAGCTAGATATTCCCCACCTTAAATCAGTGCTCTAAGTTCTGCCACATAGTTCATAACATAACAAATGGCACCATCCTGTACTAGAATCCTGCCTTTAGAAAGGGGTGATGGAGCAGATTTCAAAGGCAGGAAGACAACATTACCAGTGAGTCACCTCTTCTTTCCTCACACATCACAAAAAAGGGAGACAGGGGCAACCTCTGGAAGTCTTTATCATTGCTTATGCCTTTGCATTGACTGGCAGAAAGATTTAGGTAGCTGCATCCATCTCTTTTTCCTTCTGCTCAGGCTCCTAAAATTTCAACCATACATGCAAACTAGACCAGTTGGATTCAGGCCACTTTCACAGATGCATAAAATCATAGAATAGTTTGGGTTAGAAGAGACTTCTAAAGTTCATCTAGTCCAACCCCCTTGGAATGAGAAGGGGTATCTTCCACTAAATCAGGTTGCTCAGAGCCCTGTCAGCATCCCCATTTCCAGGGATGGGGCCACTACCACCTCTCTGGGCAGTAGTGCTCATTACTCCTTTGTCGTACCTCATCAGGGCTTTTTGTGCAGAGTCAGGAGGTCTAGACCTCAGGGAACTCTGCAAAACTCAGGCAAAATCTGCAGTTCAGAATCAGGTCTCAGCAGAGCAAAGAGTGCAAAGTCAGCTCAAGGCTGATCCTTATTACAGGTAAAATCCAATTCTGCAAAAACAAAAAAAAAATTTAGAGGAAGACTGTAGGAAAAGCTGGGAGACACCAGTTTGGGGGCAGATCGCTTTTCTAAGTTGTCTCTGGACTATGTACCTGAACACTTTGTGAGTGGGAACAGGAGATGCTGGATCAGGTGAGAGGGGGAAGGGTCAAGCCTGGGAAGGAGAACTAGACTTGTTTCTTTAGTTATTGCTGAGGAGGAAGAAACAGATTAGTAATCATTGTCTCCTACAGTATCTGCTAGCATCTGGGCAGATAGAGACTGGCCAGACAGGGACTGGGGACCAGGGACTGGGGACTGGAGAGGGCTTTGCCACAAGCTTGGTCCAAGCAAGGCAGTCTGCCAGCCACTGCTGCCACAGGGAACCACCAACTCTGCCTGTCTGCAAAGGCGATGCTGGAGGAATGAAGACAGAGTTTCTATCTTGGAGCACATTTTTTGCTCAAAGCTCTGTGTTAGTGCAGGGACTCATCTTGCTGGAGTCTTATAGAGGTACAGGACCCTCTCGTCAGGAAGCTCTGCTGCACACCATGGCAGCTGTCTCTTCTTTTCAACCACCGCTGTCTGAGGTCATTTATCGACCTGTTGGAAAGAGAATTCAATTTTTCTTAAAGGGAATAATTTCATTTTCTTATTTATGAATCCACATTTGATTGCAAGCTGTTGGTAACATGAGCACAGAGACTCTAATCCTCACCAAAGCCCTTGGGTGTGCCTTTACTACAGGAACAAACAAAAATAGTGATTCCATTAGTTATCCATTCATCAAACCTAGGTGCCATCTAAGGATGCTGCTTCTTGCTGTCCCTCTGCAGAGCACTATCCTCAAAAATGAAAATAATTTCAAATAATCATTTCAATTTTAGGTTGCTCAAAGCCAGGCACTTGTAAGGGCAGGCTGTCAACTTTCCTGCACCAATTAATGTATTGATAAAGCTTCTGGAATAGTGACATTAACAGCATTATCTTACAAAGATACCTGCAGGTAATATCAACGCAATTACTATTGAATCTGAAGTGGGGGAACTGGTGAGCCTGCCTTAACAGAATTACCAAGATACATTGAATTATTTCTACCGATATGGAAACTTATATAAGAACAAAGCACTGAGTGAGATATATTTGTCTTTGTTGAGCAAAGCTGAAGCACAGATGTTCCCCAGGCCATTCTGGCCTATGCTGGTGATATATTCAGAGCTCTGGACATTTCTAGTAAATACATCTTTAGCCACACTCCCTCTGCTGTCCCTACTGCTTTTGATTAAAGGAACAGACTCTTAAAGGGTTATCCACCTACAGGAAGGTGATTTATGCCTGTAACACCACAGCCAGGGAGGAGGCTTAGCCCCAAGGTGGGGTGTCAGAAGAAGGTGCTCTTACCAAGGTATGGAGTGGCACAAGGCATTCATCCACTTTCACTCCTGTAGCAAAACCCAGTTTCTAAACCAATGTTTAACAACCTTTGGACCTTCTCCAGCCAGTCCAGAGATGTTAGCTTCAGGGTCAGGAGAGTGGGGAATGTAATCAGACAGGAACAGTCACAGGGCATCTCAGTGTAAACAGAAGGAAAGGATGCTGGTTAAGAGAAAGCTGGGATGTGTCCATCTTAGCCCTAAGTGGCAAATGCTTCTACTCTCTAAAAATTTGATTGTGCCTTTTAAACAGATCTTATAAAATCTTAATGTGCCCTATCCATGATCTCTCACTTTTTCACGTAATGTGTGTGTGTATGTATGTACATATATAAATATATCATTTTAATATATAATAAGTGACCCACTGAAGAAGCAAAGGAGCACACACCACACAGGGTGAGCAATCCTACTCAGAGACATTGCTTTCCCTGTTTCATTTGCTTTGGTAGATTGCTATATTGTACAGAGATATCTTCTCACTGTTTCCTCTTAATTACCCTTAATTCTATTAAACAGACAAACATCAACTGCAAATAATGCATGCTTAATTATGCAGTGTTGGTGGTTGATACTGTATTATCACCAGCTTTTCTTTTAATATTTTGGCAACACACAAATGAAACTGCTACAATATGCTTAAATAGCCTCTATCAGAGTAATGGTCATGAATCCTCTGCATGCACAGTAACCTCACCTCTGCCCACAGAAGGCCAGCAGGGATGGTGAAAGGGAGCAGCTCCCATCCCAAATGAGCTGCCAGATGCCCTTGCTCGATATGGATCTGATGGCAGGAGGCTAGCAAATTGTTGCCAGGTGACCCCAGAGAGAGGCAGGAAGCGCCACCACACAACACAAAACAATCATTTTCAAAATAAAGCAAAAATTCTCTGGGTTTTGTCATCATTATTATTTGTAATCTCTTCTGAGGATGGAGAAGGCTTGTCAGACCAGATGGGACCAGAATGTATAATGAAGGACACAGTACACTGCACAGGAACCAGAGGTAGCTGAGAGCAATAGGGCCCCAGGACTGTCACTATTGCATTAGGGACAAACAAAACCATGGGGACACCAGTAAAAGATGCATCTATTTTCACAAGGACATTGTAAAGATGCCATGTGATAGACAGCATTTTTAATCACTAAATAATAATCCAGTACAGACACTCTTCACCTGTCATGGTAAACTTGGTCTGGCCCTCCAAGGGTCTAGGATCTTCTTGGGTTTGGCTCTGCGTGTCATATTTGCCACAAAATCTGCAAGTAAAAACAGAGTAACTTGTTTTCTATGTTGAATATTTCCAGGAACAGATCTAGGTGTAAATAGCTTGGTGAAACGGGATTTCTTTTGCTAGATGCTTTGCTTTGCTTTATCGTCTTTAATGTCCTTTCCATCTTATGTACTGTCCAAGCAGAAGTTGTACATTTGCCTGCTGTTACATGACAGCTTAAATAGATCCATGAGCCATGTCCCCATTTCAGAGGGCACAAAACACCTGAGGGATGGCCCTGTGTCAGTATCCAGGTAATAAGAGCTGAACCAGCTCCTAAGCTGGATGGCAGTGGGCCCAAAGGAGGGCTTGGAAGTAGCCAGATAGAGCAGTCCTTTTACAGTGAACTGGTCAAACTGTTTCAGGTGGATTCATCCTCATGCTAATTTACAGGAGTCCTGCTTGAAGACATTGCATTTGCTCGGAATGAAACTATAAAGAGGATTTGGCCCTTGACCCATTAAATATACATCATTCCAAACATAACAAGCCAGATGCAGCTCTCCTTCCAGACCCCTTCTAAATACTTGAAATGGGTTGGGTGAAATAGGTCTCAAGCCAGTGCTGGCCCTGCTTGAAATGGGAGTTTGGACTAGGTGGTCTCCCAAGGTCCTTTCGGTGTCAGCGGTGCTGGAGTGGTGCAGTGATGAGGAGGAAACCTGGGCACTGTGAAGCCCCTTCAGAGCTCTTGAAGCATCCTAAAGCTCATACTGGAGAAAGTACAAGGAGTAGAGACTCCTTTCTTTGCTGACTGAATCAGTCAAGAGCTTGGAACACCTTCAGGGTGCAGAAGCAGCTCCTGCATTCACATGGCTGAGTCACACAGGCCAGAAACAGCCTTCCGCCAACGTGGGATTGGCACAAAAGCTGAATAATGAAGAGATGTTTACGCTGCTGCTGCTGCTGCCTTTACTCCGGGACTCGTTTTATTCTTGCAGGCTCTCAGGCAGGCACCATTCATGCACAGGTGCAACCATAAAGGGGCCAACTGTGGAAGGCAGGGTGTGACTAAGCCCAAAAATGAGCGACACAAATGCATTATTCATGCAGAAAGCTTACAATGCTCCACAATTCCTTTCTTCAGAGCAGATCACTCCACTATCAACGTCAGCTACACGATTCTTCATTTCTGACACCTGCCTTTGTTCCTTTTCTACCTCGGAAGCGAGGTGACCTGGGTGTTTGCCTGAAATGGTTGCTCAGGACAAATTTTCCAGCAATGCTGGGTAACAGCCTGGGACTTTGAGGAGGTAGATATGACACAAGTGGCAACAGGGTCCTGCCCTCTTATGCCATCTGCTCCTCTGAGCACAGGAGTCCATGTGATGTCAGGAACTTTGCTAGAGAATTGTATTAGAGGAAAAGAAGGGTATAAGAAAGAGAGAGGAAGAGGAGACCAGAGAAAGCAAAAAGGGAAGGTGAGGATGGGAAAAGAGAGAAACTTCCAATCAACATAAAAAAAGGATGGAAACTTGACTATGTTGTTGAAAATAATAGGGGTTTTAACAGTTAAAAAGGTTTTAAAAGGTCATTATGCATTTAGCCGCGAAAGAGCAATATGAATTTCTAAGCAGCAACATCTGGAAGATCAAAAGAAATCATACTTCAATCAACATGAAAATCTCTGCTCATTACACACAATCATATTTAGTTATTAATAGACACAGGCTAGACACTGACATTTTACACATTTCATCCTATGATGCGCCAGGGACACTTCTGGCATTTAGTTTATCATTTTCATCAGTGTCATGGAAAGAGTGACCGATATGACCCCAAAAAATCTCACACTGTCAGTCATCGTAAGTGAATTTATCAACACATACAAAATCAGAATCCACATGAGAGTTTTAACTGTTTGCATACTAAATTACTTCATTCTTCACGCTTCAAAAAAAAAATCAGTTTTGCATAATAAATAATGATAAGGGCCAGCGGACAATTATATAGGTGGAAACAGTATGCAAAATACTTGGAATTCAAATTTGATGTGTGAATATATCCAGAAGTTGCTTAAGTAATCAGCTCAGCAGCTGTATTAGCCATTGTTAGAGCTTAATACAAAAGCTCTTCAGCTTATATTAAAAGCAGCCCAACTTAAACTGCAGTTGGCACATGTCCTATTAGTATTTTTGTTTTGTTAGACAGCTTCCAACAGATTCAGATGTGCAATTAGGTCAATATTAAAATTAAATGGTCTGTTGTTTTAATTCAGAATACAAAGAGGTCTTTGGGAAGAAGGAGTCAGTCCAAAAATAATGTTGACTCCAACATGAGCACAAAAAGAAACTGCTGTAAGCCAGCAGCCCCAGCCTAAACCTGTACCTTGTGGTGTGAGAGGGAAGGCTCTTAGCTGAGAATCGTTTGCTAAACTGGCATATTCGATTTCATGACTGATTTTTGTGTGTAATAATTGCATTAAAAAAATAATGAGAGTGGGTTTCTTTCTAGTTTTAGCAATCACTATGGCAAACATGCTGAGACGCTTCAGACAGAAATGTGATTTTACTTCTAATGACAATTATTTTTGGACTGAATTGTAATTTAGTTCGTTAATTAGATCTGTCACTGCATTTTCTAACTCGGTTATTGCATCCTTTGATGATTTTACTAGAATTATACTTCTATTTCTGCCACTTTGCATTCTATGCTTTAATAATTCTTCAGACAAGTATGCTAGGCAGTTGATTACATTTTGTGGCAGCAGTAATGTAAACCCTCTCCTGTGTTACATTGATTCGAAAATCACGCTGGTCACTGAACCAAGGCACTAAGCCAATACTGCTCTGAACGAGTGAACTATTCAGAGGAATTCAGCCAGGGACTGGACATGCTTTTTTAGTCATTAAATGGATATAAACAGTTACAAGCAATTGTAAATGAAAACAAGATTTAAAAATAAAACCTTGAATGTTCTAAAACTCATTTAGTTATCAGCAAAATGAGATCTTATCTACTAAATTATTTCAGGGCAAGTTGGCGTAGGTTTATTATATATTAGTGAACTGACAGATTTTTAAAGATCTTGCCATTTCAACAACTTCAGAAAATCTATTGTTTTTATGCAAGGTCTGGCTTTTTACTCACCCAGAACTGTGGGTGTAGTTAGAAATTCACTTTTGGAATAAAGACAATATGATCAAAATAGTCACGTCCAAAAAAATTCCAGCATTCCCAAGCTACTGATTCCTCCCAGCCTCCCTGTGTACCCAGACATCTGCCAGTCAGGTGCTGTGTGGCGTGGATTACAAGACAAAATCCTGCTACTGAAAATACCCACCACTAAACATAGCTGGTAGGGCAGTGAGCAGCCCACTGGACCACACTGGCTGTAACTCCACTGTCTGCCCGGCACAGGAGACAGCTTGGAGCTGCCCTGCAGCCCAGGCAGAACAGGGAATTATCACAGTTTCCCTCTTCTCTGCTTGCTCAAAGGAGAAACATTTGCTCTGTTTCTTTTCCTAGAATTAAACTGATTCGGTTGTGTCTCTATGAAGAGAGGGATCACAGAGCCAGAATTCCAGAAATTACCTAGTTCTGCCTGACATCTCCTCATGCAGTTCTGTCCCATCCCTAAGAGAACGCATCGGAGATATTTTTATTAAAAACATTCAGTGATATTTTTAATGCCAGTTTAAGAGCATTTTCACATTTATTGTACAGCTGGATTTTTCAAAGTATCCTGTGAATCCAGTGTTTGGTTGTTTGGCTTTAGGGGTGCTATGAATTTCCTTGTAGTGACCTACCAGACTTCCAGGACACAGGGACCAGCTAATCACTTCCCAATAGTCTTCTTCCCACATTTCATTTAATTCATCCAAGTGGGCTCAATTTTCAATCCACTAAGCAACAGCACAGGGTAAAAATATTTGTAATTCTAATAGTTGATTTGTAATTATTTCTTAACCTGCATGGATTTCTTTTCTGTAAGTGCATGCTTTGTTGAAATGTTGAGGGACAAAACAGAAATGGATACTGTTTTAAAAGGCCCTATAAACCTGGAAAATGGAGCACTGCTCACATACCAGGCTGGCAGTCAGAAAAGCCTTCCTAGGGTATGAAGGAAACGCTGAATCAATACAGCCCCATGAAGAGGCTGACCATTATTCAATAGCCCAGCCCTGAAACTGAGCACTAATTTTCTTTCTTTAAATCCTCTCCCATACGGTTTTTGATCATAAAAGCCCACCTTCAGATAACTAGACTACATAACAACAGATTTGAATCTGAATTGTTAAAATTTCCAAGGATTTTACTAAAAATAATGAATAATTCCTTATGAAGGTACATTCCAGACTGAGAAATGCATCCCAAGCAGGAAGCGCTGGTGGGGAATGAGCTCATGGGCTTGGAAGTGAAGTTGCAAGAGAGGATGTCTGGGAATTTCTGCCTTATCATCTCCATGGATTTTTGTCATGTTGTCATGGTTTAATTTTGGCAATTTACCTCCTCTACTATAAATACAGTTGAAAAACCTAAGAGGCAGTTCACTCATGCTTTTCTGAACCAGTTTGGTTTTTTTTTTACCTTGGTAAGCAAAATACTGATACTTGAATGTCTACAGTGCTCTATGAAGAGGCAAGACAGAGAAAGATAAAGCACATGGGCATGAGGAAGAGGTGGGATATTTGGCCAATTCTTGCAAAATTAGACACTTTGAACAAAACAAAGCTGTTAAAAGTGTAAAGCCGTAGGAGCACCATATGAGCAGGGCAGGAGGAGGGTGGGTTTGAAGGGCAACAGCAAAAAAAAGAATCACTGATCTTTTAACAACCACTACTTACACCTATTTAAAACTTTGCAAAATCATGTGCAAAACTTTAGGTAGAGGGAGCAGCAAGAGAGCATCTCTGTAGTGCAGTAAAGCCACATGTGTTCCTTGGATGTAGTAGGGTGCTGGCCCTTGTCCCCACAAGTGCTTTCCTCGTGCATGCTCTGCCCCAGACACTGGGAGGTCACAGCAAAGAACTGATCCAGTGAGGACTGGACATGCTTTTTTTTCCTGGAGAGAAGAAAGCCCTGAGAAATCCTGGGGCATGACATCCACACTGGGTCAGTAATTGAATGGAAGAGGGGAGGAGGGGGAAAAGGAGCAAGAGGGCTGTCAGGCAAGCAGAAAAGCAAAGGAGCAAAAGCAGTTTTCTCTCGGCATGAAAAGTGCCCTGTGACATCTAGTCAGGATGCTTGTGGAGCAGTAGGATTCATGCAGGTAAAAAAGCCTGTCCTGATGGAGGCCTGAAGCAAGGCAAGGTGGGCTAGCTGTGGGAGGACTGTCAGAAGGGATGTAGTCACTCTGAAACAGAGATGCCTCTGCACAAAACTTGTACCAGTGCAACTTGTTCCAAAATAGAGTCATGCTGCTTCCAAAGTGGTTTAATTAAGGCAGAATCAAAATGTCAGCTTAAAATAAAGGAAAAAAAGAAAAAGAAAAGAACTTTTGTATGAAGACACAAGGCAGCTGATGCCAAAAAACCCACAAAAATTACAAGGGAGGGGAAAAAAATCTCAACATTTCCATCTTGCCAAAGACCTTTCTCACTGGAGGGAATTTCACTTGAATAGTTGCCACTGCCTGCAGCTGGAGTTGCAAACTGAGCAGGGGAGCAGCAGGGTTCTCATTCTCTTGCCTTGCTGACCAAGGGCTCTGACAATCCAGCTCATTATTTTCAAAAGCTCAGCTCAAAGCAGCAGTCCCAGCACTTGCTGGGCCCACATTAGTCCATTTACAGCATTTGTACCATCCAGTGACTGGGATTCTGGCAAGAACCAAAATAAAAACCATCTTGGAAAGGAGGTTTGGCAAATGGCAAAACTAAAAAGCACTTCTGGATTTGCTATACAACAGGAAATTCAATGAGAAATCCAGCACAATGCTGCAGCCAGATGCAGTTTTGGGGGAGCAGTGTAAGGGATGGAAAGGGAGAGTTTCATTCTGAGTGGAGAAGCCTTGGGTGCCCTTCTTCCACTGGATATTTGCAGGAGGTTTATGAACCTCCACATGCACTTTGGAAGTAGAAGTGAAGAAACTGAAACTGATACTGCTGCTTTTTCTCCAGACTGGCTCAGGCATCTGGGTAGTTCCTCAGCTGCAAAGCAGCACCTGCCTTGCCTCATGCAAACCACAGGCAAATGTCCAGACAGCAGCTCCAGAGATGGTTTTGGAAATGGCACCCCAAGGCCAGACTGGACCAAGTCAGTTCACGACAAGGAGAAACTCAGAACACCTGCAGTAAAGGTAGTTATTGCTGTTAGATGTTGTTTCAGCTTTTCTAATCTTAAAAACAACAGTAAATAAAACCTAGCAAAATCTTCTCCAAGAAATTTCACCACTGAGCAAATTTTTATGCCTGAGCTATAAACCCAAGTAATTAACAACACTACAATGGAAATGATAGTAGAAACCGCACTACACTAGTGCTATGGGGAATGCCTTCCCTTTGTCTTGTTGCAGTTCCTTTTTTCCCAAGTTGGAAATAAATATATAAGTTAAACAAAATAAAAATGTCCATCTAATTGTGAAGATGCATAGTTAATTAACCACTTAATTTAACCCGCTTAGCTTCAATGGGAAAGAAACGCAATCTGACAGTCAAGGCAATATTTTTACATTCATTCTAGTGTTTGAAAACATCTACTTTATTTTAATAGCACCTGAATTCAATGGATTGATGCTAATGTTTTTGCTTAATTTGGTTTTAGAAATGTTGTATAACATTTAATAGGTAAAGAACGTACCATGGATAAAAATAACAGTGTCATTATGTTTCTGGCAAATATTACCAAATTTTATTAAAAACAAATATATATATTTGTGAATAGATTGATTTAAAAGGTACCTAGCTCAGAAAAGTTGCTTTTGGCTGAAAGTTTATAAAAAAATACATCATGTGCTTACAGCTCCAAAGAACACTCTGCTACAAAACATTGAAGTGTGTGGTTCGTTATATTTGAAATCTGAGATTCCCGTGTTAATGGCTCCCCGGTATTCATTACCATAATGCAGCATTAAACAAGCTATGCTACACTGCCTCCACAACACGCTGCTGTCCATCAGCAGGGAGCGGGGCACTGGGGACCTGATCTGCAGCTCCGTGCAGCCAAAGGCTGAGCTGCTTGTTTTCCCTGGCTTTCCTTTCACCTACAGCACGAGGTGGCACCTGCGCCCCAATGGAGCGCTCACGTTCAGCATCGCTGAGCAGGTTGTGCTGCTCCTGCTGCACCTCTTGCTCAATACACACTGTCCGTAGATAAAGGCAAAGGCAGCTCAAACTGACTCAGGAGGCAGGCAAAACTGAGATATGGCCTCAGGGTGAAGGATCAGGGCCAGGTTGCAGGATCCATGCCCACCACAAGAAGGCTTGGAACTGAATTTACCTATCCTGAGATTGCCAGGGATGGCAGCAAGAACACCTCCTCCAAGAGCTGTGTAACTACTGCCCTCAGCATCTGATATACCACTGCCCACGCACACAGATTAAATCATGGTGGTTTACAAAACAGAGCACAGTGAGGGATTTGCGGGACTATTGCAAGGGTTGCTAACGAAATCCCACACTGGGTATTCATGGGAGATTTTTGGGAAAGACTTAAGGAAAACTTTCAAGCAAAGCTCAGTGCAAGTATTGATATACTCAAATATAAGTGTGTGCTTAAGTCTTGGCCTGGGTCCAAAGCTGCAAAGAAATAATATCCATAATAATGCTGACTGCATGCCTCTCCATGAGCTGCAGTGAGTCACTGCATCTGAAGGCAAACCCCTGTGGCACGATGTCCTTGCTGTTTACAAATATACGCTCATGCTTTCATATAGGTGCATATATAAACACACATACTCAAATATATACTATATATATGAGCCCAGCATCTACCATCTAAAGATCACAAGATGCTTTTGACATAATTTTCATGACTTAGACTCTCTACTCTGAGCTTTACAGATAATAGATGCTTTATCTCACTCAACAAAAAAATGTCATTCAAATGACTGTCTCATTTCAAGCTACTTTGTTAGTCATCTGCAAACAGAAAAATACTTTTAAATCATTGTATCAGGTAAAACAAAATGCTTCATGTACCAAAGTAATTTATTTTTCATCTGATGTTAAGAATTTAAAACTTTTTTGGAATAAATTTTCATGTCATTTCTAGCTAAAATGTACTTTCTGGTAAAAAAATCAAATACACCACCCTGACAGTATTACAAAGAAGCATGCTTCCTATGAAATTAGAAAGCAAAGCTCACAGTGAGATAAAACCTTTTTTACAAGTAAATATATAGCATCATGGAAACTTCTTGGTTCACTAGAAGTATTGCATAAAACAGTTCATCCAATTGTGTGTTTGGGCCAAGCATATGTTTTTGAAGTTGTAGACAGACTGGAAACAGTTTAAGGTATGTCCTTAGTCCTCCAGCCTTTTTTGTGCAATTATAGATTATGTGCTGTTGGGGTAAGAGACATTAGGGAAGGGAATACACATGTTCTAGGTTCTCAAGCTCCATCAGTACTGGAAAATGAAATACTTACTTTAGCAGTGAATATATTAACAGTAAAAAGGGAAAGGGGAGTCATTACTTGTCCACAGTGTACCAAACTCATTTGCTTAATCTGCTTCTAATAGGCACCATGGCCAACAAGTCCCTGCACTTTGTCTCCACCCAGCTTTGCCTTGGTCCAGAAGGAAACAACGCAGGAAACCCAGCAGGTGAGTACATCCTCCTGCCTCTGGCCAAGGCCATGACAAAGAGGCTGCTACCTTCACACTGCCACATGAGTGGAGGCAGGGGGAGGATAAACAGATGTGGCCCAGCTCTGCCTGGGATGCTGTCCCTGCATCCAGCTCTTCTCCTCCCACCTTCACTGAGCAGCCAGGGAAAAGGGAAGGGAAGAAGAGGAAGAAGCTCAAAACCAAGACCCACTGCTGTGGCTGCAGCAATATACAAAAAGCTGTTTATCCCCTGCCTCACACACACTCATGTCACATTTGTCAGAGGCATCCTTCTCCTAAGACAAAACATGGGTCCATGGTTAGTCCTGGCACTGCTGGGGTCTCCAGCTGCTTGCAGCCTATGGAGTCTGACAGTCCCACGTCCAGGGAGCTGAGAAGGAAACCAGTCTTGAGGAGCTGGAGACAGGTGAAGGAAATCAAAGAATGCCTGAAAATTGTTATTGCCAAAATGCATAGCAATAGAATTTAACGACTATTCAGCTGAAAAGATAAATATCAGCATGTGGAAGACACCCCGAGCAGGAAATAACAAAAAGAGAAAGGCCAGGTTGTGCTATCATTTGTTTAATCAGAAGTGTAATAGATGATGGTGAAGGAAAAGGTCTTGCCAGCAATGCAGTTTGGTTGGATCCTAAGTGAGGCATAAGATTTGCTCCCAGAAAGTCTTTCTTGAAAAATAAATTCATATTGGCTTGAACACAGGCAGTGTCACACAGAGTGACAACTGGCTGAGTGGCTGTAAACAAAAGGTAATGATAAATGACACTACATCAGGTCGGTGTGTCTGCATGGAAGTGACGGCCAACGAGATCCCATCGAGGAGAGGCTGGAGCTGTCAGAGAGCTACCCTGGCTTTATTTAACATCTTTGCTAATTATTTGGAAAAGGAAGGAGAAATGCGCCGCATCTATGTCATTTGATTTTCAAGAAAAGAGGCAAGACTCTCACCTGCTCCTGGGAGACCCCTAATACCAAAGCACTGTTATCCCAGTGTCGGCAGGGAGATGGATTGCTCCGAGGCTGCACAGGCAATTGTTTGGGAAAACGCCCGATGGTGGAGGTGGGGGCAGCAGTACAAAAGAATATGTAGCAATTATCTGCCTGGTGAGGGGGCTGTACAGGAGCAATCCAGCTCTTGACGTAAGCAAAATGCAGTAAAGCAGATAAATAAATCCCTCTGTGTTGCAGGGGGTGTTTTCAATAAACCTGCAGGGATTTTTGCTCCAAATTATTTTAAGTACCTGTGATATTTCCATGGGGAATTTCTTATCTCCTCCTTCCATTGTGAGGGTGTTCATTCACCTTGCAGACATATGAGTGAAGAGAAAGAGGTGAGACAGCATTCATTACTTGGATTTTACATCACAAGGAGGGGGAAGAGTAGCAAGAGGAGTGTTTGAGTGGGCAGCCCAGAGGAGGAGCAGAGGCAGAGAAAGAGAATGGTGAGGATAAGGCAGAGATCTCACAAAGTATGCTAAAGCCAGAAGGAAAAGGACTGTTTTCTTTCTGCCTTTTAGATGAAGGCAGGCCTGGCTCTGTTGTGTCCTGCACTCCTCACTGCCAAAAACAGAGCAACGCTCTTTAAATAACAGAGGGAAAAACCTCAAGACAGGTAAAATAGAGTAAATGGTAGATGAAAAGAAGTCACAAATAACCCTTCATGCTGGAGGAAGGGATAATCCCTCCACAGGACAACAGGACCAGGGGATAGAGATTGCTTTGGTCTCGTGTGGCTAGAGGAAAGAGAAAAAAGCAAGAGTCTGGATTTTCTCATTCAGAAGATGGTTCTTAGCAGGCTGCTCAAGAGGCAGATCACCTAACCACTCCCCTGATTTCTTGATCATTTCTGCTGTATTGCGTAGGTGGTGCTCTTGTCAGATGCTGAAAGGAAGAAAGAGACAGAGCAAGGCTAGGAAAACAAAAACAAATTAGTAGTAATCTCTTCAAAAATCCAGCAAGTGCCTCTAGAAGATAGGTCTGCACTTATGTCCAGGTTTTGGCAAACTAAGCGTACTATTGCCTTTTCTCAATTTTGTCTTGTTTTCCTAAAGGTATTTTTAACAGTTATTTTTCCTGCACTATAAACCAGGGAATAATATCCCTCTGTACAGAGGAGTTCTGCCATTTCATCATAGTGTGCAGAGGGAAGTCTGTCGTTGCTCAAGGTCAATATACTTGCAAAACCTTGAATGCTGAGGCTGAGAGGCAGAGGATGCTCCCAATAGCCTGAGTTTCAACCTCAGGTTGCAAAGGTAGAGCAACAGCTGAAGGAAACTAAATGCTGTTTCATGGAAGGTCAGTCTGGTTGTTCCCACACCTGCCCTGAAGGCTGGAAACGATGGACTTTCAAGCAATGTCACTCTGTGTGTTTGGACCAGACATGTGCATTAGTAGGTGCTGTTGGAGCACAAATAATTAATAAATATGACCAAGAGTGTGCCCAGTAACTGCTTCACCAAAGAATCTCAAGCATCAGTATCCAAAATCCTTTTAAACAAATCTTTCCACATTCCCATCATAAAGTGAAAGGGGCCCTTGACTCTTTAAAAGGTTTTTTTCCCTCAGCTTGGAGTGGTATAAATGCAACATGATTTCATATGACTTTAGACATGCGATACTGTCTGGAGCAGGCTGCTCTGTATCACTGAGATGCCAACATTTGGTTAGCAGAAGTGGAAACACAGCAGGTAACAACCCAGCAGAGGCAGGCTGATGGAACTATTCTGTTCTGTGCTGTGACCCATGTTACAACAGAAAAATTTATTGGATTGCTGGTCTCTCCTTGTGAGCCAAAAGAAGGGAAAGTTGTTGAGACACAGTCACGACCCCAGGTCAAGAATTACTGACACGATGGTCTAATAAAACTTTTCTCTTTCCCTATGGCAATCAGGTCATGCTGGGAAACTTCCACCTCTCTTGTCATAAGAGAGTCAGCAGTCAGAACTGAATCCTATTCCTATTCAAGGGCAGAGATGCCACTGGCATCAATAGGAGCAGCACTGGTATGAAAGAGTTGAAATGTCAAGTGTGTATTTGCAGAAACTGATTCTGCTGAAGACTATGCAGATATAATTATGCTGCTCTTTTCCCCACTGCTCTCCTTTTATATTATCTAAGGCAAAGTGCCCACAGAGGACACAGATGCACTCTATTAGATGTAGAGTGAGTATTGTTAAAAATATCCTCTCTAAAACCAACTACATATTTACTCCTTTGTAACCTCATCAACTGTGACACTATGTAATTACAGATTGTTCAAGAGTCTTGTCTGCCCACTCAGTGCCAGACTGAAAAACAACTAAAGAAAACATAAAAAGCAAAACAGACAACTGAGCATGTGCCCTCCACCACGTTCCCAAGAGGCTCAGTAACCGAGTCTACACTCCACATCTCAGGGAGGATAGTGCACATCTACAATATTCTTCTCCTCCATGAGGCACTTTTACAACACTAAAGTTGCTAACAGAAGAAAACAGCAACATGTGGGAAAGTAAAGTTTCAACAGAATCACCATGGATGAGTCACTTTTATTTTTTTTTATTTCTGCTGCACTGGCTTTCAAAAAAAGTCTGTGGGGTTTTTTTCTGGGTAATGATTTCCTCTCTCATGCTGTGTTGGTGCACCCAGTGCTGTGCCAGGACTCTGCCTAAAGGCCCCGAGGTCTGTCCCTGCAGCACAAACCTCAGTCCTTGTCCTGTAATCAGCCCCGCATGGGCAGAGCATCGGTACGTGCAGAGCTCTGCTGAGTTTTGGGAGCTCTGCATGGATGAGACAATCTTCCCACGCAGATCAAGGATTGAGAGTGGGGCTTAACAGAGAAAATAATAAACAAGAGGATAAAACCCACTGTGAAATACTGGGTAATTTTTAAAAATGTAATTTAGCAGGTGTTTAGTGATTACCCTGAAAATAAGGCACAAACACTTTCATGACTCATATTTGTGCTTCAGTTGAATTCTCTCTTCCATGCTATAGCTGTAATTTAAAACATTTGCTTCATCCTGAGAGGAAAAATGAACATGTTTGAAATAAACTGCTGCTGCAGAACTTACCCCCATAGGGTACACAAAAAAACTACACCACCAGCAAAGGTTGAATTGTGATCATGGTTCCTCCTTGGGGGAGAGCTGTACTCACCTTCTTATTTTGGATTCCTCTCTCCTTTTACACTAAATGCTTAGATGTGATCAGCTATAAATAGCTAATATTACAGATCAGCAGTTTGGTGGGATGGGGACTGCATTACATTTTTGGCCTAATCCAGTTATGTTCTACAGTGGCAGGTCTGTCTTAATGTTTTCATAATGTAAAAGGTAAATGCTGATTATATAAATTAATTACTGGAGAGGTAGGGTGACAAACGACTACTTGACAGCAAATTGGTAGTGAAATTGTTACTGTTTCTTTGTGTTTAATATGACTTCCAAAGTTAAGTGGCTGAGGTTTTCTGTGATTTCACTGTGACTCTGCAGAGCACCACACAGGATGCTACAGGTAATCCCTGCTTTAGCAAGTGTTCCTTAACATCCATATGCTTCTTTGTAAAACACTTTCTACATCCTCAAATGCTAAAAAGAGCAACAGCTCCACTGACAGGAGCTGACCCCACTAGAGGTTGGCTGGTTTATGCCAGGTGTGATCCAAGACACGGCACTGCTTATCAGTATTGTAGAAATTAGTTGAAATCAAGGGAAAACACCTCTTCCAATCAATTCCTTTTGAACTTCTCCTCTTTCTTTCTTAATTTCATCTTTCCTCATCTCTTGTTAGAAGACAGTGTTGGTTTCTCACCATGCAGCATATAAAGAAATCTCTGGCAGGAAGATGGGACAGCAAGAGCTGGAAAGTGATTTTTAGAGGCAGAACGTCAGGTAAGTTAGAGAATGACTCTATCAGTTTATATAGGTATTCCCTGCTGGAAAAGACACCTAATAAAGGGCTTTCAATCTTGTTGACAAAAGCTTGAACAAGATTGAATGGCTGGAAGTTGGACAAATTCAACCTTGAAACGAGATTTCTGGCAGACGGGGTAATTAAACACTAAAAGATTATCAGTAAAGGTGAGGGTCTCACTACTGGCTGGAGGCTGCAAGACAATACCACTTACCTTACTAAAAGATGTGGTTTCAATACAACTTCAGAGCAAGGCTGGGCAGGAAGGATCCCCTCTCCCTCTCATGCCCAACTGGACAGATAGAGGTGACTGGACATTTGCAATTGGGATTTTTTATTTATTTGACTGTTTGAGGCTTGGGGTTTTTTTTTTTTCAAAATTACAGACTTGCCATAACTGACAAAAAGGCACCAAACAAACTAGATGTGGCTTCTAACCAGACAGAGACAAATGTTCCTAGATACTATGTATGTATTTCTGGCTTAAATGCCCTGAACCATATTGATTAAAGGTTGGAAAGAATTTCTCAGGTCAAATTGGAAAAAAAAAACTAGTTAAAAGATGGGAAAAAGCACTACTTTTACTAATTGTTATCAATTAGGCATGTCCCATTTAATAAACTCTCCATCACTGAGGCCTCACACATACTTGGCATTATAGCTTGTTCTTTCTGTGTTCTGCCTGTGGCATTCAATTTCTACCCGTGAAGACTTAAATTCTCTAACCTAACTAAAATCATCATGCTGAAAATATTTATGATTCAAGTAAAATTGATCAGACCATATTATACAGGAGATCAAACTAGATGATCTTACAGCACTTTCCTACCTTAGAAGGAATTACTCTTAAGAAATCAAGGATCAATGTTGTTTTCCTTTATCACAATATGAGTTTTGATACCAATGCCAACAAAATTCTTATCTATGCACAGGGATATTCAAACCTGCCACCTTTGCCAATAGCTGTGAGTTCAAGACCCGCTTGAAAAATTCAAACAATGCACAATGCAACAGCCCACTGTGTTACACAGGGACTGCTGAAGGTAGATTGGAGCTTTTGCTTGCAAATTAACTGAGTAATCTTTTATCTATTACACTCCAATTATCTATGCTGCTTTTATTCACACAACCTGCAACCATATCAACATCTCTGCAACACAGGCACTTATTCCCTATGAAACATCCACAATTCTGGTATCATAGTCCCTATCCATCATGGTACCTTTTCTTCCCAGGCCATACATAACAGAAGCTATTTGTAATCTAGTAGAATTATGGCATGTGGGATCCACATCCAAAGTGCTGTTATTCCTCTTATGTCACTGTTTTATCTCAGTTTTGGATAAATGGCAACATCTTGACTGGTTCCATTTGATCACAGAGCATGGACAAAACAGTGGGACATGTCACTATGGTAATCATGGCAAATACACAGTGATTTCTGGAGATATATTAGACATCTCACTGCCGGCTGGCTTCAGCTTCACAACTCAGCTGCCAGCTGTCTTGGAAAGCTAAAGCAGCTACCAAGCTGTTGTTAAAGCAGATTCTGTGGCTGCAATTCCAGTGATTCTACCAACAGCTGCTGTGCAAAGAATGGGAACGGAAGGCCAGCAACCAGTTGCTTTGGAGTTACTGCTCCTGGCTCATTCAGAAAACGGCTCTTTCCAGGCTTGTGAACAAGTTTTGTGTGGAAGAGGATTGTGTGGCAGACAGCAAAGAGCAGCAGGGCTGAGATGTTTCACAGAATCTTTTAGGCTAGAAAAAAACTTAAGGTCATTGAGCCCAACCATTAATCCAGCACTGCCAAGTCCACCACTAAACCAGTCCATGAGTGCCACATCTCCACATCTTTTAAATACCTCTAGGGATGTTGATTCCACCACTTCCCTGGGCAGCCTGTTCCAGTGCTTGACAAGCCTTGCAGAGAAAACATTTTTCTTAATATCCAATCAAATCCTGCCCTGGTGCAAGCTGAGGCTGTGCCCTCTTGTCCTGTTGCTTATTCCGTAGGAGGAGAGACTGCCCCCCACGTGGCTACACCCTTCTTTCAGGCAGTTGTAGGGAGTGAGGTCTTCCCTGAGCTTCCTTTTATCCAGGCTAAAAAACCTCAGTTCCCTCAGCCACTACTCATAAGATCTGTGCTTCTGACCCTTCATCGGCTTCGTTGCCCTTCTCTGGACACTCTCCAACATGTCAGTGTCTTTCTTGTAGTAAGGGGCCCAAAAGAGAATCCAGGATTAGAACTGCAACCTCACCAGTGCTCAGTACAGGGGGACATTACTACCCAGGTCCTCCTGGCCACACCATTTCTGATATAGGCCAGGATGTCATTGGCCTTCCTTCCTGGCCACCTGGGCACACCTGGCTCATGTTCAGCTGCTGCCAACCAGCACCCCCAGGTCCATTCCTGCAGGGCCGCTTTCCAGCCACTCTGTCCCCAGCCGGTAGCACTGCCTGGGGTTGTTGTGACCCAAATGCAGGACCCAGCACTTGGCCTTGCTGAACCTCACACAACTGACCTTGGCCCATCAATTCAGCCTGACCAGATCCCTCCGCAAACCCTTCCTGCCCTGCAGCAGATCAACACTCCCACCCAGCTTAATGTCATCTGCAAACTGAGGGCACACTCAATCCTCTCATCCAGACCACTGATAAAGATATTAAGCAGAACTGGCCCCAGTAGTAAGTCCTGGGGAACACACTTGTGACTGGCCACCAGCTGGATGTAACTGCATTCCCCACCACTCTCTGGGCCCGGCCATCCAGCCAGTTTTTATCCAGTAAACAGAGCACCTGTTCAAGCCATGAGCAGCCAGTTTCTGAAAGAGAATGCTGTGGGAAATGGTGTCAAACACTTTACTAGAGTCCAGGTGAATATCTACAGCCTTTCCCTCACCCACTTAGGTCACCTTGTCATACAAGGAAATTAGCTTGGTCAGTCAAGACCTGCACTTCATAAAGCCCTACTGGGTGGGCTTGATTCCCTGGCTGCTCTGTACAGAGATCTTTTGAAGCAGATATAAAGTGAGTTTCCTGAAGAGCCTGGGTCACCACAACACACTGTGACAGAATATTCATTTCGGCCTTGTGATCCCAACACACCTGCTTCCAGGACATGGGCTTGTCTCAATCTAAGGAAGACAGAACTAAATAGATCAAGCAAATTATATGCCAAATAATGTGAATCTCCAACACCTGGGCTCACTAGATCTGCTGTAAATATCTCCTCTCTAAATATCTAACATATGATGAAATAAATACCGTCACTGTGGAAAGGAAGGTTGGGATCCATAGTAGATTTCATCATGTTGGCTGTTCTTTTTCACAGGACAATTACTCTGCAAACAGAACCAAATCTGAAAGACTGTCTGGCTCTAATAACCGTAAAGTTTTTTGGCACCAGCAGCCTCTGAGTCACTCATCTGTTTCTTCCCAATCTATATCTCCCAATATCCACTATTCAAACAATAAAATGTGAGAACATATTTGCATATTATGACAATTTCTAAATGAGTAGGCCTCATCAGTTTGACTAATGCCCTGGTTGAGCTTACAGAGTTTGTACTGAAGAAGTTTTTCATCTAGTGCTCTATCATAAAGATGCACAAGTCATATCCCACAGCATGCTGACAGTTTGCATGTTACAAAATACATTGCAGAGTTTTGTACTAGGATTTTTCCTCTGGTATTAAATACAGCATTCAAGAACTAAACATGACTTTAAGGGTTCCCTGAAAATTCAAAGAGATTAAAGAACATCAGTAAGAAAAGAGTCATTTCATGCTGTTAACCTGCCGTATTCTGAACAATCATTGCGAAACTCCTGGTATTTTTGGTGCACATCCTTGGGACATCTAGAGCAAAATGCCTACTTATGGCTCTGAAGTTACAGAGCCAAGCTGCTTTGCTGTTCATTCCAGACTGGATGGCAACAGTCTTCTTGTTTTGCAGCACCTTGCTGGGGACAGTTTGTCAAGCGGTATCAGCGCATACCATGTTCATTCTCCCAAACCAGATCCTCTGCTTCCTAGTCACATGAAAGAGTGCCCCATCCTTCATGAAAGGGCTACCAGTAGAGAGGTTCATCCAGTTATTACCCTGCCCACACTTTGGTCCTATTTCCTCAGACGCTTCACCTGTCAACTTAGTGTTGTATCTAGAGGTAAAACTCCCGTAAATGGTGATAAACAAGATACACTCACAGGTACATGGCAAAAAAACAAAGGGTGGGGAAAATCCTTGCTGTCAAGACAAGTGAAGAAAAAGAGCAGTTGCCCACAATTTTGTGCCCTTTCAAAGTCTGGCAGTGAGCCCGCATGTCTCCTAGGAGCAGGATTTTCACTGAAATCCTGGCCTTTAGTGAACCTGATGGGGAACATTAGAGAGAGCAAAGAGGGTATGTTTTGAAAAACTCCCAGCAGTCCCACAGAGGTGAGCCCAAATGGGACAAATTCATGTCTGGGAAGCCAGAAGGAGGCCCAGGGATAGATTAAAAAGAACTCACCATATCCTTGTTCATACTAATAACAAGAGCTGCCTGTCTTAGGGTTTGCTAACAGACTGTTCCCAGTGCCCTTGACCTGAAACTCACTTTACTTTTGACATTTCCTGAGCAGCTGGCATTAAACAGAGGGTTTCTTTATCTGGGCTGCAATACTCTACTTTATCCTTTGTTGATTCTCATCAACTCCATCACACTATACAATGTTTGTGGATTAATGTAAACTCTATGAAGATTACTGGTAGCATAAACTGGTTGAAATTACTTCAGAAAAAAAAATGTTTTAAATTACAGAATGATCTTTGTGAAGAATATGTTTGTGCTAAAGCACTATTTTAAAATCATTATTATTAAAAATTCAAAGCTTTTTGTTTATACAGTCCTTAATAGAAAAGGATTATTAGAAAGTTTACATTTTTTTAAAGTAAATTGAAAGAAGCCCTTTGTTTCTAAAAGAAAGAAACTTCCACTGAAACAATAACATTAAAAATTTGGGGGAGAATATACCTTTGTTATTTTCCATGGAAATAGATTTTATTTTTTTTTCAATCAGATGCCACAGATATGAAGAAAAAAAAATACAATTTACTACTTTTCCTTTGTTTCTCCTGGCTGCTCCTGCTTCCTGGAGATTCCCTCCTGCTCCGCCCTGGCCACACACCAACCTCACACTCATCATGCGCCAAAACATTCCCTTTCCTCATTCAGCTCTTTCCTTAAGAGCTGCTTCTTTTGTGAAAGCTTCCTGCATCATTTTTCTCTCTTTTGGTGACTCCAGACCTTCTCACACTTGAACTATTGTCCACCATGTATTGTATCCATTTGAGTCAGGTTGTTAGGTCCATACCCCAAAGGCCTCCAGCCCCTCCTTCGCCCCTCAGCGCACAAACACAGCAAAGGGAATTATAAAATCTTAATCAGGAGAACTCAGCAAGGTTCCTCCTGAGGAGCCGCCTGCAAAATGACTTGGGGGAGACGCAAGGCTTGCTGGAGTTGAGGTCTCTCTGCCTTGAAGGTTCAAGCACTATTTTAGTGAAGTTTGGACCAATGCATGAAGGCAAAAGCTGTGCTGCAGACATCATTACAAGAGCTTTCCACAACCTGACAGCAGACTTACAGAAAGAGCTTGGCTGCTGCTGGTTGAATTTCTTGTGATTCCTCAATAGAAAGCATGGGAAAGATGCTAAGGCCATTTAAAGCACTGGGAATACATATTTGTTTAAATTGCTTATGTCCTTAAGAAGTCATTTGCTGCCTCTCTGCTGACTATTTAAGCTATCTGAAATCTCATGGTGCATGCAGCATGTATTTGTAGAGGTGTGGGAACAATCATCTTCCAATGTGTTAGACATACGGTATTACGTACAAAAATGAAGTTCAGTAAATGGAAAGTGTAAGCCACAATTATTTGCTTCACAAAAACATGACCTACATTCCCTCCAAGTGCAAACTGTTAACATATCTTTTGTTTTAATGCATGTTGCACAGAACCACTGTAACAAAAAATAATCAACCAATTTAACACATCCATACATACAAATTTTAATATTGTGTTTTCAGCTAAAAACATCTGAGACATTTCTCAGCTTTAAGCTTCATGGGGGCTCTAATGACACATCTAGAGCCGGGATTTTTTTTTTTTAAATGGAGTTTCATGAAAGCTCTTTCAAAAGTGGGTGGGATAGACAATACAGTTTGGCCTTAATCATTTTCTTCAATAGAAAACGTTTTAATAATAGAAAATAATAAAGCATAAGGATCATTGCAGCTGAAGCTCTTAGGGACTGCCTGATGGCCAGAGCTCACCACAAGTGTCTTCTACTCCTGTATGCAGTGTTTCACAGACTTTCTCTTTTTTTTTAAGTGCTCGCTGGTTTTTACACAACAGAACATTTTGTTTAACAATCCTAGAAACAACGCATCATTCTGCTCTGAATCACAGGAGGGTCGGATATATTTCATCTTCATCTCAGAGCTCTTACTCAACTACTTACTTCTCCCGGAGGAAAAACCATGAACCAGTCAGGATTAGAGATGCAAAAGGCATAAATTCCACCAGTCAGGATTTGAGGTGCAAAAGGCATAAATTCCACAATACAAAATATGTAGAAATTCATCTAATTGCCCAATCATTTCTTTGCTGAGTAAATTGTTTAGCATGTAATGGTCTGAAAAACAGGGCTTTGAGGAGGAGAGAGTCTATCTCATCCCTCACATCAGTGATGAAATTTCAAGGTACAAAGAGACCTCTGCCGAGGTCAATATTTGGACAGCTAAGGATGCCCACTCTCAGCTGAGTCTGGCCAAAATTACACCATCTGATTCAAAACAAGGATCAGGTTCATTATTTTTGCTAGAATTAAGAATTTTTCAAATAACTTTTGTCCGTGGAAGCTTGACACAGAAAGGATTGAAATAATTCGTCACTAGTATGAAAAAAAACCCAACCAAAACTAAACTCTGCATGAGCACAAGAGAAGTGTCTCTTCTGACATCAGTATTCATTAGGTATAGGAAAATATAATTTCTGTAGCATAACATTCACTGTACTTCTTATTCGAAGAAGATTAGGGGAATTAAATGAATTGTAGCAACCTGTGTATTCAGGTATGAAGCACCAGAGGCTTTGCTCAAGCAGTGGGGTTCCAGCTGGGGAGCGATCTGTGGGGAACAAGATCCAGTTTTGCGGAGAAGTGAAGCGGGCACATTACAGCTGTGGCACTCGCAGGGAACATCTCCACAGCCAAAGGCTTCTGGCACCATTTCCAGAGGCCTGAGCCACGTCAGCTGCACTGATGGAAGGTCTTGGGTCACGTCTGGGCAAAGATATCTTTTAGGAGGCAAGAAAAGCCAGCCTGGCTGCTGCGTTCCTCTCGCACCGAGGGGACAATTTCCTCTCCAACTGTTAGAAAATACCGCTTCTGGTGTTTGTATCCAATTTTGTCTCCGAACCAAAGAGGGGGGAAAAATAATACCCCAGCAGGTCACGGAGTTCAGTGAAAAATCCTACAAGCTTTTCCTGAACAAATAACAGATAGTGACCTCTGGCCCTGCCTTTGCATGAGAATTGCCATCAGCTTCAGGAGCCACTGCTGCGGCGGGGGACGCGCAAACGGCAGATTCTGATTTAAAACTGATCTCTTTTTTTTTCCCCCGATTTTTTTTTTTTTTAGTATATTTTTTCAAGAACCTAGAAGAAAAGGGGGGCGGGGGAGATGGGAGGGGGAGAGGTCTGGCAGCTCATCTGCATTACAGATCAGGCCCTCTTTGAGCAAACCAAGCATCCATAATTCATTACATGTTTCCTGCAGGGCCTGGAGACGGCAGAGCCTCCATAGCAACAGGGCCATGGCAACAGCGCGCGCCGCCCGGCCAATCCGCGAGCGCCTCCCAGCCGCCGCCCGGCCAATCAGGCGGCGCGACACAAAGGGAGGGCGGGCGGCGGCGGCGGGGCGGGTTCTGAGGGAATTGTGCGGTGTGGGAAGTGTGTCCGTACAACCCTTCACTGTGAGTGTTGTGTAAAACTGAGAGAAACTTGAGGAGTTTGATCAGTAGGAAATGGATTGTTTGTTTGTTTATTGTATTATTTTTATGGGGTTTTTTTTAATGTGTTTTAAAGCATCTTCACCTTGAGGAGGATTTCTCTGAGGAAGAATGCCATGTATGCACTTAGCTCACAATCTCTGTAAATTTCTCCTTTTTTTTTTTTCCTAACAAAGATTATTAAGTGCAAATAGCTGTGTAATTTGGGAAAACAGGATTTTGTATTCGGCCTTTATGAACCACAGATGCTCCTCAACAGCTCACAGTGCTACTCTATAAATGACACATCACTTCCAAGAATCAGTTTAACAATCAGATTATTTTTTCCCTCCACTGAGCCCTCCAGCAATAATCATTGTGTTGTGGCTTTGTCCTTCCAAGCCCATGGCTTGTCTTACCTCACAGGACACAGTCATCGCTCTCAGGTGACATACGAGAGAACAAAGCAAAAATGCAAGTGGCAGAATAGTGGCAGAAACAACCTAAAAAATTGCTGTAGTAGAAGCTGTACGTGGAAACAAAAAGTGCTGAAAGCATTGAGCCTCACCACATGCAATTCTTTTGTGGAGTTTTGTTAACTCTTGTTGTAGTACTGCTACACACGCAAAAATGTGTAATTTCCCTTCTTTGAGGGGGAGGAAAGGGATTGAGCTTTGTTTAAATAAGAGCAGTGAAAAGCTCATTGATCACTAAAAGCACACGATAGTAGCTTACTGCAGCCATCATGTTCTGTAAAGTAGTATCATTTTTCTCAGAATGGCATAAGGATATACCTTGCTTTTGAAATATTTGTATTTTACATACATTTTAAAAGAAATACTTGATGTCCATGTGGGTACAGAGGTCTATAAATCCTAGTATAACACTGTATCTTTTATCTTCGGGGAAAATGAAAAGCAATCATTTATCCAAACCTGAACATTGCAGTTGAAGCTGAGATACTGTAGGTTATCTAAGTAAGTGCTTCACCCCTCAACCTAAAAGCTGATCCCAAATTCCACTCTAATGCATGTGTTGCTCAGATAGTGAGAGCAGAGATCAGAAGATTTGCTATGGATGCTTCAAAGTACATTTTGGGACCCAGTGCCCCGTACTGAACTTCAAGAGATGATGCATAAATTGAATAAAGCCATGAAGGCTGCCAGGGGAAGATTGAAAAATACATTCCAATCTCCCCTCATATATTTTATAAAATGTTGCAAACGACCTGCCTTTTCAAGGCCATGCCTTCTAAGATTCCACAGATGAAAAAATATTCTATCACTAACTTTTTTGATCTAATAAATGGCTGAGAACTCTTCTTTATCTTTCCTTTCTTTCAACAAATTAGTAGGACTAATTACTATGTTTTCTGTTTAGAAGTGGCAGTTTCGCCCTTGTTTGAAGAGAAGCTGTGTTAGGATTTTCACAGCAGTATTTTGCAGCAGGCAAGCCTGAGATCAAAATATTTGTTTAACCTTAAAAAAAACCCAACAACAATTAGTCTGAAAACATAATTAATGACCATAATTTCTTTTTCTTGTCAAGAACGATCAATTTAGCAATTTCATATTTTGCTTGCAATTAGACACAAATGGAGATTTTAACATCAAGCCTGTGACTGTTCATTAAAATCATTTAATGAACCCTGTGGTCTGCATAGTTAAAAATCAGAAATTACCTTCCAAGATGGTGAAGTTGTCCCATACCTTTATCCTTAACTTTGACAGATTCCATGTAGGACTGGAGGCATACTCACTGTGAAAGGCACAGTGCTCTCTAATGAGCTGTTACAATCACACAACTTAAGCTAATGAATTTCTTATCCTCTTATGTGGATAAAAGTTTCTGTTAGAAGTCAAAAGATCTCCGCTTTTTAAGTGGATTTATATTTGCATTTGGGGAGGGAGGGGAGGAAAGGATACTGCAATGAGTGAAGTTCATTGTGTTCTTCTTAACAAACAGCACTGTGTGGCAATAACGAAACCATCACAATTAATAACAAATCCTCGCATGCTCCATTTGAAGTGTGGAATGCTCCAAGGAAAGACTTGGATCCACAGGCACAGGTGGAAATAGGAGCTCACGCTTGAATGAGTCAAGTGAGTCTGTGCAGGAGAAAGGACCCTGTTCCCCCTCAGATCCTTGAATGACGCCGTGTGTGGGGAGGAAGGCTCAGTGCTGGGCAGAGGACCCCCACCTGTGTCACTGCAACACAGTGTGCGGAATAATCTGCCACTTCCCTGTGCAAAGGCTAAAATCTTCATTTGTAAGGGGGGTTTTCTGATGCACTGATGAACAGCAGCCATCCTGAATTTCACAGTGGTGAGATGCTGTACGGTAACAATATTGCACACTTAGACAGGGATCTCAAAGCATTTTGTAACCCTTTACTGCTCAAGCCTCAGAGCATCACAGAGATATATTTCACCTAGGCCATAAAAACTGTGTTGTTCCACATTTAAGTGCTACTGCTCCTATAGAAACTGTGTAATCTCAAGAGCTGAGAGGCGAAATCCTGAATTATTTCAGTGCAGACTGCAGTCACAGGGCCAGCAATGCCTTAAGAGACATCATTCAGACTTTGCTGAAGAAGAGGAAGGGAGGAAGGAAGGACAGGAGGGAGGGGGGGAAGAAAAGGAGGGAAGGAAGGAAGGAAGGAAGGAAGGAAGGAAGGAAGGAAGGAAGGAAGGAAGGAAGGAAGGATAGTGAATTTGTCTACTCCTTGTTTTCACGTGTGTAACTTGGTACATCTCAATTGACTTGATTCTCCAGAACAAAAAAATACTTAGCACCCTTTCCAATGTGAGAAGAGAAACATNAAGGCTTGACTACAATTTGTTCTCCTTTAAATGGTCTCAGAGTACTTCAAAAGGAGCTTTGAATCTTGCCAGGGAGTTCACATGAAGGTTCTGGGCATACGTTAATTTCTGCTTCTGAATTAGTTTCTCTACTCAGCAAGTAAAGTATTTTTTCTCTACTCTTGTCTTATGATTCTGCACATCTCTTTTGAGCAGTTTGCTCTTCACGTCATTTAAAAGAGTGAAGGCTGAAATTGTGGGATGCATTGACAAGGTAAAAGTGTTTACTAGTTACATCTTAGGTCCAAATTCTTGTTCCAGAGTCAGAAGCTAAACAATGCTTATTTCCCTGCAGTCTGCTTTGGAGGCAGCAAAATCTTGCTCGTTGAATTCATTGGCAACTGCAAGACCCTATCTGAACAAAATTTGACCCAAAGACTTGAAAGAACAGAAGATATCTATGAAAAGGTAGCTCTTGACTCTGAATTCCACATTAGCTCCCTTAAAGATCTGCCCAGAGACTAATACAAGGACTGAAGCCCAGTTATGGCCTGACCCAAAGCACTTGAAATTCAGCCAGAACACCTGAGTTGTTTCAAAACATTCAGATCAGGCCCTAAAGGAGTCGCCTGCAACAATTCATACCTCAAACAACAAGCAGGACAGGTGTTTTTATCTATTGTTTCCTGTCTGACAACACAGAACCTGAATTTTCCAGTGTATTTCACATCATCCTTGCTTTCTTAAAGTGCTCCATGGAAGCTCAGTGTTTTCCTGAAATTTCGGGCTGATGTGTAGGGAGAGGTCAGTGGATTTGCTGTGGATTTGCAACTGCACTGGCACTGTCACCAAAACCTCCAAGCGGCTCGAAACCTGTGCTTCAGCACTTCACTTTTATTTAGACTTTACAGCTTTGCTCAGCTAACTCTACTATGTCCCAGCAGCCTGGAAAATCCCCAGAGAAAAACCCCTAGGGACTGCCCTTTTACTATTGTCTCTTTCCAAGAGGGGCCCAGGTAGTGACTTGTGAGTTCCCTCTATACAAAGCAGAGAGAGGAAAAAAGAACTAATCTCCCCTGCCCCCCGTGTGCGAGAGAAAGCCGGGGCTCAGCAGCGTGTGTGCGTCCCAGCGAGAGCGGGGCTGGGGCACAGGATGACCTCCGGCTGCCTACCCACCACAAAGGGACCATGGCATTGACACAGCCTGACTGCTCTCCTTCGGAGGGGACAGATTGAGAGGAAGTGACCCTTGGTGCCCCCCTTCTGCAGGGGACCTTGTGAAATAAGTGTTGCTCTTCTCTTCCTTCCTTCCTCAGGCAGCTCAAAGAATTTAACGATGAGAAATCGCTTGCTTTTACTTCATCATTCAAAGAGCAACCAATGAGGAGACTTTTTCCTTGAAAGGGATGAGGAGGAAGTAGAGAAGCTAGCCTTAACTATTTACTTCTATCTTGGGAAATCCAAAACTGGTCCACAGGGTTCACGGATGACAGGGCAGCAGGCAGCAGCAGCAGGAGCTCTGGGTGAGACTGTGGGAGTCTATCGGGAGTTGTTTTCTAAGGGGACTCATAAAATGATCCCTGCGGCCCCATTCCCAAGAACCAGGAACATCAAGATGTTCAGAGCTGTTTAACACAACTCCCCATTGGCATCTGGTTAATTCCTAGTGAAACCCAGATCTGAGAGGACAAGAAGGATTCTGGGGACTGTGAAAAGAAAAAGGCTGATTTGGGCAAAAGGAAGCAGAAATGTTTAGGCTCATGTCACAGATGTGTGATCAGTCTCTGCCAATTTGTGCTGAGGTTCACAGTGCCAAACTTTGAACCCAAGTCTGGGCCTGGGTAGGTTTGAGCATCAAGGTCCTATGAGGAGCACCTGGGGGTGTTCAGCCTGAAGAAAAGGAGGCTCAGGGGGGCCTTACCACTCTCTGCAACAGGAGAGGTCGTAGCCAGATGGGGTTGGTCTCTCCTCCCAAGCAAAAAGTGGTAGGACAAGAGGAAATGGCCTCAAGTTATGCCAGGGGAGGTTTTGACTGGATATTAGGAAAAAGTTTCTTCGGTGAAAGGGTTATCAAGCGTTGGCACAGGCTGCCCAGGGAAGTGGTGGCGTTATCATCTCTGTAGATATTTATAAGACATGTAGATGTGGCACTTAAGGACATGGTTTAGTGGTAGACTTGGCAGTGCTGGGCAAATGGTTGGACTTGATGGTGTAAAGGTCTTTTCCAACGTAAACAGTTCTGGGATTCTATGATAAACATTTCACGCGCAGCCCTAGTTCACATCTCCTGGCTGTTGAGGGGCAGTAGGTAAAGCACATGGACTCAGTCTCTCCCCTTCCTCTTCAAAGGAGTTTTAAATGTCTCTCAGATGCACTTGGGGTAAGTTGGGGAGGGAGGGAATGACCTTTGGATTCTCCCTCCAGAGGGAACCTGAGAAAGTGACCTTTTGGCCCTTAGCTCTGCAGGGGCTCGGGAGAGGTCGGGAGGAATGACTCCTGGTCCAATCTTGCTCACCACAGGGGCTGGGGGAAGGAAAAAGAGAAAGAACTCTAGGAATATGTGATCACGGGAATTTCTGTCGTCTTCTGAAAAAGAGGCATGTTTACTTCATAGCCCTTGTAAGAAAAATAACCTGCCACTGAGAAACAAGCAAGTCCATTTAAAGCAAGAAAAAACCTCAACTTGGTGACCTAGAAATCAATGCCAGAAGTAAAAGCTGATAAATAAATAAATAAGTAAATAAAATAATCAGGGTTGTCGCACAAAAATCAAGGGGTGCCCTCTGAAGAGGTGTAATCAAGGCTCTGAGCCTTCAGTTATAATGGTTTTGATTAAAGAAAGCTGTGCAGAAGTAATCTATTTTATTTTTAAATGGCCTGATTTTCCCTCGCTACTCTCTTGGAGCCTGAACCTAGAACAATTTGGAGGAGGACATGAAGTGCTCAGTGAAAAAGGCAAGTGAAAAGGTATGCATTTAATAAAAAAGAAAACCGACATCTGCTTAAGTTACTTTTGGGGTTTGATGGCACACATTAAAATTCACTGAAAATAGCAATGCTCTAGTAAAATAAAAACATGAAATCCTGGCTGATCAAGCCACACAGTCCTGCACTTTTTCCACAAAACCTGCAATATAATTACAAGCACAGTTTTCACCCTGAGCTGGGGATGGGGCTCATCATGCTGTGTACCTGGAGGTTTATTTATTCTTTTTACTCTTCCCAATGTAAAAAAACTTTAAAACTTCCTTCCAACAAACTTTTTATTTATTCACAATTTTGAACTCTTCACTTGCTTCCATTGTAGCTGAAAACTTACTTTAAGTGTGAAAACCTTCTGTTCCTATATAGGGTCAAATACATTTTCTTCGCTTGATAAATAAAGACAAATAGTAGAAAAGAACCTCAAAAGAATCCTAGCTTGGGTGGGAGGGGAGGGAAGTTTACATTTTCTTCCATGAGAAGGTCAGATGTTTATTCAAGCCTATCCGAGCCTTTTGAACAGAGCCTGGGCTGTGCTGGAAATCTCCTGAGAGCAGCGTTCCTTAGAGAATGGAAGGGATGGCTGCCTTCAGAAGGGCCAGCCGCAGAGTGGTCTGCTGGCTTTAGAGTCTGGCAGTGCCAAAGGTACGCTGAAACACAGGGTGCAGAGCGGAGTCTTTTTCCAAAGCAGTTGTTTGAATAAAGCGAGCAGAGTTCTTGTCATAGCCTGCATTGTGGCAGCAAGAATCAAATGTGCATTACTGCCTGCCAGCACTCCAGTTCCTCCCAGATGAGTTACATGTTGGAACAGGGGGATGTTCCATAGAGTTTTGCAGGTGAACATTTCTAGTCACAGTAGTTTTTAGGAGAATTTTGAAATATTGCTGTCAATATTCAGCTCTTTGCCACTTCTTTTTTTCATTGTTAAAATAAGCTGCATAAACTATTAAAGTCTGGAAAAGCAAAGGGAATCCAAAACTTCTACAAAGTGTGCAACTTTGGTTTGGTAAGTTACATGTTTTAGTGGAAGCTCAGGCCATCTTCATTTGCCTGTGGTCAAATTTTTGGGAAGATAAAGCAACTGATTGCAGTTGGTTTTCTTTTGACACCTCTTAATGCTTCAGGCTTACAATGGTGTTATTTTCACACTGGAATTTTGACATACAGACTAATATACCCAGAAAGAAAAACATCATTGTGTAACTTGGCCTATAAAAGCTTCAACAGTACATTTGCAGCATGGCAGAGCTGTTTAAAGCTGAAAATCTTAACACTCCTTCATGGAGGATGGCTGTGAACATGAGCACAGGCAAGATGCTGATGTCCTCTTTGCAAAGGTAGGCAAGAGCATTAGGCAGCGCCTGCAGCCACAGCCTCCTCTGCCAGGACTAGGGGCTGGAAGCACTGCTCTCCTAAGAAAATACGAGTCCAAACAGACGTGCAAAATACAATTTTTCTGGAGGCTTGGAAATTATCTTTGGCCACAATGAATGTGCAAAAGCTTATTGTGTCCTCCAATCCCTGCTCATAATTAACATTTGATTTCTAAAAGCGTGGCAATCTCGTATGTTCTTTTCAGTAACAGCATGTGTTCTCGCTTCAGAGGAAATCAAAGTTGTATGATGTTTACATTTCAGCAGCATGCTTCAGAGAACGAAGTTAGACACCCAAAGCAGAGATGCTTTTAAATAAGATTACAGGGAAGTCATGGAACAGACGACCAAATGAAGTTACATTTCTCACCTGTTAAAATTACTTTTATAATATGCTTTCTGCTGCCTTAGCTTCTAAGGTCTGCAGGTAAAATAAACAATGGTCTGAAACAAAGCTGCTTAACCCATTTGTGAGGAATAATATCGTGGCACTCATGACCTTGCCTGTATCTGGACCATCCCTTTCCCAAAGTGAGACTCACCCTCTGCAGCCATCTGGGAGCAGCCTACACAGCAGCCGTGTTGCACTCTTTCTGCTGGGAGACCATTTTACATCTTTTAAAAAAATTTTTACAAGGTACTTATGCATTGATACACTGCCTATTCTGAGGAACAGTTATGGGAAAGCACCCAGAGGTCATTTATAAGGCCTGTGGTACCCTAAGGTGCCTCGGTTATCTCTGCATAATGCTGAACCATGCTGTGTAAGAACATCTTTGTGTTGCTCTTCAGGAGAAAATTTACTCCATAATGATGAGGAAAAGCTGAACAAAATTTGATTTATCCAGAAATAATGTCCTTTTTTTGTCCTCTTGAAGTCACAGGGTTTTATGTGGTAGCAAGAGACCTCTTTTGCAAGGTGTAGCCAGAAGGAAAAAAACAGTCAGCTCTAAGAAACACAGTCACTTGAAATAAACTAGAATTCACCACATAATTTTCCACATCAGTGTGGTGTGCAAATGCACTGGACAAATCCCCATGTTTGTTAAGGATGGAGAAGTTGCTTGATGTGTCACCTACAAAGCTCAGACTTGGCTTCAGTGAATGGTTTTTCTCTTGGTTTGTGTCCCAGCCTCGTTTAGCTTGTGTGAGCACTTTACAGGTTATGCAGGGATCCCTGGAGCTCACATTCCATGTAGATGAAATGTAAATCCACTGAGTTTTTGCCACTGATGATTGAAAAATGTGTTTAGTACATTATTATTAAGTGAGAAAAAGCAATGAGTGATGGAAATCTGTGTCTTTGATGCCGTTAAAGTTCTTTCTGTTAATACTGGTGAGCAGTGGTTGTAAGTCTGTGTGCATTTGTGTGAAGAGGGTGAAAAATAATAAAAAGATGACTGGAATCACAAAAGCATAGGGATACTAATACAGCCACCACTGTTGTACAGGAATTGGTTGCCATGCCCCTGGCATGTGTTTTTCCCAAAACACCACTGAGCAGTGCATGTTTGCTGGGTGGGTATTGTAGCACATCCTAACAGAAAACGGGGAGGGGGCATTCAGTGACACATTCTGATTAATTGGTTAACAGGAGCCTCCTCATACTCATTACAGCTATTCAGCCATATCACTTTTGAAATCTGAAGGCACAATTTTATCTGAGAGTCCATATGGCTTATCAGGAAACTGTGCATATAGAAAACTACCACAATCCTGAACCAAGATAATATTTACCTAATAGACCATAACAACTCAGAGAGAGTCAATATGGTCTCTCATTTGAGCATGCATTTTGATATGCATTCTACCTATCCAAACACAAGTCATTTACATTGCAAGCTATCTGTCTGGTAAATCCATGTTTAGGTAATTCTTATTACAGTGAGGCTTTATTACAAGACAGATTATGAAGATGACTTGAATGTATTGTAGTCCATGGACTAATTTGGAAATTACTGAGTATTTTCGTGATAGATTGTAATGGACTCTGATGGAGCTGTTGGCTTTTATCAGCTAAACCCATATTTTGGTATGTAAGCAAATTTGAAAAAGCAAAATATTTGCAGAATAATCAACCAGGCTGCTCTGTTTGACTTGCAGCATCCTGCCTGCTTTAAGCCACCAGGTTGATGGAAGGAGGGACTATCTGCTACCAGGGCACAGACCTGGCAGAAATGAGCCATTACCGTAAATTCTCTTGTGTCACTTCAACTCTGAGTAGCCTGAGAGTGTGGAGAGCAGATTGCTGTGGGCTAATGGCTGAGGAGAAAGTGAAGAGGTAACCCTGCTCACTTAATCCCATACAGCTCTGCAGAGAATATCCTATGGTGAAGCCATACTTGCCCTGAGAGTCCCGAGCAGATCCCTGGCTGTATGTTTAGAAAACCTTTAACACGGTAGTTAAATAGTCTTAATCATCCTCACACTCTGTATTTTCTGTTCTGTTTTCCCTCCATTGGAAAAGCAAAGGAAAATAAAAATGGAGAGAGGGCAGAGAGTATTGGAATATGGAAAAAGAAAACTAGCAACTAGATATTGTTTAGGTTTTATTTCAGTTTGGATACTGTTCCAAGTGAAGGATCAGAAAATTTTCAAAGAACACAGGGTTTTGTGAAAAATACACTCAAAGAGATTTTTCTTTTAAGGCAGCATTTTTGGCAAACCCCAGCCAAGAAAATTAAGTCTTCCTGAGGAAGGATTGTCCAAAATCACAGTGGCCCTCAGCATAAACTCTGAGAGGCTACAATAAGAGGGATGAAGGTGCCTCTCCTCTTCACTGAATGTAGAGGGACCCCACGTGGCTGGTGTAGACTATGTGCCTGCTTCCCAAATGACTCCAGTCAGGGAAGTTGAAACCTACTCAAATTCTGCTCTTTCACCAGATCGTCTCATTGAAGAAAAAAGGAAAAGCACTCAGGCAGCACCAGCCTTTCCAACAATTTTCCATAAGTTAGCACAGTGCATCTCCGCATAGATCAGTGTTCACAATCCTTTTAAGTAAACTGATTTTGGTCATGTTTATGCCATCTCCAAGCCACTTGGTGGCATTTCCAGAAGAGGCAGGAGGTGCTGGCATGGGATGGAATAGAGAGGGAGTTATTCTATGTTGGAACCACACAGAGAATAAGTGATGCTGTGTGCCACAGTTCTGGTAGGTCTTAATGCAACTGTGCAGAGAGTTGCAGTTACTATCATTAGGAGACATTTATGAAGTCTAAATTAAAATTCTGATAAATAATGTAAACTGAAATGCAAATTTTTTGTCAGATCTCATTTTTCTGGAGGAGTATCAGTAAAATAGCAGTTGACATAATGCCAGTAAGATAGTATAATGAAAGGTAATATTTAATTTCCTAGAAAACGCATTTAGATTTGATTATTGAGAGTCTGTCATCAGCTGTTAAGCTGCTAGAACAGGCTTCAAGACCTACTAGACTGACCACATAACCCAAACCCTTCCTATTAGCTAAATAAATAAATATAATCCATATTCCTCCATAGCTATTAAAGAAGCAAGTCACTGTGTGGCAGAAATGAAGGTGTCATGAAGAAATGAAGATTTGGAGCATGGAGCTTGCACGAATCACTGCACAGATTTGCCTTGGTTTTGAAGAAGAGATCTAAAAGGGAATGTACTGAAAAGAAATGTGTTGATTTCTGCCCTGCCATGTCTTGCTCATCTTACAAAGTGAATGAGGGGAGATGAACCTTTCCACAGTATCCCCTACTTCTGCTGATGCAGTATAAGGCTATCTAGGAAGCTCCATGCTAGTTCCTGCATACTCTGCATGGTCAGTAAGCATGCTACATTTAATTTCCATTGAAACAGCAATGCAGATTCGACAGTGCATCTTCATGAAGCTTCCTACATATTTTTTTATTTTGTCTGTCACCTCCAGTCTCAGTTCTTGCTCTTCCTCACTTCCTTCTGCCATCAAACCAGTGATAGTTGTGCCTGATGCTCTCAACAATACTTCTGTCTCAAGCCCATCTCTGACCCTCTCCTGCTCTGTCCTTCAGCCATATGTGTAGCATTTTTCTCACCAAACTAAACTGATGCATGCTTCTAACCATAGAATAATTCTAAGCACAGCCATCACATCATCCCTCTTTTAGGGAGAAGGCTTTGAGACAAACAGTTCCTAAGTTCAGGAAAACAGCATTTGCCATCAGTGAGCATGGCCCATGTTTGAAACATATATTGAAGTGCTTTGCAGAGTCAGGGTTCCAGTCAGTCACCTACGTGCCTCAGTTTCCCCTCAGTTCCCCCAGGGGCGTTACCATTTACTCACATTACTGATGTGTGGTGAGCTCCCGCTGACTGTGTGCTCACGATGTGCTCAGGAAAATGCCATTAGCTTTTCCAAAGGGCTGAATTGCCTCTCTTTAATTTTAACTGGTTTCGTTCATAACCTCCAATGTTCCTTCCCTGTAGAGTGCGTCCGTGTGTGATTTTTTTATGGGTAAAATTAAAATGCGTCAGGAAAGTTCCTGAATAACAAAGTGCAGCACTCCAGCCACCTGGAGTTTTATTCTATTTGTATGCCCACTCCTGCTTCCATGACTCTTTCAGAGGTTCCCACTCACAGCTGCAGCTAAATGGGCACGTCTAAAGGTGACAGATTGAGAATATATGTTCAAGTATATATATAAGTGTATATATAGATTTCCATTCCTCCTTTGTTTCTTCCTCCTGTTCACTGATGTTAAAATCACACACTTGCAATTTAAACCCCACCATACATTGTTATGTTGTAAAATAATGAAAATATTGCTCACCTTCATCCCTTCCCTTTCACAGAATTTGACAAACATCATTTCCCTCATTCCTAGTTGACAAGGAACTCTCATAAAGCTAGTGATCATCTTCTTTGACCATATCCTTGTCATCCCAGAAGAAGTATTTCCTGCACCACAGCATTCCCATGTAGGTCTAAGCTGACAGTTGACTAGGAAAGCTTCAGATCCCAATCAGACTTCTTGACACAACCAACATGTTCCTCACAAGACTCTGTGGAGTGTCACAGCTTGTACTGCATTATATTTACCTGAAAAATTCAGAATCTGGTCAATACTGTAAAGCTCTCAAAGTTGAAGGCACTCACACTGGCGAGGGGGGGAAGCCATGATTCTGGGCTTACATTTTTACATCTGTTTGCTTCAACCACCCTTGTGCTGCTTTTGTGTTCACTTTCTTTGAATATTCATGTGATTGAATTCTGTGTCCATTAACATTCACAGAAAGTGAACCTCAGAGCTGCACATATATTTGCAGAAGCAGCGGTTTACATTTGCACACTTAGGTATTCATAGCTAAAAGCACTCACTCGAGGAACAAAATCACTACCATTTAGCCAGCCAGTCCCTTGCAAAACTGTTTATTATCCACAGAGAACTGATTTTTGATCCTGCTATAGAAAATTTTTTGCTTGCTTTTAGAAAAAATTGTGTATGTAAATCACTACTTTCCATATATTTGTGCAAGTAGAAGAAAAGCTTAGACAGATTATGTATTAGGAAGTATTTGTTTAGAATTTGGATACTGCTGCCACAAAAGCATGACCTCTAGTAGATCTTAGTGGTATAGAAACTATGACACACAGCTGAGCAGATACAGGCTTTTCAGCAGAGATGTTACACATCCACCTGACACAGTTAATTAAAATGTCACTTCTATAGGAGTAAAGGGAGATGAATGTGAGCCAAACAGCTGAGCAGAGAATTTTGTTTTGCCTTTGAGCAATTCACTGTAATTTTGTTTAAACACAGGGTGGGGTATTTTTTCCATTGTATTGATCAAAAAAAGCTACAAAATGTACCCTAAAAAACCTCTGGTATATTCAAACCATTGTCTTCACAGCTTAGACTTATTGGTGCTAAACTTTCCAGCCTGTTCTGCACGGTGGCCTGGCACACTCTCATGCCTGCCAAGACCCCTTGTGATTTCAGTGGGAGTTATAACAATCTTGCCAGGAGGTTGTTTAACATCAAACTCTGCACTAAGTGACCACGTGGAGTTAAGCCCTGCTCCATCAGGGTATGTGAAATAATTTGTGGTTTGTTGAAAACGTAGCCTAAATGCAAATGATAAATTGGCACAAATGTCAGGAGCATGTGATGGTGTGTGTTGATGGCACAAAGCTGGGAGCTGCTCCCAACAGAGAAGAACTGTTATGTGGTGCAGGAGGGATTGCATGGTGCTTCAGACTGGAATAATGGAAAATTAGGGTAAAATTCATTCAAGGTGCAAAATATTAACTGATACGTTTGGAACTAACACCAAAAAAATGCCTCCCATAAGATGAGAGCTCATCACTGGAAATGACTGAAAGGTCATGAGCTGATTGTATGGCAGCTGTGAGCCACCAGCCCCGGGGCACTTGTAAGAAGGCTGCCTTCAGTTGTACCGGGAGTGATATTCCTTGGAGAGCTCAGGATGTATCAAGGTAAGTGTCGTGATCTGCTGGGCTGGTCTAGTGGCTCACTTCTGCCCGAAAAACAGACATGAGTCTTCTGCCCTTTTCCTGCACTCAGACACGGCTCCCACTATCTCCTGTGCACCATCTCTATTTAACTCAGACCCTTCTCATGGTCTTCTGCTGCGTCTCAGTCTAGTCTCCTGCAATTTTTGGTAACCTTGGAACAAAAAATGGGGTTTTTCTGAGAGAATGAGCTGCATCCATTTGCAGAGGGATTCAAAGAAACACATACCTACCACACGGTTAATGACAAGTGTGTGTAGCAGAGATGGAGGAAAGGGAAAGGAGTAGGCACTGATTCTACTGGGAAGTGGCTGTAAGGTCAGTTTATCCCATTTTGGGAAAACTGCTGCCATAGTGGCTTTGAGTAAGGCTCTGTCTGAGAGGAGCTCATCCAAAGCATTGAATAGATGTCATGGTCACACCAGGATGGGTCTTTTAGTGGTGTCTTTGCAGAGCAGCCAGAGAAAGGAGGTTCAGACTGCCTCACTGCCCTCCAGAAATGCTCCCGGGACAGTCAGGGGTTGGGACTTGCTTGCCAGATGGAAAATGCATTGTGCCAGTTGGTAGCCTCTGTGAGAGGCTTGATCCCAGATCTCCAGTCTGTGATACCAACTGGTCAGTGAGAAGCAGACTCCACAGAGTCTGCCATGCCAGCACACAAGTGCTGCAAACACCATTATATGGTCCTTTTTGTAAGCCTGATAGGGGTTTTTTGCGCTCAGCTGAAAACCTTGTCCAGAACTTGCCTCCTCTACTCAGTAGAAATCTAGTGATTTTCAGCTGAGTGTATTTAAGACCGGGGTGCACAGGGGATCAAGTAAACTCAATGGCAAAACAAGAGAAGGCAATTAGGAGGATATATGGCCAGGCTCTTAATTACCACATTGAAAGCAAATGGTCATAAGGATACAAATATAAAAGACAAATCTGCTCAGGGATAGCAATGATCCTCCAGCTCCTAAACATCCCAAGAGCCTTTTCAGCTACCAGATCTGGAAATCATGAGCTCCTGAAGACTCCCTACCTTCCAAATTTCTCCCCCATTTTCGTGTATCCTTCTATTCTTGGTGTTGTATCAGCTTCAGGAGCGGGTGGCCTGTTTCTGTCTAATAATCCTTTCCTGGGCATTCCTGCAGCATCAGATACTTTCACCATATAGCAGCTTACCCATGTTTGTCCCAGAGGCTTTGACACATGTTGCACAAATGATGTCTGTCTCAGGATCCAAATCTGGAGTAGTGAGAGGGATCCTTTCGTCCTTTCCTGTGCCATCACTTTGCAGCAGCTGTGCCATGCAGTGCTCTCTCCCCCTGCAGATATTCCTTCACTGCTGTGCCCAAGACTGCAGGTCCCAGATCCTGTAAGTGGTGGCTGAAAGGATCCAGCACAGTGATGAGGAGTGCCAGGGAACACATCCAGCAAGTGCAGGAGCATGAGGAGGCTGGGGAAAACGTGAAGGACAAGGTGTTTTCTGCCTTTCAGAAAGAGAACTGGGAAATAGGTCTGGAAAATAGAGGAGGAGGTGTGAAAACAGGATGATTTATGCGTATGTACACAGGAGAAAATGAGAAGCAAAGTTTCAAACTGGCAATTCATTTGGGTTTTTTATTGATTATAAATTGAATTTCCAAGCTATAATTAATAACCTGAGCATGGACCATACCTGTTATACAGAGTTGCTAACACATCTCTATAAAATGTCTAGCAAGGCAGTAGCTAAACATAAATTCTGTGAAGCTTATGATTCCCAGCATGTTACCAACTTCCTATAAAGGCAGTCTGTTATTATAAAACATGGCAGCAGGCATGGCCCTGAAATGCTGCTTGAAAACATCTCTGCTAGCAACTGTTTTCAGTGTTACTACACTTTTTGTGTAACCTTTGTAAGGTTTCTGTGGCACATTTACACCGCTTTCTTCTTTGTTCTTGAATAAAATAAATGCAATAGTCATATGTGAAAGTATGTTCAAAGACCATTAATGTTATTTTAATGTCTGTGTTTATGTCATAATTTACACTTTTTCCTTTGGACACAGTTATTTATACCCACAGCTGAAAATTCAGCTTTGGGCTTGGGGCTGTGTGATTTGGGCTGAGGTGGTATTGCAAATTTTGACTTTGTGGCTAGGGTTCTTTTGTATATACATATATATACAAAATTCTTTTGCCTTGACAGGCCTAAAAGGGGGGCAAAAGCACCCAAATGCTTTTATCTCTTCTCTTACACACAACTCCAACAATAATATAATAATTTTCATTTTAAAGTACACTAATGCCATTTTAATCATTTTTTGAGCAACTAACGTAATACAAAGGAAAGGATGAAATGGAATATTTGTGGCTGCAGAGACAGATATTATTATTCAAGGGTAGAAGCATGTGAAAGGGTAAAGGGGGTTTAAAGAGATACTCTTTTGTTGTACTTAACACTGATAAATGACATACAAGTCAGGATAACAGGGCAGAGCTCCTGTCAGGGAGACAGTGATAAATGTGGAGGCTGGGACAGAAAGGTCCACTAAACAGAAATCTGTATATGACACGTTGTACATTTGATAGACTTGTCTGCATGGTCTAAGCCACAAAGTGTTCCTCTTGGCTCAAATTATGGCCCTCGAGCACATCTTATACAACCACTGAGCTCATGTTTGTTTTCCCATTTCCGTGTGGCAGCAAAGATCAATTCCCCTTAATCAGTGCAACACACAGGGCTAAAACCAGAGAGGAAAAATATTCTTATACAAATATAATTGATATCTCTTTCAGGCAAATTATTGTATAATATGAAACAAAAAGCAAACAGACCTTTTTGTTATTACTGCTGTCTCCTTTTAAAAAAATGCCCAGCATAAACCTGTTAATCAAAAGATTCATTTAAGAGAAAACAAAATCTCCTGTTATTTCTTTATGAATCAAACAGAAGGTCTGTGATTTGTGCATTAAGCTTCCTACATCCCATGCAACATGACCTGTACTTCTTGAGTGTCCTCAGCATCAAAAATGAAGACAAAGGAGTGGAGACAAAAAAGGCATTTATGTCCTCCAGAAGCAACTTTAACAGTTCACAAAGAAAAAAAAACCAAGAATTCACTCATGTAACATTCACTGTGCCCTCCTAACAGATGACCAAGGCCTGTGCTTTCAGTAGGAGGAGCATGCATGAAGAAGTCCGTGTGATACCAGGTAAGAGCACAAGGAAGATTGAATGATAGCAGTTCTGCAGGACTGGTGGAGGATTAGAGACTCCTGGTCAGTCACTTTTGGGTTCCTTTAAGGACGCAGACGTTTTTACTGCCACATTCTGCCAGTCTCACTGAGCGCTGTGAGTCTGGTGGTGCAGTGGAGAGTTGCCAAGTTCAAGGTGGGAACACTTTCTCTGTTACAGCAGGTTGTGAACATACCATACCTTGGGTGAGACTGCCGTACATGTCTGTGGGGATCAATATCATAGGAGCATACAACGGTTTGGATTGGAGGGGACCGTAAAGACCACCTAGTTCTGAAGCCCTTGCCATGGGCAGGGACATCTTCCACTCAGACCAGGTTGCTCAGAGCCCCATACAACCCAGCTTCGAATACTTCCAGAGATGGGGAATCCACAGCTTTCCTGGGAAACCTGTGCCAGTGCCTCACCACCATCATAGTGAAGAATTTCTTCCTAATAGCTAATTTAAATCTACTCTCTTAGTTTGAAGCTGTTCCCCCTTGTCCTNACCAGGTTGCTCAGAGCCCCATACAACCCAGCTTCGAATACTTCCAGAGATGGGGAATCCACAGCTTTCCTGGGAAACCTGTGCCAGTGCCTCACCACCATCATAGTGAAGAATTTCTTCCTAAGAGCTATTTAAATCTACTCTCTTAGTTTGAAGCTGTTCCCCCTTGTCCTATCCCTTCATGTCCTGGTCAGAAGTCCCTCTCCAGCTCTCTTGTAGACTCTTTAGGTACTGGAGGGTGCTCTAAGGACTCATTGGAGCCTTCTTTTCTCCAGACTGAACAACCCCAGCTCTCTCAGCCTGTCCCCATGGGAGAGGTGCTCCAGCCCTCCAATCATCTTCATCACCCTCCTCCAGACTTGCTCCAGCAGGTCCATGTGCTGACACACGTTTAACGTGTGTTTAACAAAGTTTAACAAAGATGAGTCACAAGGGCAGCGTTGAAACCTGAATTTCAAAGTTATCCAGCTTCATATCTGCAAGTGTCACCACTGGCTGCTTTTGTCCCTTCCCGTCTCCAGCCCAGTCCCGGGGAGTGATATGGAGTGGCACATCTGTGGTCCAAGCCACAATCACCTCTCACTTACTGAATTTAGGGCTGGGAAAACAGATGGGACAGAGCTCTCCTCTCCAGCACTGTGCAGAGGAGACTGGGACAGCAACACAGGTATCTATGTTCCGTTTGCTGCTGAGAACTCCCTTCTTCCAAAGTCTTCTGGGACTGTAGGACAGATCAGCAACATTGCTGTCAAAAATGTTTTATAGGGAAAAAGTATTGGAGGCCTTCCACTTAAGTGGCTTCACTTTCCAAGCACTCAGTAAGTTCAGGAACAGGTTGTCCAAACTGTTCTGAAGGGGAGAGGGGGTAGAGACCATCTCTGCAACCATACAACTGAGCTGAAATTCCAGGGAAGGGTTCCTGTGAGAGTGGCCAATCTCAAGACCCTCTTACCAGTGTGGGAGGTGTAAGAGCTACAGATTTTAATACCGTGAGGCCAGGCAGATGGGTGCCCACACAGAAGCTGGGGATATGGGAGTGATCTTAAGAAGAAACAAGACCCTTTAATAAATCCTGCCATATTTCAGACGCCGGGTTTACAGAAACTATGTTTAATATAATACAGTCTCAACTCAGTGCTGACAAACCAGCTGTTGCTATCCACTCATGTCCTTTGCCCCTGGAGCTGATACATCCTCTGAATGCTCAAACCAGTGGGAAGAAAGCATGTACTCGTTTCCAATGCAACTTTCCCCCTCGCTGCAGCTCTGTAATGCAGGGTCTTGTGGGAGAAGGGCTTGCTCACCTGCCCATGTTTGCATGTGGACCCTGGCATGTTCTGCATCGTGTCAGCCCTGCAAAGTCAGTAAGGAACAGGGTCTGTATGTGCCCAAAATGGCCTACGAAATACTCTGGCAAATGGATGCAAGCCCCTTCAAAGCATCCCTTTTCATAACGCGCTGCTCTGACACCACAGCTGACACAGTCCAAACAGATCGACTCGGGGAGGGAAGGGGGAGAACGGAGGAAAATAATGTGTTGTCCCCCACATGCTGTTTTCTGTCGTAATTTGCTCCCTCTTGCAATGTGGGTGAGAATTGGCATCTGATACAGAAATCTCCTGTTAGTCCCTGGAACCAAAGAGTGCATTAAGTAACAGACCTCATGTCCATGATTTTAAAACTATATTACAAGGGTTTTTCCATTTAAAATGTATTTCTACTACCAGGTCTAAATATTGATTTCAGGCTAGAAAATTTTGCATGTTAGGATGGAAAGAGAGAAATGTGCTGCGTTTTCTCATTTTTGACTATTATAGTACCTTTTTCGTTATTAAAATAGTAAAAAGGGAAGAATTTATCAACTGTTAGCTGTTGTATATCTTGATTTTTCCCATTTTAATCCTGTAAATTTTTGACAGGAACTGAAATAAGCTCTACAGGGATTTTTTGGAGACGAAAAGTCTATTCAATAGTAATGTAAAATGCAAATTAAATATTTGTTCGGTGTTTAGTCATTCCTCCGAGACTAAAAGAAATTCTTCATCACGACCTCTATACTGACCTTCACATCAAATTAGAAAGTTATAGTGTTTATATGGAACCATATACACTGTCTCTATTGTAAAGAAGAAATGAATATTTTACAGCAATTGCAATTTGTTTCAAGGATCATTTTCTGAGATCTCTGCTTGCTGAAGACTACAATTTACCTTTTTACAATTTCATTTAATGATCTGACATTTGAGACACTTCCTAATTAATTCTGTCGCTGCCTAAGCCAGCTGTGATAAATATAACCTGTGCATACAGGATTACATTGTCGCTTTTAGAGAATACATCCAGTGAGAAAAGGTGAAGCTTTTGTGGTAGGACATTTGTGTCATCCATACTGGAAACGATGAAACTCTGGAGTAGCCGCTGCACTGAAGAGCTGGTGTGAAAGGCTGGACAAAGTAAGGATGGGAGAAGAGACTGCTCTGTACTTAACATTTGTCATGGTGTGAGTTGGTTTTTAGCACACAGAACCAGCTGTTTCAGAGTTTGGCATTTGCAGGATGCTTCTTTATCAATAGTTCCGGAGTGGAGCGCACTGACTCAGCTGTGGTCAGCATGAGGCAACCCGGCAGGAACGTGGGGTGTGTAATCCCCCTGGAAAACCAGAGGGAACATCCCAGGCATGGCCAGAGCGTGGGCTGCAGCTCATGGCTGGGTTAGCCAGGGGATGCTGTGGTTAAAGAAGTCAAGCTACAAAAATGGTCTTTGCGAGCCAGCGACGGGGTCATTTCTAAAATGGCTTTGCAAGAGGCAGCTGTGACAACTGAGGACACAATTTGGAGTGACCACTGGGCCACCAGGCTGAGCAGATCCTTTGTTAACTTTGTACAGTCAGCCATGGACCTTGCTTATCAATCAGCAAATAAAACAGCATTTTTAAATCTGACAAACACTCCTGGATACTGCCCAAAAAATTGTGCACTGCATGTGCAAACTTCTGCCTTATATCTTTACTTCCAAGTAAATATTTCAAGGGTTTTTTCTCTTTTTTTTTTGATCAGTGAATTAAAGCAGGGATGTGAACGGGCAGTTTTTCACGGCACAAAAGTTAGGGGTTTTTCCATTAAAGAGCAAAAACCTCTAGAATAAGATTATAACAGATCTTAAGCTGTTCATTATTTTCTATATAACAGATCCTGCTGTGGAGGAAATAGTAATTGCAACAACTGGAATAAGTCTAATACTTCTAAATTTCTGTTTCTATGGTGACTTTAATAAATATTCTTTTCAAGATAAATTTAGGTACTCAGGAACATAAATGCTTCCTGCCTTCTGTTTCAGACTAAAATAGAATCATATTAGCACAGAGATATATTTTAGACACATTTGGCATATTTTCCCCAGATTGCCACTTTCTTGGTGACTGTTATTTTTTTCTGAAAAAGTAGCAGATAGCCATAAATACTGCTTCATTTAGATTAGAGAAACTGTGACTGCAGTAACAGGAGTAGACCTGGTGTGGCAAAGGGGAAATTCTGCAGCTTGCAGGGACCCAGAATGAGATGATTTCACCTTTGCTATGGCCATCACTCACAAAATCCTCAGCAGCAGGAGGAACAGCCCAGCCATCAGAGATTATTTGGTTGCCTAAACATGTCTGGTGGCTGCAGACTGGAGCTATGGCTGTTCCCCACTCAGTCTTGGAATCTTTTCTTGTGTCAGCACAGGTGCCCTGCAAGCCGGGCTTTGCCAGAGCAGGAATTCCAACGTGTTCTCCCCATTGTTAAAAGTTGTGAGCTTTAACACTGGTCCAAAGTGACACGAGCATTTTTCCTTTCTTTCTTTTCCTCCTGTGTCTATAGAACCAATAACTTTATGTCATGTTAGCTCTTTGATTTTAAACCTGAAGTAATCTGCAACCAGAAAAATAACAACTGTGTTTGGAGTCTTCCATCCGAGAGGGAGCAGGAGGGACGAGGCTGGAAGTGGTGGAGCAGGTTGCAGCTGAGTTTGGTTTTTGTAGTGGAGGTTTCCCTCCAGTGGCTTCTCCAAAAAGTGCAGCGTTGAAGAAGCAGCTGGGGTTTTATACTGAAATAAGGCTGACTGAAATAAGGTGCTCTCACGTCTCGCAAAGCTAGCCCCATCCCCTGTTACCTAAGAGAAAAAGCCAATGAATTAGGCAAACTGATGTCAACATTCACGGCTCCTATGGGAGTTCACAACATCCAGCTAACAGGAAATTTAGGCCTGTCCTTCTCTTGAACGAAAAAGCTATTACCCTCCTTAATTTATCCACATCATGTTTTCTCTAATAACAAACTCCTGAATGCAGTGCTTACCCCAAGGAGCTTATAATCAAAAAATATACAGGAAATAAAAGAAATCAGGAACAACTACATTATTCTGCATAATAAAATATTTGTATAATGTACTATGCGTCTTTTTTCTTAAGCCTTATGGCAAAGTAGAATTAAAATAAGAGCTCTGAAGGCAGGTTATGATGTCGTTTTGTGGCTGTTTGCAAGAGGTATCTCCCAAGCCCTAGGGCCTATGGAAGAAAGCGTACAGGTTCTTGTTGGAAAAGTTAAGCAGGAATGATGGCACCCTGGCAGGGAGAACTGCCTCGACAGGCAGTGGAAGCTGAGGCAGAAGGTTGGGAGCTGGCCAGGCTGTGCCCAGAGAGCCAAGGCAAGAGGCTGGTGTTCAGTATCTGAGAGAAAAGTGCCAGTGTGGAAATAGAAAGGTGAGAGGCAATCCAGGCTGGAGAATGACCTTTTGTAGCCCTTGAGTAGGAGTAGGGTAGGATTGAATTTCTGAAGGGTAACTGAAAGAAACCTGGAAGGATCTGAGTGTGAAAATGGGGTGCCTGGAGGAGAGGTTTACTTGTGGGCGTTGCTGGGAAGGGTTGGCTGCTAGAGAAGCCAGAAATCAAGAATCATTGAGATTCCAGTAATCACAGCTCAGCCAAATCCCAGCTCATACAATGGCCAGGCTGGGAGCCTGAGTGACAGGCAGAACAGCCTTATCACCTGCCATGATTAGGAAAGGATGTGGAAAGGAAGAAACATTGTGAGGGAAGATTAAAAACTGAACAAAAAGCAACTGACCAATCACAAAGATGTGCCAGGATTTTAGCCTGGACAGCAAATGTAGGATCCAGATCCTGCTTAGGACACAGAATCCGAGGGATCTGCCAAGGGGCCTGTGTGTAGGGGCCTGTTACAGTCGCTGTCAGGGTGAGCTCTGGAGCCCAGAGGAGGAGCCATGTGGCCAAGGGCAGGTCAGTACATTAGGATGATCTCCAATATTTCCTGAGGGTCAGTGGATTGCCCTGACTATAGCTCCACTGTCTGCTGTAGGTACTTAGGCAGTAGCTCCATGGACATAGCTCCCTATGGGTGCTTTCCACCCGAGGAACCCAGTAATCCAGACACTGTCAGCGTTAAGAGGATACTGGGATCAAAACCAGTGATGCCCCAGAGAGGGTTGGAAAGAGAGATGAGAAAGGAGCAAATAGATGTAAAACAGGAGAATCAGTAAGGGACGATGTTTAGTTCTAAAATTTTATGTAGCCTGAGTGAGAAATTTTTGAGTCCTAGGTGGACTTCTTTGAAAGGCAGCTTTTGTTTGTTTGTTTTCTTTGTTTATCTATTTATTAGATTCAAAACAGACACTTTATGCCAGAGACACTGTTTTTGCATCACATCATGACCCATCACTGGCCAGGTGAGAGAAATTTTGATCACAGTTTAGCAAAGCACATTGCATGCAACCTAAAGACTGGTCCCTCTGAAAGCCAGGAAACAATTCACACATTTAAATGCATCTAAAGACTGAACTTGTTTTTAATCATAATCACAGAAAATTACTCATTTAAATACTACGAGGGATTGTAAGTCTCTTCCCTACGCTCACTGACTTTTACAGCACTTGAATTTTTAGCATTTAACGTTAGAATGTAAGTGTTATGATCTTTATTTTTGGATGCACTTTTACTTTGCTCTAGAGCTGCTTAATTCTCTGCCATATCTGGAATGACATTTGCCATGGATATCAGCCAGTAAGTTTGTGAAAGTTTTTCTGGTTCCCTGGAAACCTTCCCTAACATCCCACCCTGCCCAGAGTTTAGACAATGACACATCTCAGCGTTACATACTTCCCATGCCTCAGTTCTGAAGGGATTTTTCCCCTTTGCCTATGAAGAAGAGCTGACATAGCCTAGATCGGCTTTTGAGACATTCTTGGAATAGTCAAGATGCTCCGTGTTTAAGAGAAATATTTATTTTACAGTTCGCAGCCAAGGGCAGCTGGCCTGGCTCAGACCCCGCTGACTCCATCAGGAACTGGCTCCGGCTGACAGAAGCTGCTCCCTGCCTGCCAACAGATACATGGCCAACCAAAAGTGTAAACCTGAGAACTGGGGGAACTGTACTACCAGTAAATAAAAAACCATGAGTTTATACGGATTACACAAAGTGAACAATGCTTGGCCTGCAATTTTAAGTGACTTACCTTTGCCCAAGACTTAGACAATTTAGAGAGCCACTGAAATGCAGATCTGGGCCCCAGTCCAATGCACCCTGGGGACAGAAGAAGAGACACGTATCAGTATCATCGAGTACCAGACTCCAACCTGAGAGACCCAAGCAAGGGATAAGCAGCCCCTGTGGCAACATTTCCAAAGGGGGAGCACTCAGAATGAAAAGAATTTAAATCAGAATACAAGTTGGTTTGCTGTAGAAAAAGAAACAACCCACAATATAATAACTGATCCATAATAATATTCTTCAGGCTCTTTCTCCATATAGTCAAGTCCTCCAGCACTTCCTCTGACTGTCAGAGAGATTTCCAGCAGATTTCCTGATTCCCAGCAGATTTCCCAATTTCCAGCCTTTCTGCTCTGTCTCCTGTTTGCAGAGCGTCTGTTTCTTCCAAAATAAGCAGGACTTATTCCTGCTGGCACTATGCCTTTTACACGTAAAATAACCTGGGCAGAACGATAACAACCAGATGTGATATATGATGTATCATAATCTATAACAGCAACATCTCTCTCCAGCCCAGGAGGGTTATTTCATTCATCAGGTTTAACGAGTGTTCAAGCAGTTTATGACACGTACTGCTTCACACAATCTAAATGCAGCTATGTCATTATATCAGATAAATCTTCCGAAGCAAGAATCTGTGCTATCACACACGCACAAAAAAATGGTGTCTGTGCTACTCCAAGAGCTCATGTTTTGCCAAATGAATTCAATTGGGATTTGGGTTAATGGTTTTAAATACAATTATTCTACACTAACAGTGAATTTAGGGCTTTCTACTATTAGTTCTGCTCCTGTGCTGGGTCACTAGGAAGGTTCTGAGGCCGTGCAAAGAGTAACTAGCTCCCATGAGAGCCCTGGCACTCAGACTGGCATCGGGGTCGTCCTGCTAACAGCGCGATTTTATTCCGAGTTTGTGAAATCCATAAATTGTACTTAGTAATAAAACCTACACAGATTACAAGTAAAGAGAAGGGACAACGTGAGACTTGAATTAATAATATTGTGGTTTCCAAGCAGGGGTCAAGGTCAAAGAGCATTTTCAAAGTGAAATCAGCAGCTGTTGTTTCCATGTGCCTATTTCTTGTCCCCAGCCATACGTGATGCTGGAAGAGCCATGTATACATCACGAGCAGACTGATGAGAGCTTCTGGCAACACTCCAAAAGTAGGCTATAATGAGCAAATGACAGTTGGGAACTGGCAAATTTCTGGTTTCCTTCTAAGATTTTAAAATGTGAATGGGTTTTCCAGAGAGTGAGGAGTTACCAGCAAAATATTTCCCTGGCATCAAAATTATTAATCTGAAATAATTCAAGGATGGCTGTACTGGTCTGCTAAATCCCGGTTAGAAGAATTTTTAAAACAAGAAAACTAGGGGGAGTAGAGTTTAGAGTCACTTTACTAACAATATAGAACAATACACATATGTTTGTTTTGAAAGGTTATAATTAGTGCCAGTCATAATAAAATGCCTGGAGCTAAAGACGTAAACTTGTAAAGATATGGAATCCATTGGAATCACATATTGAGCAATGAGCAATGGATTCTTTGATACAGTTTGCCTTGATATAGCCCTATAAAGACCAAGAGCATCCTTGAAAATTATTTGATAACATAATATTCATATACTGAGGCAATTGTTTTTAGAAGTCTTGAGGTTAAGAAGAAGTGATGTAAATTTAAACTGGATTATAGCTTCAGAATAAATTCCTATTTTAACTTGGATGAGTTACGTAGATTTATAAGCAGAACTTGAGCATTCCAATACCTAAAAAGACTACCTTTAGGCACATGGTGTTTTGAGGGCTGGGTCTGAAGGTGGGAATGGGCACAGAGCACCTTGATGGTGACCCCCAGCAGGAGCCCAGGCACAGACTTGGTGGCTGTGTGTCCCTGAATGCAGAACATGTAGGGGTGTTTAGGGAAATCGCTGGGGAGAACCTGGTGGGGCCCCAGGCTAAGGACATTGTCAGATTTAGCCAAGGAAGGTTGGTGGCTGAAGGCTAGGCAGGTAGACTTTGAGCTTTGGCTTTGGAATTGCTTTTTTATCTCTTCATGTCCTGCCTGTAGGAAGGAGATAACAGATTTTCTCCAGCTGTTGATAAAGTGGCAAAGAAAATTAAAAAAAAAAAAAAAAAGGAAAAAGAAAGAGAAAGCAAGACAGTTGTATAAACCTAGACAGACAGAGACACATTACCTCAACAGCACCTGAATCTGAGGCTGAAAAAGAGAGACAAAATTGTGTTTGTCCTGGAATGAATAACTTTTAGAAGAGCAAGTTGAAAGCCCAAAAGTAGACTACAAATTACAACCCTATCTGTTGTCTCTTTGGGGGAAAACTGGTTAAAGATACCAAGTAGATGGTGGGAGCAGGACTGAACCACAGAGGGACCGTGAAGGACTGGTCACTGAACGAACACACAGTCGGAAGATGGGCAGGCGAAGATGCCCAGTTATGCAGCGCTGGCATAGTTTACTACCAAATGACAGCAGAAGCCATACAGAAAGACAAGGGATGCACCAACTTCTCTGTGTCCCTGGAAGCTGCCACCAGCCCAACCTGAGAAGCTGTAGAAATGAAGAAGAGAGGGCTGAGCCTAGAGGAGATGGTCCCTGGAAGCACCTTGTAAAGAAGGAGAGGACCAGAGGAATGAGGGGACTGGTGCTGGAGCTGAGGACTCTGCAGCAGTAATGCAATCAATGCCCTCCCCTCAGCGCTTGGACTCAGGGATGTGAGCAAAGGCACAGTCTCAAAACTTGAGGGCTTAGTGAAAAAGTGTTGAGTTTTAATAAGGAATAATTTCTTCACACTGCGGTGATAATTTGCCCAATTTCTGCTACATGTGAATGCAGTGACGCCGTCTGTGGGGCAGGGAGGTGCACAGAGGGCGAGCGTGAGGCTCCTGCATGGAGCAAACAAGCTCATACCGTGTTCTCACAGCAAAGCTGTGCTGGTGGGAGTCTGCTCGGGGCATGCCTGGTATTTTTGGAAGCCTGAGCAGATTCAAATAGCTGAGCGCTGATGTGTCTGGGATCAGGAGCCCAGGTCAGAGAGGATTAGGAAGAAGGATTCGTGGTGGCGTGGCTGCCTCCAGCTCTCCTGCAGCAGGCAGCATCCGGGACCCTTCGTCATCAACTGTGTCCTGTCCTCCCCACGGCCAGGCCAGCTCACTCCCGTGTCCAGCAGCGTGGGACATGGCTCTTCAGAGATCTACATGAAGGTGGAAATGTTTCACACTGCTTTGGGTCACTGTGCAAAGCAAAGCACTTTTTAAATGGTTAAAGTTGATGGACCTAGGAGGAGGACACAGGCACTGGTCCTGCTCGAAAGACATCACTTTAGGGGTAATATTGTGTATACTTTTTCTTCCTTCTTTCAGTCTTTGCCACAGCTGGAAATGATAAAAAAAATCCAAACCCGAAACTCCACCACTTTCTGTTTAAGTTGCTGTAAAAATCCAGTCCCTGGGTGCTTTGATAGGAGATAGCCTAATCCTCTTCTTGCTTGAGTGGTCTCTCCAATTTCTGCTGTAGAGCTGACAAGTCCCTTTGGGGTTTATGGTGAGGGATTTTTTTTTAGTCCTTTTTTTTTTCCTTCTTTTGCTCTACTGATTTTTCCTCAAGGGAAATCACTGAGGTTTTTTTTTATTTTACAAGCAATAGCTTCTTATTTATTTAGCTAAGATATCTAATTCCATTAAAGATAGCTGCTTTGAGGGTCTTTTTAAACATTTCTCCTTTTGCTCTGGATTCTTGAGATTTTACAGCATCTTTTCACCACACTAGTTGTCTTGGATAGTTAGAGTTCCATTACGTTTGTCTAACAAGCGGGAAAATGTATTTAAACCCTTCAGAGAGAACAGTCCCAGGTCTGTTCCACTCCAGTGGGACTCACATCCCGTGTGCTGGGGCAGAGCTGAGGGAGAGCCGGAAAAGAGCTGGGTACTTTGCCTCTGCACTAACCTGTGCCCCCAGAATGTGTGTGCCTATAAAGGGACAGGTTACAAATACAGAAGATAAATAACTGAAGGGGTTTAATAACTTTATCTGTAATGGATGTGCTGAAATGTTCCTATAAATCGAGGTGGTATCTTCCTATAGCCCTGCTCCATGTCGCATCCCGGAGTGGTGGCCGTCACGGCACAGGAACAGCTGGACAAAGAGTTATAGGCTGAATTATGCCAAAGGGCAGGAATGTGCTGTTCCTCCAAATACCACTTCAGCTGCTCAGTTTTGTTTTCTCTTGACAAACAAGGGATAAACTAATTACATTGTATTGCAGATAGCTGTGGATGGAAGTGAAACAGAGCCGCTTATCTCTGGGAAAGCCCTCGGATATGACTGTGGTTGTGCAAATACTTGCACTGCAAATACAATTACTCAGAGTGAGAGGGGATGCAAGGAGAGCCACGGGCAAAGGGTGGAGCAGGGCACTTAGCAGACCTCACCCATCTTCATCTCTGGTGTGTCTAGATTTCAGGGACAGGGAGAAATGTGCTGTCTCAGTGTTGGCACTAAGGAGAAATACTCTGTAGGGTTTAATTTCATCTTTATAAGCTACAAGGCTGTTTACTCTGTATTATTCCACATTGTTTCCCTGTCTGTTTGCCTTGTGAAACAGCATTTTCGGTTTCCTGGTCTGAAAAATTAATGAGCTAAATGCACTGAATGAAGTGCAAGAGATACACAGGGGGAACAGAGAGGCTGACTGGAAACCGTTCTAAGACTGGCTCAAGAAAGCAGGAGCAGAGTCAGGAACACCACGAAAATCCTCTGAGTCCCAGTCTCTTAACCATGAACCCCACCTTGTCAAGGACAGAGTTATGTTTGCAATGTGGCTGTGCATCACGCATCAAGCCACTTCCTGCCTCCAGCCCACCATCACTTGAGCAAATTTGCAGCTTTGATTTTCATGTCTATAAGGGCAAATTCCTCAGAAAAAAATTGTTCTTACAGATTAATATGCTGAGCAACCCCAAATGCTCAGGAATTGAAGAAAACCAGAAAGACTCTAAAGAAATAGTAAGCATCTTTTTACAAAGCTCATAAATCAGGCTAATGTGTTAGGAAATTCAGCTGTATCAAAAATGAGGATGAGGTAGTAGCTTACAAAGCAGAAAGCACTTGGCTGATGCCAAAAAGCTCTTTCAGTGTTGGTTTCCATTTGACAAGAATCAGGAACACAGCAACTTCTTCCCAGGGGGAAGGCAAACCTCTGCTTTATTTATGAAGTCAGGAACCTGACTGGAGTACCTTAAGCTTTGTGGAGCAAAGCTCCTTATGGGCTCATAAATGGTGTCAGGATTTGGGGGCTTACTGTGGGTGTTGGAGTTCACTCATCACAGCAAAGTGTTCCACGTTTGGAGCGATACAAATCAGTTGGTGAAGGCTGCTTTAGGGTAAAGTGCCTTGATGGGATTTCCTCCCCACTGCACTTGGAAGGATGCATCAAGATTTAATTCACTGAATATCAGCATATATTAGTGCAAATAGCACAGCAGCTGCCAGGGCTAAATTAAGGAATGGTTAGCTCCATTCAGAAAAGCACTCCACAAGGTTTAATTTAAATAGGAAGACCTTTTGGGGATCTTTTATAGAGGACACATCCTGGTAATGTCATCAAATTATGACTGGGTTCTGAGGCTGCAACATGGTACTTCTGTTACTTGGCTTCTGTGCTTTCTGATCAAAATAAAATATCCTTCAAGAGTGAGATTCAGAGTAACGCTGCACGTAACAATACTTTATGTTACATACATGAAGCCTTAAATAATTCCAGAATCTGTGTTGGTATAATTAATGTTTAATACCTCTTTAAGTTCACGTGTCATTATTCCAGTAAAGGTATTTATCGCTAGAAATGCAGTGCTAAAACACTCAGTGCTGAGTCCTGCACCAGGTGAATACACACAAATACATCCCCTCCAAAGAGGGGCAGCAAAGTGGGAAAAGCTGCACCTGCAGTAAATGCATCCACGTGACAGAAATCCCAGACAGAAGGCAAGGGTCTGATATAAAAAGCATGGTATTTATTTTAAATTAATCTTCAAAGTGTAAGAATACAGCTGTGTCCTGGGGCTCTAATTTCAGATAAGGAAACAAAACTGTGCACTCCCTTTGACAGCTCTCTATCTCTTATCCAGCTCTTGCAAGTAGAAGAAATAAAATACACCAAAATCCCCTTAACAACAGTGTAATTATATTTATCAAAGTCTATGTAATTATAGCTACCCTGGCAGCTGTATTTATGCCATTTCCCTCACTAAAACCCATTCCTTGTAGCTAACTCAGGACAAACCCTGTGTTTAGTCCTGGCCAGAGATGCTCCTACCCATGCAAAGACCCTGCAGCCAGACAGGCAGCTGTGTAGAAGAAGCTGCTGTTTGGGGAACTGAGTAAACTGAAGTACATTCTGTATGGGATGATGCTTAAAAGAGGTAAGTATTCCAGTTGTGGGTGGGTGTTCCTCTGTGAAATACACTCTGGGCTTGCAATGAGATGAAGGCATCATTAAGTGAAATTATATGGTCCCATGTAGTGTAGCAGATCAGATTTTCATAATACTCCCCTCTTGACCTTAAAACAAAGGAATTCCACTGAGGAATCCCAAATTAGATTTAGATCACTCCAATGTTTGGCACTGCCTGAACATAAACTCAGAGGCCTGAAAAATAAAGGCTCTGCCCAAAGATATTCCAAAAACTGCTGATTCCATTGCTTTAAGACTGATAAAGGTAGTTCCAGTTTGCTTCTGCTTCTTAGCTGCTAGGACAGTACCCATCCTCTTGGCTTAATAAAAGTAGGTAAAAACATCCCAAAAGATGCTTAAGGTCCATATACATTTGGACGTGTATGCTTGAATATTTATTTCTGTGAAGAAAGAAACAACTTTCAGCTTTTCACTTCAGTTTGACCAGAAATTGCCCCCGAAGCAGAGCAAGCAGCCTGGCAGGAAGGAGTAATAAAAGCTCCAAAATACAACTATACCTGACAGAAAATTGACTTTTTAAAATTAATGGTCAAACTCTTCCTGCCTGACGTACCTGCTTCCTCAGGGGACATTCATCTTTGCCAAAATACCCCAATGAAAATATCTTGATTAACTGTTTTTCTGAGCAGCTCAGTTCTGTACAGGGAAACAATTTGGTCCCTGTGTCACTGGTCCTTTGTGCAGCAGTAACAGGTGGATGTTCAGTGTTCAGCCTTTCCTGGGCGAATGTGCAGATGAACCTCTTTGGATGTGGAGCTCTTTTACCAGTGATGTTGCCAAAAAAATGTGGCCCCTATGCAATGCAGTGCAGGACAGAACTTGTTGACTGGTTAGTTGATTCCTAAGAGGCGAAAATTCCCACCCTACAGGGAGGACTTCTGTAAGAAGCTGCTGGAAGCTTCCCCTGTGTCCAGCAGAGCCAATGCCAGAGGGTTCCAGGATGGACATGCCACAGGCCAGGGCTGGGCCAGTTAGGAATGACAGTAATACTTCTGGGATCACATAGTTTAGAAGGAAAAAAAAGTTACTGGGCAGATGTAATTATGGCCAGGGAAGAGCAGGGTGAGAATGTGTAAGAACAACAACTCTGCAGACACCAAGGTCAGTGGAGAAGGAGGGGCAGGAGGTTCTCCAGGCACTGAAGCTGAGGTTCCTCTGCAGCCGTGGTGAGGCAGCTGTGGCCCTGCAGCCCATGGAGATCCATGGGGGTGCACACATCCAGGAGGAGATCCCCATGCCTGAAAAGAAGGCTGTGAACCCATGGAAAGCCCGTGCTGGAGCGGGCTCGTGGCAGGGACCTGCAGACCTGTGCGGAGAGGAGCCCACGCTGGAGAGGTTTCCTGGCAGGACTTGTGACCCTGTGGGGGCCCACACTGGTGCAGGCTGTGCCTGAAGGACTGACCCCATGGAAGAGTGACACAGGAGCTGGAGCAGTTCATGGAAAACTGCCTCCCTTGGGAGGAACCCCACGCTGGAGCAGGAGAAGGACCCCTCTCCCTGAGCAGCAGCAGAAACAATGTGGATGAAGTGACCGCAGCCCCCATTCCCCATCCCCAGAGAGCCAGCAGGGGAAGACAGAGCCCAGGAAGAAGGAGCGGGGGCAGAGGGGTGGGTTAAGAGGGGAAGGAGGGCAGGTGTTTTAAAGATTCGTTTTACTTCTCATTATCCTGCTCTGATTCTGATTGGTAAATTCAATTAACATCCTCAAGTCAAGCCTGTTTTGCCTGGCTGTTAATCTGTGTGTGATCTCTCCCTGTCCTTATGTCAACTCATGAACCCTTCCTTATATTTTCTCTCCCCTGTCCAGTGGTGGAGGGAATTTATTAATAGAGTGGCTTTGGTGGGTGCCTGGCATCCAGCCAGGGTCAACCCACCACACCATGTCTATTTTTAATTTAAAAAAAAAAATCCAAAGTGATGCAGAAGATTTCTTATTTCCTTTGCCCTAAGAAAGGCAAAAAAAAGTGTTCCCAAAAAGGTGAGACCTTTATTTATTTGTTCTTCAAGAAGCACAAGACATTTTCAGTGTGGGCATTAGTGGGAGAGGGCCCACTTCTGTCCTGGCTGAGGGAGAGCTGGCCCAGGACAGCCAAGGCCAACCAGTTGGCAGCAGAGGTTGCTGCAAAAGAGCAAGAATGAAAGAAAAGACAGGAACAGCCTCATGGGCCTTCCTGGACACCTCTGGGTAATGCCTTGCACAGCTCTCAGGGGAAGAGGTTCTGCTTCCCTGCAGTTACATTGGTCCATTTTTGTCACCAGTATTGTGGGACTTTAATAGTAAATCCTCAGTGCTGACCATCATCTCTACCATGAGTGAAGGGAAGCGAGAGCAGGTGCTCAGGTCAGCTTTACCCTTTCTCCTCCTCCTTCCACCATCTCCAGCATCCACAACACGTCCTTCCCTGCCAGCCTGCTTAACTTCACACCTACACCACTGCTCCCTGCATAGGCACCAAACCCTTAAAACGACAACAGATGTTTTCCTTATCATCATATTTTAAAAAATTCTTAATGAAAGCTGAGGTTAAAAAAAAATATGTAATAAATTGCTCTGCAGCGCTAGACAAACAGCCTTCATGCTCCAAAGGTAAAAGGCTTATTTCAGGAAAGCAAGCACGCTGATGGCAAAACACAGACCACTATCAATTGCTGCTCCCATAAATCACATTTATTTTCCAAATAATAGGAAGATTCATTGTTTTCTGCCAAGCAGTGTCACCTGGTAATAGGAGCCAGTCAAAGCAACAGTAATTTTCACACCATAAAAACAGTATCAAGATTGTTCACTGAGTAGGATGAATGCCATTGATCAGGGGAAAAAAAAACCTATAAAAACAGGAGACAAAAGCAAAGAAATTAAGTAATGATCTATTGGGTGTGTAATGAAAGGTCTGTTAACATTTCCATTATTCAGCTTCCCTCCGTGGATGTCTCCTCTGAAGCATTTATGGCCCCACTAGGAAACCTTCTCCTCAAACCAGGGCTGCAAGGGGTTAATGGTGTGAGACCAGCACTTTGAGAAGGGCAGTTCAAACCATTGCACAAAAATGAAGGGAAAGGTCCTGCCCTGGCCTCTGTTTATTGACACAGCAAAAGCCCCAGAGCATTTCACTGAATTGACTTTTTCTGCTGCAGAAAGATGCAGGGCTAAAGGGACGGGGACTGCAGAAGAGCTGTGGTCAGGAGAAGGCACAGGGCTGTGGGAGAGGAGATACCTCTGCTTACCCCAAATCTGTCCCCTGTATGAGGGGCTGGAAGCTACAGACCCCCTCCACTGAGTCCACTAGTAGTCAAAACAAATAGCACAACAAGAAGAGCTGAACATACACATCCATATTCTCAACATTTACCTAAATTTCTACCAAAAAAAGCTTTTCCACCACCACCAGATACTTCCAGACTGCCCAGATGAGAGGCTTGTGCAGCCTTGGCAAATTCATGGGCATTTCAGCAGGAAGCAAAGCACCTGGCTGAAGGTCTCACCAGACCAGTGGTGGAGAAGGACCAAGACCCATTGGTTTCTACCACTTCCATCATCCACATCCCACAGACAGGATTTCATACTCAGGCTTCTGCAATGTCCTGAAGGAATGTCCTTTGTCCTTTTGAATGACCACCAGCAACACAGCCAGCAGGGACAGAAGTACAAAGCCTACCTTGAAAAGTTCTGCCTGTGTGCAGGCATCTGTCACTGTCTGGATTAAACTGAGAAGAACAGGGCCTGTTCTGTCTGGTCTGTTCTGTAACCTCCTGGCTTTCTAAATCACACCTTCATAGTCTCAGTTCTCAGCAGCAGCAGGTGGTGGCACCATCACCCACTTCCAGTCAGTGCCAGCAGAAGGTAGTCCTAAAATAAAGGCTGCCTCAGAACCTTTCCCCTCTGCCAAGAGAGACAGTCTTGTCCTGATGACTGGAGTTTCTGAGCAAGTTTAACCCTTGCCAGCAAGAGACCGATGACTTTTCTGGGTGGAAAATACATTCTCATGAAGCAGCTCATTGTTAGCAACTTAAAAAAACACATTGCTAAATGACAGACCTAAACCTATCTGCTAACTTAAACTAGGAAAAACTTACTAATCTCGCATGAACCAGCGGTGGTTTCATAATTGGGCTGGTGGAAACACCTATAGCTCTCTAGCTTTCTCAGCTGACACATCACAATAAAACCTGATATGAGGTGACTCATTACCATCGTGTTCTATCACATCCATCTCATAATGCAACCTCAGACTTGCATTACATGAGCTGAATAACATTTTCCTAACAAATCATGATAGAAAAATCTGTGGTTCCAAGGGAAGTAATTTTGTTGATTAAAGAAAATGCCACTGCCAAACCTGAATCCTGCTGAGAAAAAAAAGGGGCTGAGGTGCACCCAAACACCTCCTCCCTGTACACCCCAGCAGGGCTGTCTGCTGGAGCAGAGGCACAGCAGGCAGGGGTTATCCATCACCCGAGTCTGTGTCTGCACTCAGGGCAAAAACATATTGGGCAAAATCGCATTTACAGTGGAGCTGGATCTGACCCAGAACTGCAGAGCCAGACACACTCTGAGCTTTGACAGGTCCTGACACAACCTTTTGGGAGCTCAGATCAATGAGCTGGTTTTGCCTTTGCACTAAAGGAATCACTGTTTGCTGTCCTGCACCCTCCCATCTCCCTGGATCCTCCCATCACTGACGTTTCCTCATAACTATTTCCCCAGACATTTAAGATTTCCCAAATGACATGGATGACCCAAAAATCCAGTAAGTGAACATTTGCATGCAGCTGTCCCTGCACAAAAGATGCTGAGGGGAATAGGGAAAGTCACAGCCCAGATTGCTACAGATGGGAAATATCTTCTGCGTGTTGAACAAGAAGGTGTTGGCAGTGGAAAAGCTGCTGTGCTGCCACAGGCAGTGCTGCAGAAATCGGGGACACGTGGAGTGGCACTGCCCCCACCTCCCGGCACTGCCTGCAGGGATGTGTCACACCAGGAGCACAGTGCCCTCCCAAGGTTACTGGACCCCTCTCCCTGGCTGGCAGGGACCCTTCAGCCAGCGCCAGGTCTCTGTGGGAGTGGGCAGACTGGCAGTGGCCACACTCCCCCAGCCCCGGTGCTGCCAGCCGAGCAGAGGTACAGACAGAGAATGCTTGGAGGAACGAGTGGTGGCAGGAGCTGAGCCTGAGTCAGGAGCAGCATGTCCCAAATGCTGCCAAGGAATGTGCCGTGACGTGATTTCGGCTGAGGGGGAGGGAAGGTGTGTGGGACCACGCTCTGGAGATACCATCACTGCCATGAGCTCATGCGTTCGCACCCCAGAGCCTGTGAGAGCCTGGTGAGACCAAGGGCAGCAGAGCCCGGCCCGAGTCTGCCCTTCCCGAGTCCCAGGCTTTGCATGGCCCGCTTCTCTTTCTGTCAGTGGAGTATTAGCAAGCTGGTAACGTGCTTGTTCAGGTGGTCAGCACGATTTATGGAGCTGGGCCACTGTTTAACCATCTTTCCCAATCTGAGAGGGTGATCAAAGGTTGGAAGGGTTTTTTCTGCGAGGAACGACTCAGTGTGCTGAACATCTTGAGCCATGAAAGAGTTAACCAAACTCTGGCATGAGTGAGGTGTGTAAAATCATGAGTGCCATGGAAAAGGTGAGTGAGGACGTGGTGGGCAGTGTCTCTTCCAATGCTGGGATGGAAGAGGGGAGGAAACCAAAGGAAGGTGGTTGGAGAGAGTTTTAAAACACAGCGCCTATCTCATTACCCAGTGGAGTCACATGAGGGATGCCTTGTCACAGGACAATGAGTATTGAGCAGCTTTCTAGGTTAACAAGTCAATGGGAAAAAAGTACTGGGTAACAAAAAGGCAATTTCTGGATCCAGGAGCCTCTGACCCCCAAAGTGCCACAGCTGGGAAAACACTTCGGTGAGGTAAAACACGCTTAGCCTGTTCATGTGCTTTCCCCTAGGCAGCCACCATTAGTCACTATCAAAGCCAGGACAGTGGGCCAGGCAGCTGACAAATCCTTTTCATGGGTACAAAGCGTGACTCAGCCCAGGGAAGGCTCCAGTGCGGGGACCTCCTCCCCTCGGATCCCACAGCGGTGAAACCCATGTTGTCACAGCTCTACCAGTACAGCAGGTTGTAGCTCGTGTCTGCTGCCAGGATCGAGTCAACCACCTGTGGTGAATGTCCCTTCCAGGTACCGTGGGAAGTGTTTGTTTAGTGCTCCAAAACCCCTCCTTAGTGCTCCTTCCCTTCCTTGGCTCTGAGCGTGCAGTCTGTTGCAGAGGGTGCAAACCATCTCCTGGTCGGATGCAGCAATATGCAATAGCACTGCTCACCTAAACTTATTAAACCATCCAAAAATGCCACACATCCAGACTCAAAAAATCAGGCAGAAACACATATTTTATAGGTTTAACCCCATTACATTTAAGGGGTGTATGTGCATAAAAGCTTTGGTATGATCCATGATTTTGCCATCTCGGTTTTCATCTCAAAAGCCTGGAAGTGAGTTTTGTTTTTTAAGTTAGAATAAATTTTCCCAGCTGCAATCTTTAACATTGAAATAATGTAAAAATAACACCTGCTACATAAGACTTCATTAAATTTCAACCAGCAGCAGCCTAAAGAACAAGCAAACTGCTCTGCATTGACAAAAGGATGAGCACTTCCCAAACAAGGGATGGAAAAAATGACATCTGCTATTTCAGTAGAAAGGTGCATGTGTGTGCCAATGGAAACAGACACTGAAGAGGTGCAATTAGACATCCAGCCAGTGCAGTGAGGTCCCATTCCCTCCTTGAAGACATCCTAGAAAATCCGTGATCGCTTCCAGGCAGATATTGAGGCGTTTCCCTGAAATCAAAGCATTCAGACTCGTTATCAGTGTGTTTTAATCTCCCTCTCACACTCACTTCTTACTTTTTGGTCTGGTTTTGCAGTGACAAAGAGACAGGAGGAAAGTCTGGGATACTTGAGACTGTAGTTCAAGATATGCCAAATGACATGGTCACTCTCTTGTCATGATGAGAGCTGCGAGGTAAGCTACCCCATGCTTGGAAATGTCATCTCACGTCAGCTCAGCCACTTTGTAAGTGCCTCTCCCGCTGTCAGGAGTTAACAGCTGGTGGCTAAGAGGGCACCAACAAGGTACTTAACAAATCTGACACTCCCTAACACCCCACCTAATCCTTTTTGGCTAGAAGAGCTTGTGAAGAGACAAAGTGTGCTGACACAGGCCAGGTGAATCGATCATAGTTCCAAATATGAACATTTACTGGGATCTGTGTGTGGCTGTAAGTGCCCTCTTTTAATTCTCATCAATGGGGAGGAAAATTGCCTTTTCTAGTTTTCAGTGCAACAGGTAGCAATGAGATAAGTGTTGCAAAGACTGATAAAAAGTCTCTTAAGACTAGCTTCCCACGTGGAAAGAAGAGAATTAAATATAGCTAATCATGGGCAATAATACCACCCCCACCCTCCCATCAGTGTGTGAGTTACAGGGCAGCAAGGTGCTCCCTGGGCAAGGAAAGGTGAGAGAGCACTAAAATGTGAGCTCAGTTTGGGCGTAAAGGAGCAGAACTGCACCAAAGAAAGGTAACCAAGATCTGAAATGCAGGAAGGACTAACCTGTGCATCCAGGGAATCCTGTGCAACTAGCACACAAAACAAAAGGGAAAAAAATGGAAATTAATAGAATTCTTTACAGGTAGTATAAAGAAATGACATTTGATATAGTAACAGGCTAATCCCACCACTTGATAGGCACCAGCTTGGTGGCGCATGGCTGGGAACATTCCTGAAGAACAAGTGGGTACGAGTCACACATTTCAGATGTGCTTGGGAAAACAGGCAGCCTAGTGCTTCCCTAATGATTATTGCACATTTTCTAGATATTTGACCCATCAAAAGAAGCATCTTTTCAGTGTGTTATTTCAAGAAACATATACAAGGCTCATGAGATAGTTTGAAATCTGGGGTAAAAGGAAGTCTCTGCAAAGGCAGACAAGCTGACAGAAGGAAACGGAGCTTTGTGTTACCTCTAGGAGTAGGATGTACAGGTCTGTAAGCTGCTCATGAAGGTGGCACCAGCACGGAGCAGAGACTGAGCAAAAACTTGAAAAGTACTTTTTTATCATTTTGACACCTACACACTCTGAGATAGTTTATTTCAGATCCAAGCCTTGACAAATCTTGGTTCAAAGAGCAGACCATGCACATCTCTGAAAGCTGTGGAAAAATAACTGAATTTAAACCATTTTCATAGTGGCAGCTTCCGAGTGAGGAGCAGGAACATTGATCTGTCAGCATTGTCTTTGTTTGCAATTGCGTCACCTCTATCTTAAAATCGGGGTTTTTTCAATGTATCTTTTTAAGGGATACCTTTCAGTGTATCCTTCCTGTTACTCAACTGTTTTCTACCCTAGTAAATTTATTTTCTTATGGGATACATTTTGGGTCTTGGAGCCTGGGTATCTGCTCCGCAAAGAATCATTTTGCAGTACATTTTATAAATCACATCAGGCCCTATATTTAAACTAGCTCTGTTTCTGTTCTCAGCTCTTCCACGGAAGTACTGTGGGATGGGCAGGAATCATTTCCCAACTTTCACAATACATTTATTCACAGCCACTCTTGGGCCAGCATCATCTGTTATCATTGTGGCGTCTCACACCCACCTGCATTTTTTCCTAGCCCAACACATATTTAAGTACCCGCATCATCAGGCAGCCTTCACCTGTGGCAGATGGATGCACTGGGATACAGAGCCATGTGCCTGCTCCTACAGACACAGCACCAGGTCCAGGCTGTCCTGGAAGCAGCACAGCCACGTGAACACAGTGCTACAGCCACGCTACGCTTAAGCAGTTACCCTTCAGCTAAAATCCAGAAATAATTAGGCTGAGAAAAAAGGAATTGGGCTCAATGGCCATGGGCCCACATCTCTTAATTTCTGGGCAAGCTCAGACAGATTCTAGGCAGTTATGGGAGAGATGACGCCCGTGGCTCCCTCCTCTGGGGACTCTGTTTCCCAGGAGTTTCTCCCAGTGGAAGGCGCCGGGTGTAGGAGGCCACCTGCAAGCACTGCAGCACCCTTCCGGTGGGATAAGGATGCCTTTGTTGAGACAGGCTTTCCCTCACTAATTTAGAGCCTGCCTGCAGCTCTCCTAATTAATGCTCTACCCTCCTCCATCAAGCCTAACACAGGGATTGAGTAAAAGAGATATTTATGTACCAAATCCCTGTCTGCTCTAACTCTGCAAGGCACATTCCTGACCTGGAGCCACTCTGTCCCATTACGTGAGGCTGCTCGCAGCACGGGGACAGCCCTGGGGAGACCAGCCCTGTGCTGGTGTCACCTCTCCCCTCCTCCACCTCTGCTGCTTTTCCAAAGCATGCACCATGTCCCCAACAAATAATAAGCAGTAACAGCTTTAAACTAACGTATGCACAGGGGGCATTTCTCCTAGAGTATGGAAAGCGACCTAACCAGGATGCAGTTCAATATTCTGCATTATCCAGGATGAATATTCCTTGCATGGCAAACGTGCAAGCTCTGCTTGAAGTATACTCCCCTCATAGTGATGCTTCCAGCCAGAAAGAATCCTCATTTTCCAGTATCAGCCATTTGACACAGGTACTGTATTGACTTGCTCATGGATGTAACAAAAGGAATTACCTGGAATGCTTGTGGGTGTTGTGTGAATGAGGACTCTCCCCCCTGCGCTTACAGCCTGAACTTTAATGGAAATGAATCACAGACAACTGATGCCAATCTACAGTACAGTGCAAGAGGACAAAGTATAAAGGCAGATTTTCTTTATTTTTAAATATTAGTAACACTGCACAAAAAAAAAAAAAGTGGTACTTAAGTGACAGAAGACCGGTACTCAGTCCTTATTTGATCTTAACCATAATTTAGAGACCCTGACAGAGTTCACAAATGGTTATGTGCTTGCAGAGGGTTACATTGGGTAATTGAAGCTAAACCGTTCAGATACCAGAGACACCAGAATTTGTTATATCAAACCATGCTAGAATGCAGACTTGGCTTCTCTGTTTAGCTCCTCTCTTACACCATTATGTGCATTCCTACATCTCTGAAACGTTAGGATGAGTGCGTTTCTCCAGGAACTGTGGACTTTCAATATTGCCAGGTTTAAGGCTGTTACATCAACAACACATTGGCAAGAGGAAGACAAAAGAAACAAAACAAAACCATAAGCTGCTAAATCCTACCTGGAGGTTAAAAAAAGGAGACAACACATTGACAAGAAACATGCAGGTAAATGCTTAAGGCAACAGAGGGGCTTTGTACACACTAAAAGGTTAAGAGAAGCAATGTGTCATGCACATGAGACGAGTATGGGAAGCAAGGAAGTCATCTTGCCAGGAAATACGTACTTCTTTTAAATCTAAGACATCTTTTCAAGCTAAAAAATAAAATTAATCCTGCCATAAAACAAATGCAAAATGCTTTTGTACATAAAAGTATAAGTTCTTTGCAGAAACAAGTTGATAAAATCTAAAAGGGATGCTGAAAAAATGTTTGTTATCTAAAACCTACTCAGCAGAAACAAAGAACGGTTTTAAAGTAGCACTTGGATCATTTGTCTCTAGGTTCTGAAATAAACTTTTAAAATAAGGAATGATTTCACTAAATAATTCATCAGGAGTCAACTAAGCCTAAAGAAATCAGTAGGAGTGCTTACAGGAGACCATCATTACACTACATTTCTTAAAATCAGAGGATATAACTTCAAGATACAATTTAATATGAGGGAACATTTTAATAGCAGGGGCAGAACTGCCCAGCCTGGGGAAAAAAAAAAAAAAAACCACAAAAAACCCAACCATAAATGTCACTTATTTATCTTGCATAAATTACCCTATAAGAGCTCATGTCTCCATCCCATTCCCAATGACATGAGTGAGCAGGACTCTTCTTTCAACGGGCCTGATGTTGATGCCAGTGACCAAACAAACAGGCATTTGCCTTTTATATCCTACCAGACAAATAACAAGCACTAGACTAGAGTCGTTTTAGTCCCAGGGAAGGAAGAGGTAAGAAATTCTGTAACGCTTTCCAATCTTCAGACATAACACACTTCTACCCACGACCAGCCTCGTCCGAATTCACTAACCTGAACGGGCAAGAAAGCCACTCCGTGAAACTAAAAGGAATAACATAGTGCAATTTTAGTACAGTTTTAAACATGAGTCACTTCCTTGGTAGCAGTGTGAACAATCAAAAAATACACACAAAAGAGGTGTGCTCAAAGGTAACATGAAGTTGTCATTATTATAAAGGTATTGGCATAGCAGAGAAGTCCATTTTAGTAACTCCCTTTGGTTGACTTCTTCTTCTTCAGTTCCTCTCTCTGCTTCTGCTTCCTCCTCTTGCTGCCTTCTTTGTATCCTGAGGAAACATGGCTTGTAAAACACTTTTCACAGTATTCATGGACTTTTCTCTCTAGCAAAAGCACATGTTCTCTGAATGGTTTAAAGAATATTAAAGAAAAGGTCTGGCATTTCCTAACGTGTTGTTTGGTTTTTTTTTAAATTGCCATTTCCGCTATATCCCCCATTCTACTACATCCCTTACAAAGAAAGAAAACACTACCAATCTTTGAAGTTTGAAAAGATCTGGAGAACTTTCAAAATACTTCAAAGCCATTCAGGAAAAGCTTCAAAACTAGAGCACATGCAAAACCCAAATAATTTTCAAAACGGAAGCAATAAATAAGACTTATACAGGAGGAGCAATTTAAGTACTGGCATTTCCTGCTCACAGCAGTCAGAGTGACCACGATATTTGCATTTCCATTTTAAGACTAGAGAATGCCAAGAATCCTGAGTAAATAAGAAGGTGCTCAGTGTTTACCAATATATATTTTATATGCTGGTCATCAGCCTGCTCATGCTTAACTATGCACCATGGGTTATATTCGGCTGCAGCCTCAATGGTGCATGAAAGCATTGAGTTCAAGCAACAATTATTTGCTGCAGGTTCAGTAGGCACAAGCTTCCAGCCATGTGATCATCATTCCAATGGTTTATTACCCCCACAGAGATGTGTGAAAAAACGTTCTTGCTCTGCCATCGCACCTTTCCATCCAAACTTGCAGTAAAATCCAACTTGCTGGCAGACTTGCAAGGGGAGTGAACTGTGTGAACCACCACATCTACCCAGGTGCACTCATGAATCTGAACTGAGAGCCAGCAAACATCTCCCTCGGACAATCATTCTGTGATGCTTCGAGGCAGCTGGAGGGCTCTGTCAGCTCAGGGTGCTCTGTCACTGGGCATCAGCACAGTCGAGTGACCGGCGCCAGCACGGAGCAGAGCAGCCCCTGCAATCCAGCTGAAAGGCAGGGCTGGGAGTCAGAGGAACGGCCCTGGAAAGGCACAGCTCTGCCTGTATGGAAATCTCTTTTTTTCCCCCTGTTCTGTCAGCAGGCAGGCAGGGATGACCCCAAGGAAGCAGTTTCACCAGTGCATCTGGTTCTCCACCAATTTAGTATCAATAGCAATATTAAGATGGGAAAAGGAAGTGATGGGAGGCCGGGGGAGTACAAAGCCACACTGTGGCTGCAGTTTGCTCCTCACCAGAGCTCCTCCCAAGCACAGTTAGAGACGTGCCCACAGCAGAGCTGAAGCTCTTCAGTTTACTTGGGGAGAACCACGAGGTAAGTCTTTCAGCTAAAACCATTCGAGACTTTATCAAAAGCTTAGAGGAAATACACTCCCTTGTAGCAAAGGGAAAATGTTCTAGGTTATCACTCTAGCTCCTGTGCTGTATCCACAGCATGACTTCATCTTTTGCAATCATCTGAGTCAAGAGGCAGGATATTTATTTAGAAATTCTGCCATGAGTGATCAGCCTGCACAAAGTTAGAGTGGAAACCAGTTTTCCTGTTTAAGGAAGAGAGATACTGGCAGTGCTTAGCAGAACTGCAGATGGTGCCGGGTTTTCCCTGCCCTCTGTCACCCCCTGAGCTATACTCCTGTCCCTGGAGTCACTGTGCGAACATCTCCTCACTGAGAACTCCATCCAGGAAGTTTCCTTCCATGTCACCTATACATCACCAAAAATAGGATCCCTTTGCAATCAATTCACTGAGTAAGGCACCCACCCCTGAAGGGCTCAAGCATCTCCCTGCTTTCCCACAGAGGTCAATGGAGGCAGAAGAGACGTGCTGACTCCTGAGAATCAGTCATCTGGGGGGTGTTATTCAAAGAATTCCTCCCTTTACTGGAAGGAAAAACAGTATCATATCAGTTGATCAGAACTAGGTCATGCAATAACTATGAAACAATAACACAGATATTTGGGAAAGGATCATTAAACCCTAGCAGGTATTAGCTTCATAATTTTTTTAATTTTTCATTCTCAAAATAGTGCCAGTATTTCTAAAAGGTTTCCACATCCAGACATGATAGCATTTAATGCTGCTACTTTTTTTAATTTTTTGCAATAATCCATTTTCTTCAAATGCTTGAGATTTTGAAAGAAATTCTAGCAACTGTTCCTTAAAAATGCTGTGAGTCAATTTAAATTATGACTTGAAGTGAATGCCACATAATTCATTGTCTTATAAATGAAACAACTCAAATGTTTAAATACTGAGGTATGAAGATATTTAGGCATTTGACAACATGGTCTCCTACCAGCCTCTGGAATGATAAGGCTGAAAAGTGGAAATCTTTCAAGCGTTATCACTGACACACAGAAAGAGATTGCCCAGAGTAGGAGATAACACACAAACACAGAGTATTCCTCAAGAGAAAACTGCCAAGTCTTTTCTGTTTTGAGCCTGCTGAGATAAATAATTTCACTGTCTGCCATTTCCTTTTCTACCCACACCTAGGAAGAAAGGATAGGTCAAACTTTGCCAGTCTGTTGCTCCAGCAATGCTATGCTGGGTGATAACAGCCAAAAACCTGATCCAAACAAGTGAAGCAGCTCCTAACATAAATAAGAATCCCACACTAAAGATGTAACCCTTCGGTGCGTATTTCACTCAAATACTTCAACCAGCACTAATTAAAGGCATATTTAGCTGCCTTGGTTACAAGACTAGCCCCAAAGTCATGAGACAACAAAATCTGAATTAGAAAGCAGCAGCCCCATGACTGATCACTCTGCAGTGAGCCTGTGTCCTGGCGAGTCGCCAGCATCCCAAAGTGTCCATAGAAACTTCCCATGGTAAGTGCCAGGCTGAACTGGCTTCAGCCAAACAGTGCTGGCCTTGGAGAAGGGCTGTTCAAATTTCCACCCTTAGCAGCAATCTTTAGCCACCCAAACTCCAGAAATGCCTCCCGGGGCAGAGGGAGAGCAGGTTGCCGAGAGCTTCCCCAAGCTGTGACGTTGGGAAAAGAGATTCACTCAAATGCAGACAGAAATCTCCCTAACTTTGTATTTCTTGCTTTTGTCAGCTGCCAGAAGCAGAGGTGGGTGAAGCGAGAATCCACACCATTTGGAATTACACCTGCTTTACTACTTGGATAATTCTTGTCTAGAACAAACTACATCAGCTAACCCACTCTTTCCATTTCACGCCCTTCTCTTCTACTTCCAGAAGAGCCATAAGGAGCGTAGCAGCTATTCCAGCTTTCATAAAGCTGCTGAAGGCTGAAAACAACTTCCAAAAACACTTATGTGCAACTCCTTCAACCATCACTCAGCAAGGACCCAAACAAACTGGGAAACTTTTCTGCTATGTCCCAGATTGACTTTCCTTCTGGCTTTCTACTTCCCTGCCATCTGCACCTCCCAAAGTCACGAGTTTGTTCAGTCACTGACTGTGAAGCTCCGTCACATTCTTGGGTGGCAACTGCAAGGGAGGTGTGCACATCAGGCGGCCGATCCAAAGGCACAAGTGTCCCGGGGAAGACACTCCTACCCAACACATTCCTGGTATCCTACTTTTTCCTGCCCTGCCTGACATCTGCCTGCTCTACCGGGATGCAGAGAGCGGCCACAGGTCTGCTCCACCTTCCTTCTGCCAGCACAGAGGAGCGTAGGAGTCAGCAGAAGGAAGCAAGGTGTTCAGTCACAGCTGACAATTAACACACAGCATTGCTGCTGCTTGACCCCCTTCGGTGAGCAATAAAGGCCACAGCATGATTTTTATAAAGATCTGCTAAGGTGAAGACTTTGGAGGAGCCTCCTTCCACTCTGACAGTAAAACACTGAGGTTGGGGGTGGGAGGGATTCACACTTTCTGCTCAAGTCTTGGAGAAAATGTTCTCCAAGATCTACCAACTTTTTGCTAAGATTGTGGCCCTCCTTCAAAGCATGGAAGCAGCCATGGCCCCAGCACCCACACAGAGCTTTAAAAGGGCAGTGAGGCACTTTCAAGCTGAGTTCTGTAGTGCTCTTTCTAATTTTCTGCTCTTAGAAATGTCTCTCTAGTCAAAACAATAAACTGCTATTTCAAAGGCAGCTGGCTTACTTCTGAGTTGCAGCCAGCCTCTGTTATTTTAGACTGACTACAATCACATATGCCATCGTAAAAATTCACCCCAGATCACAGCTTCAGTATAATTTCATGCGTGACTCAATTTGCAATTACAACTTTACACTTTCCCATCCCCTCGTTTCAGCCTGAGCCACTGCCCAGCACACAGCACAACCTGACCTGCTAATTCCCTCTCCTCATCCACAGCTCCTGCCCGTGCCATGGAGCATCGTGGAGAGGGAGCCTTTAGTCAAGACCTGGGGTGACAAAACATCCCACCCTGTCTAGGTATGCTGTTCCACTATTTAATTATCCACACTGTTAAATCCAAGGGGTGAGTTCTCCAGTTTCACTGGCCAACCCGGTGACGTAATCCCAACTTTGATGTTTTAGGGGACTGAAAAGCTTTAGAAACTTGCAGGGGCCTTCCTTCATGCTTGCTTGCCATGCTGTTTTCATTACCAGTTCTGCCTAGAATTGCCACAAGAGCATACCAAGCCACATACAAACCTGCTTGCTGTTAATTAGGGTAACACTAGCACTGAATAGATTTCTAAGGTTTTACTCCCAGTGGCAAGCAAAAGCTTGCAAGGCTGTGCAGCCACAGAAGCCCTTCCACACACAACCCAGCTGTCTCTGATGGGTAATGGGATGATTTCGTACCAGCAGCCAAAACACCATGCGTGAAGGCAGCTCTGGGCTAAGCCTGGGAGCAACCAGCCAGTCTCCAAACCCACCAGCCAGCCTTCCCAGGCCCTGCCCCTGAAGGGTAAGCTGTTACCCCATCCCACTTGCACAGTTACAGCCAGGGGATGTGGAGCAAGCAGAGGGAGGGAGAACTCCATCTCTGCACCTCCAGCATTCCTCATGTATTAGATTTCCACAAAAAACAGTGGCTTTGCTTTCCTTTCTCTTTCCATTACATGCCCAAAATGAAGTTTGTGATGTAATTAGTTTGGATAACAAAGCCCATCACTGTTATGGGTTAGTAAAGTGTAATTCAGGAAACTGCATGTTGGTAAAAAGAACAGAGACTGAATTAAAAATGAAATTAAGTACAAACAGCTCAACTTTCCAGCAGAGGAATCCATGCCAGGAAAGGATCAAGATTAGTTAAGCTAGTTCTTTTAGAGTGGTTTCCTCTTCACAAATGCCAGCAGATGAAAATACAGCAAAAAATGAATTATTAATATTGTAGGTTAATGCAAGCTATTTCTTTGAAAAGGAAGAGCAAACCTTGCAATATTATCTTCCAAATAAAAAATTATATAATATTTTTTCACTATTTCAACAATTAAACATTTCAATCATTCTTGCTGAATAAAGGTCAAAACTCTCAAATCCAAAGCAGCAGTTTTTAAGGGGTAGTTACCACTATCTCTGGCATTAACAGCTGCTATCCCCAGGTCTCTGCTGCCATTAACACCACTTTGACACAGCTCGGACGCCACCAGTCAGTTGTGTATCACATCATCAGAGAGCACATCACTTGCGGTATCTGAAATCTCATTTCAAAAATTCCTTGTTTGGAGCTAGAGAACTGTTTGACTTCAGCAGCGACTTCAGAGCACAAGAGGTGAAATTTTATTCTAGAAGGCCATTACGAAACCAGAAACAGTTTCCAGAGCAATTTCCGTTTAAGCACAAAGTGTCCATGTTAGATGGAGAATTAAATTAAATTCTCATTTTTTTGTTAAATACCCACTGTGATGACTGGCAGTCCTGACTAAGGAGAGGATTCATCTCACCTCTGGATATTGCCAGTCTAAAGGAGTTGACCAGCCTTTCCTGTTGGGCACTAGAGAGATGCCACTTCCAGAGGGATTCCCACCACATAGTCAAGTCAAGATGAAACCTATCCCCTTCTCCTTAATTTAAATTTCCTACAGACTTACAAATCAAAATTCAAACATTCCCATACTTAGAGCTGGGAAAAGAAAACCACCTCACTGCAGGTGAATCATTACTGACTGAGGGTTTGCTTGAGATGCTCCACTCGGGACAACACCTAAAACAGCTGTGTGGTCCCACTGCCGAGGGCCCCACGCTGGTGGTGGCAGAAACATCTGATTGGAGGTGGAACTGCACCTGGTTTGAGGCCATTGAACTTAACCAGTGAATTGAGAGGGCTTTGGAGCAAGGCAGAAACGATGCTGTTCTCTCCCGATGCTGGCCCGAGTAAGCACGGCAGTGATCGATGAGAAGCCAAGCGAGTAAAGTGGTCTCTGTAATTACAGAGCTGTGCTGGTGAAGCTGCTTTGCTGGGCAAGGCAGTCGGCAGAGGTGAACACCCATGAAGGGGAACGGCGTTACTGGCCAGGGCTCGTGCACAAACCTCCCAGGGAGGGATTAAGACACTCACGTAGGTTTTTATGACTGACTCGACCAGTCCTTCAGCAGCCCTGTCCATCAGAGGAACAGTAGGCAAAATATTTAAAGCAACAGTAAAATCTTAGTCTTACTGCAATCAAGTTTTCACCCTGAGTCTTTTTTGGCAACTCACAATCTACTGGCAGAAGAGAGCATTTTGTGATTGCACTAATACTTCTGGAAATTAATTTTAACTGCAAACTTGTGCGTCTTGGAGCATAAATAAATTCACAGCAAAAAGTCCTAAGCAATCTTAAAAATTGCTCCAAAAATTGCACAATGTGTGTCAAACTCAGCTGCTCCTTGGAATCCAGTGCAAAATATTGTGATTGCAGAGACCCTCATGCTCCAAAGGTAGAGATAAGGTTTCGTTTTGCCACAGGAGACCAGACCTGTAGCCCTTGCGTGGGAGGCTTCAGGACATCAGCCCAGAGGTTACATTCAGGCCTCTGTAACTTTTTTTTTTTCAAGAAAAGATCAGCTTGGTCACCTTTAAAGACACAAAGCTTCCAGCAACTGATCAGGAAGATGTTAATCTAAATTATTCTATTTTTTCAATCTGTCATCCTTCATAATATCTTTAGGTCTTCCATACAAAAGACAGTGTTGGGTTTAAAGGCTCATAAACATAGTGGAAGTTGGTACAGCACTGGGAGTACATGAGCGCCTGTTTTGGAGTACAGTGCATATTTTTCATGTGCTGTGTTTACCCTGAGAAGCCTCGTAGGCTCACACTTCCCAGCACTTCACCTGATTTCACACTACTGAGAAGAGTCCTTGGTTTGGGCATCCAAGTAGAAAGGCATCTTTCAGGTATCAGAAAAACCTGTCCTTGCAGTCCTGGATGATCTCTGACCACAGGTTCCAATTAAATCAAGTAGTAATGAGGACTTTGTTGTTCAAGATAGCCTCTGGACTACATTGCCAAAAAATTACAGACTGGAAATAGATCAAAGGACTAATTACTTCCAAAAACAACCCAAATAATTGCCACGCTTCCACGTTTGCCTGAACGGTCTCAGCCTCCTCTATTAGGATTTAGTTGCCTAAAATTGCAGCTTCCAGAAATAGTATCAACTTGCTGAACTTCTCCTTGGACAAGGAAGACAAGCACAATATAAGTAAATGAATGTGAAAAGTATTGTGATGAGTTAACCTCTAAAATGCCTTCACTTTTAACAACAAAGAGCAGAGGCACTTCAGCAGCACAACAGTATTTGCCCTGGATCCTTAAATATCCCAGGGCGTTAGTGAATCTAGGCTAAAGGGAAGATCAGAGCTAAAGCAGGATGAAGGCCAACAAGCTGCTGTTTATTATCTGCCAGGGAACTAGCATTAAGTTAACACACAGCACCAACTTCTTGCTTGGCTTTTTGGGTTTGGCTTTTGACTATGTGATGGGTCCTTCTCTGCGCGTTTCTCATCAACATGCTTGTGCACACCTGATAAATAAAAAGGGGCCTCGAAGCTGCTCGTAACCCGGCTTCTATCTTGTTCTTCCACCTCATCACTATTTAAATGGCAGGAAAGGCGGGAGGAGCTGGCAGATTTGTGAGGCTTCAGCAGGCGAACGTTGGTCGGCTGGGAAGGCAGCGCGTGCTGTCCTCTCCGTCTGCACTCCTCGGCAAAGGCTTCTTCATTTGCCTCCCCTGCAAAAAGCAAAAAAAATGCAAGAAAAGTAAGCTGCACCCAAAATGCATAAATTTAGCCTGGAAACAAAGCCCTCAGAAATGGGCTGGACATTAGGGGTGACAAAACTAGTGTCTTGGCTGTGGCTGGCCACAGACAGCCCTGTGTATCTGCAGATTGGGGAGTGTCTGGAGCAGAAAGCTCCATCAGTGGCCTGTCACTACACTGAAGCCACCCAAAAAAGCCCACTAGATGTGATGACTCAGGGGCCACTGTTCCCTTTTTCCCAAAAGGCAGGGTGAGGGAGCTGAGCACATGGCCCTGGACAGAATTTCTGTCCTGTGCAGAGCATGTCATCACATCCCACCTCACCTGGACTGTCCTGCTCAAGGGAAAGTTAAAGGGAAAGGAGACATAAATACCCAAGCTGGCTACAGAGGTCATGGGAGAAGAATTAAGCCAACATGGGTTCAGAGGGGACGGATGCTGGATATCACAGCTGGAAGGATGGTGGAGATGTGTGATGGACCACATAAAGATGAGAAATCATGTTGAAGCTGCGAGAGGTAAACACAGTCCAGAGACAAGGCAGGCACACACAACACAGGCCAATGAACACAATGGAAATAAGACCCAATGTTTGCAAAAACTGGTATGGAAGATGAGGGACTCCTGTCATACTCATGCTGTTTTGCAGATGACATTTTCCTCTGCTGCAAAGTACCAGTGCTGCAAAGCAGAGAAATCAACTACCATAATACACAAAAAACTCAGCAAAACCACACACTGAAAAACAAATCCCAAAAAGTCAGCAAAAGATGTTCAACAGGGAAAATAAGGGGGGCAGGGGGAAAGAGTGGGAATAAAGGTGTGTACCACATTCGTCTCTTAAAGGCTTTTTAAAGTTTCATTAGTTCAATTAGTTAAGTACTTTTAATAGAGATGATGAAATATGGCATCATTTTATTTTCATCAAAAGTGGTGTGTCACATTCTGGAAGTTTTTTCCTGGGATGTGCCCAGCATCAGCTGCTCAGAGAGGGGTGTGTGCTCCCAGCTAATGCGTCTGCTCTTAGTTCATGGCTGGAAAATGCTTTGAAGATGAAAAAGGCACCACGTACGCAACACAGGACAGAGCAGGAATCCCCACTTAGTGTGTGCCCCACATCACCACTTCCAAACACAATGGGCTGCATTGTCTTTACCTTGTAATCGTACACGGGGAGATGCTTCTGAGGGCATGAGGAAAAGGAGGCAAGGTGTGTTTAAAAAGTCCTTTCACAGTGCAGTGCGGCAGCCGAGGCCCTGCAGCAGAGGAGGACTCCAGGACGCGCCTCGCATCGTCTGCCTGAGCACCCGACGGGCTGTGCTTGGCTGTTAGCAGAGGACGCTCCTTCCCGAGTGGTTAAATGCCCATCCCCACCTCAACGCTCCTGCCTTTGTACCCTGGAGTCTCCCACACTTCCAAAGGCACAAGCAAACACCACAAAAACATGAGTGATGGTAAGACAAGGGTTTCTGCATTTAGTCTCTGCCTGCCTGCATCATGCCAGTGGAAAACCCTGGGTGTATGGTTCTCCTTGCAGTAGGACAGGGCTGGCAGGATGGCTTTTTCCCCTCACATGGGGCACCAACACTTCGACTACAACTACACTTCAACTACAATGTGGAGGGCAAGTAAAAGCCCAGGGAATGCCAGATGCAGATTTGCTATCATTACTCATAAGAGGCTACAGCATTTTACACGCTATACAAACAGCACTGAAGCATGTATCAGGCTGATAATACCAGATCTATGAAGGTAGGCCTATAAAATGTCAAGACTAAGAAAAAAAAGCACATGGAACTTACTTACATCAGCTGCACATACAAAAGCCAGTCAAGAGAGTTCACTTCCTAACAAATTACAGTGCACCAGAAACAGGAGATCTCTCCTCTCCCATGGAAACACAAAGTGCATGGATTTCTTTTTCATGTGTGAAGTCTTGCTTAATGTATGTTTGAAATTTATATTCACAAATAGATGCAGGAATGGGAAACATGCTGAGACTATTCTTGAAGCTCTGGGCGTATTTGTGCATACAGAGACATCCCAACCAGGCACACTCACACAACTCCTCAGTACTGGGCTCAGGGAACTGGCACGCCTTTGGAATCATAGAACACTGCAGCTGGAAGGAACCTTTAAAGTTCCTCTGGTCCAACCCTCCTGTAATGAGCAGGGACATTTTCAACTAGATCAGGTTGCTCAGGGCCCCATCCAACCTGACCTTGAATGTTTCCAGAGATGAGACACCTACCAACTCCCTGGGCAACCTGTGCCAGCGTTTCACCACCCTCATTGTAAACATTTCATCGTTGTATCAAAGTCAACCCTCCTTCAGTTTAAAACCATTATCCCTTGTCCTGTCACTACAGGCCCTACTAAAAGGTCTGTCTCCATCTTTCTTATTAGCTCCCTTTAAGGATTTGAAAGGATTAAATCCATCTTGATCACACAACAGAGTCTTTCAGTCTTCCATCTCCCCAGTGCAGAGACAAATTTTAGTTCAACAAATGGACCCCAAAAAATTGCCCAAACTTTTCCCCTTTATGAGTTGTGGGAGAGCAGGATGGCACCACAAATTAGTTAAATGGTGTAACATCACGTCAGCTGTGATTTAAATACTGAACTGACTCCAGTGCTATGCATGGCATGAGCTGTCAGATCTTCCTCTGATCATCCACCTTTAGCACACCTGGCACAGCAAAACTAGAGTGTGATTTGCATCAACTGTTCTCTCCTGTTCTACATATTTGAAACATTCGAGCCAGACTGTACCACCGCAGAGAGAAAACTTGAATAGAATTTACTCTGGGAAAAGTCAGCCACAAAGGACATCACCACCAAAAAGTGCTTAAATTCTGCCAGAGCTTTGTCAGCTGTGATGTTTGTCCTAGAAATGGCTTTTAGGAAGACAGCTGGTATTGGGGGTGGGGGGTGGGTGTGGAATACCTGAGTTCTGAGCAGGAATATCCACCCGAGAAGCACCTTCCAGGAGTGCTCAGGCTCTAAACAGCCCTCAGTTCCCCCAGCACCTCCTTCTTGCCATCCCCTGCACCTCCACGCCAGCACACCCACATGAGAGCCTGGGCAGCCGCACCGTGACCCCAAGCAGCGACTGACCCGGGTTAAAAATAACTCTTTTTGCCAGCTTATTTTTAACCCAGCTCGGGGCCTGGAGCCAGCTCATGGTGCAGGCGCCCCAGCTGGGGCAGGGAAGGGGAAAATTATCGAAGGCAGCTGGAATCAGCATCCAGGTTACAGTATTAAGGAAAAGATCTTATTCTACTAATGCAAACAATAATTAAAAACCTTGCAGTTATTTCACTAGCAGAACCAGTTTGGAGAAGTTATGTTTCTAAGGGTTAGTTGTGAAAATTACGGATTTGGCATTACTAGTAACATTTAAAAACAATAATTAAGATTTGGTTTTCTGGTGCACCAATGAAATCAACAGCAGCTTCCAGGGAAGAAAAAAATCAAACACGAGCTTTAGCATCCTAAAAAGCTGTATTAGGGCTAAAAGCTGACTTCTGCTCCAAGCAAGAAGGGCTGGAAATTAACGTCTCATAGCAAAGTGCTGCTGCATGAAGGTGGAAAATAGGGATCCTCGGAGTTGTAGTGAACCAGTAGAGGGCAATATTGCCTGTCGCGAGGTACCGCTGGCGGAACGGCCGCTGCTGCGCGGGCTGGGGCGGTAACACAGCGCTCTTACACGGCGGCCGCAAACTTGGACTAAGCGCGGGCTTAGGGGAGCACCAGCTACACCAAAGGGTCTGTACGTGCTCCTGGAAAGGAAGACAGCACACAGGAATAAAACCACGGGCAGAGGCATTCCAGGTGAGCTGAGACAGGTAAGTCACGGAGCACTTCACACCGAATCAGTCCTGCCCGGGGCTAGCATTATTATTTAGTGTCACATTTAAGTAATATCCATGTATGTCCAGGAATTGAACTGAAATCCTAGCAGGAATCAGCAGTAATTAATGGCAAGACGGTAATGACAGAACTATGCCGAACAAACCAGGGTAAACATCCTGAGGATGTGGAGCCGCTGATTTGCGTTTACCAGCTCACTTCCCGCACGGCAGCCCTGCTGCTGCCTGCTGTGTTCCTACACACCTCACCAAAGAAATACACATAGAATCGGGGTTTTCCCCTGTATCAGGAAATCAAAAGCAGGTGCACCGGTTTGTTCAGTCCAAAGGAACACTTCCCCGAGGCCACAAACACCACAGAGCCCCTGGTCCCGTAACCAGCATCGGGAGATGCACCTGGCGAGGGACATCTGGCTGTATCTAATGACACAACAGCTCCGAGCTAAGCTTCTGCCACCCAGTTATTCACAGATGGCTTGCAGGAAGCTTCCTCCATTCAAATCCTCCTTGAAGGATGGCCTGCCAAGTGTCTTTCTAATACTTCAAGACTCTAAAGTCAAGGGGCAGTGTAAGCTCAGAGCAGGGCATCATATTGCTGCTTCAGCTGGAAGTCTGAGGTTCACCTGAGGTGCTCCTGATGCACACTGACATCACAAAGCGTGCAGAAAGGGGGAAAAAAAACCTTTTCTTGATTTTTTCCCCCCTCTTATTACAAGGGTTTGGAATTTACCCTGTGACTATGGAGGGCACTGGAGTTTCTGATGACTCAACTACATCCACTGCTGCCGTTGGAGAGCTGAACTGCGCGGCGGAAGGAGCAATCAAAAGTGAAAGAAAAAATACCCATTTAAATACATTTATCTGAAGTCAACTGCACTATGATCTTTGTAACCTGTTGATAAGATTTTTCTACTGATAAACTTTTCCCTTGTTACAGCAGCTCTGGTATTAATATCTACCTTAGCAGAAGCTATCAGAGCTCTTCCTAGAGTGAAGTCCAACAGTTGCTGGGAAATCTTACGCTTTACAGGAACCAGTTCAATCTGAGAACTCATCTAGCAGATCTGTCTACAGGCCTGGATTACCCTGGGTTGAAAAAATCCCAGAGATTACCTGGATCTTTTGTTTCTTCTCATGAAAGCTTCATGTCTAATGTATTATAGCACAGAGAAAACATCAGGAGACCAAGTGACTCTACTAATAAACACAGAAGTGGTCTAATTTGGGGGACCACACCTTGAAAGTTGTTTTCAGAAAGTTGCCAAATCATCAGTTTCTTTTAATTCCTGTTGGAAACGATGGATGCTCATTATAAAATACTCGGCCAAGGGTATTTTCCAAAACCACCTGCACATACACACCCCTCATCACGTTTCCTGAAACTGTAGACAACATGCTCAGCCAAGAAAATACTCGCTCACCGTTACTAGAGGCTATGTTGAGCAAGCTCTTCTGATTAATTGTTCTTAAACTTGTTTCTAAATGCCAGGAAACACTAACACTGTGACGCTTAACAGCAGGAGTTATAAAACCCTCTTTCAGCCTGTGCTCTCTTGGGTTTGTCAGACTCAATAGAAACCAAAATTTGCATCAAGTCCTCTTTGGAAAACGTCTCTGAGTTTGACAGTGACAGCCCTTAAAAATCTCTCTCTTGCTATTTGATGTGATGCTTACAAGAAAAAGCAGCCATTTTAAAATCCTCTGATTAAAAAGATGCACATAGTTTTGAAAGCTGAAAGAGCTTGAAATCACTCAGAAACTATCCAGGGAATGCCAGAGCAGCTGCCCCATCTGCACCGTGGCTTTTGTAAACTGTAAAGGGAGTTTATTTCAACAGTAACGTTTATTAGCCAAAGTACAGGACAAACTGAGGTTTTGAGTCAGCTCACACAGATCAGTGTCTTTCACCAATTATTGGCAATCATTTTCCTTCCAGAGCAAATGCACTTGGTGTTACGGAAAACACAAGGTGATTCAGGGCTTCCTGGTGTCTGTCTGAGACTCCTGTCCTGCAAAATTCAAGGAAATATTTATCCAAAGTGGTGCCTGGAGTGCCCAGCTGGGTAGAAACTGAAGATGCCAGCAGCTCCCAATCCATGCCCTGGAGAAACCTGCTCCCATGTCCCACCCCCTCCTCTCCCCATCTCACATCCTGCACTGGCTTGGATGGCTCAGCTCTGTAAGCACCAATGGCACTGCACTCCGTGTGTGTTATGTCTTGCTGCTTCAACCCAAAAACTCATATTAAGTTTGTAATTAGAGGATTTGGGCTGGCCTTTCCCAGGCCGGGGCCAGAACTACTACCTCGCCTGCCGTGCGAGCCAGGCATTTCCTGGGGGGCGGAGGG